>CM036549.1:11183201-11655701 GCA_020745685.1 Tautogolabrus adspersus | reverse complement strand
GAGATTACAATCAGATATTAAAATTGAATTTGAAGATAACGTATGTGTATAGTGATAAAAGACCTTAATAAATACTTTAAGGGTCAAGTCATTTATAAATCATCATTATTGTGATATATACTGTATATATATATTTTTTCCCTGCTTGGTGGTGGTCCTCTCACGGCCCACCTCAAGTACCTACACTTTGGAAAGCACTTTCCTAGAAATATGTTTGTATTAAATTGTTTTTGTACAGCAAAAATAACACCAGAAGGTAAAAAATAATTGGGCCAAGCACAAAACCTTGTGGAACTCCATGACTGACTTTGGTGTGCATAGAGGACTTATCATATGCTGACTGATATCAATCAGATGAATGGGATTAGAACTTTATTAGAATTTTAGTTCAAATGGCAAATTTTGATCTTTGCATATCACTTCTTTTGGATATACATGTATGTGTGTATAATCTGTATTTCAATCAGGAAAGACAAGTGATTTTAAGAAAATTATTTATTACAATGAATAATATGAAAATGTGACTTGACAGAAAGTCTTTGGTGCTTGGACTCTATGGGGTGGCCAATTAAAAACAACCAATACGTAACTAGCCAATCACAGAGAGAGGAAAATGTTTGGGTTGTAGTCACAACAATTGGCTGCATTCCTGGAATATTCATGTTACATACGACCACTTCAAGTTTTATGGTCTTATTGTGCATGCTGGCTTATTGTCACACTGTCAGGGCTTACTGGGACACCTGAATGGAACTGAGCCATCATTAATGCTATCCCAAAACCCCTTTTCCCATTCAAAACTTGTGCTAATAAGGATTGGGTAGGTTAGTTTTAAATGTTTGATTCACTACCAACAGTTGCAATACTTATTCAGCTTTCTACTCTAATAAAGACAAATATATGATTTATTGATTACAGTATAAGCTCAAATATACTTTTTCCTTCAGCAAAGTCTAAGAGTAACATGTCTTCCCTCTACGTTCACAGAAATAATCAAAACAGTTGTGTAATCCTTGTACCCGTCAAATTTTCATCTCAGTAGAATTTCAAGAGCCAAACATTGTTCATGTCTCCCCAAGCCTCCCACGGTTGGTCTGCCCGTGATTGTCAGCTTATAAACAAATGAACCATTTGAGTGTTGGCACTACACCACAGGGTGTCACTCAGTCACAGCCTGGTTCAATGCATCCCATTCACAGGGAGGATTTTTTTTTTGGGGTGTGTTATTGATAGAAGGAAGCCCACACTGGGAGCTAGAACCCTGGAGTCATAACACACATGCACACTACACGTTAATTCACGAGACACAAGCGCTCACAATCACGTCATTCCACTAATGCACACGTGTAACAGGATAACACTTACACACACAAAAACACATAGCGGACATGTTAATGCAGTCCCACTGGACACATGGAAGTTCTAAGTGGAATCTGTTGATATCAATTTTCACCCTCAATATACTCTCCAACTTAAAGATCCCCCCTCAGAAGATCTCAGATTTATACTCAGGAATGTGTGCTCAGGTTCAACACTGTCACTGGGAGGGAGACAGCTAGAGCTTAAAGGTCAGGATGGCTAAGGGAAATGAAGTTAGCCACTTTCCTCTCATCACATACCTGTACTTACCACTCCCTCCATTTACGCTCACATGGTGGGTGCACCTCATTGACTGAACACTCAGCATGATAACAACTAACCATGATGACAAAAACCATATTTAAGAAAAAATTGTATTAAGACTGTTATATTGATTTTATAGTTTGACCCCATCTGTTAACATGGAGGAGGCGGAGCTTATGGCCTTAGACAATCAGCAGGGGAAGCTCTTAATATTTTGGCTGCACTTTCCGGGAGTGGTTGTTCTTTTAAATATCAGATGTTTCCTAAAAAGAGTCGGTGAGGTGAAAGGTTTGAGAAATGCCCAAAGACTTACTAAGGGCTCAATCACTAAAAATATGGGAGATAATAAGCAGATGTTAATGTATTGTATTGTATTACATCCATGCTTAATTTACCTTATACATATGTCCTGAAGTTTGGCAGTGGCAGCTGTTTTTGCATTTACTAATTTGAACATTTAAGACTTTTTGCGACCCCTTCCCCCCATTATCCTCCAATATTTACTGAGGCATGAGAAACTGTTCAGCACAACAGAATCCATTTGTCAGTGATGTTAAATTAGGCTGTAAATCCAGTAAAACATTGAAGATAGGCAAACGATTCACAGAGGAATGGCATTCAAATTTGCACATTGGGGAAAACTGATATAAACTGAAAGAGACAAACACAAAATGTAATATGATTGCCTTTCTTCTGGGCTGAGTGAAACAGTTCTAGAATTTATAAAGCCTCAGTACTGGTGGAAAATAGAAGAAACAGTTCCTTCATGAAGGATCTTTTTTCATGTGAATCATTGATATTATTACAAAATCTGCAAGGTCAAAGCAAACCGTAAAATCCTCCAAATGAAATCATGTTTCATACAGATCAGAAAGAGACTGCTCGTCATCATATATTTACTGTAGGTAGTACTATTCGTTGAGGTGAACCCACTCTGCACTAAAATGTGTGCAATGCTGCCCTCTGCCTGTGAGCAAAAGTACTGCAGTTGAAGGACTGTGGTCGCTTAACCCTACATGTTTGGTGGTGTATGTTAAGTGGAGTAATTACCTCTTTATTCATCCCATCAGGCAGCTTGTACATGTCAGCTTGTGTTGTACTGTAGTCTTTTGTTTACATTTTGACAACAGTGGAGCTGCTTTATACTCATGGGTATAAGATTTTATAATTTATGGACCACAGCTAGAGCTCATGCAGATTGAATTATAGCAAGTGATTTTGATTTGATTAGAAATACTTTTTTAATCCCTGAGGGAAATTCTGGTTTACAATCTGTTATTGAGAGACATGCTTCCCACACTCATAGGAATCGCACACATGCACAAAAAGGACCTGTGGACATGCTTTAATGGAGAGATGTCAGAGTGGGACTGCTACACACTGAGCACAGCAGAGCGGTTGGGGGTTCGGTACCTTGCTCAAGGGCGCCTCGGCAGTGCCCTGGCACTTCTCCAGCTACCAGAACAACTTCCGCATTTTGGTCTGCAAAACCCTCCAGTTCCCAATCACAGTCCCTACAGACTGAGCTACTGCCGCCACGATGGGATGGAGAAGGAGAAACTGCATTTTTCTTTAGCGTTTTGTCCTCATGAACACTAACATAAAACTTAATGAAATGAATAAACCTTAAAGGTCCCATATTATGCTTTTTCTGGTTTTATATGCTCTTTAGTGTGTTCTCCAGGTGTCTTGTGCATGTTTAGGCACATCTATGTGCAAAAATTGAAAGTCCACGGAAACGCGGCTTCTCCTACCTCCTCCTGTTAGCAGTAACAGTAGCTGCATGTAACGCTTGGTTCTAGCCCCCCTCGTTGAAAAGTGTCAGTGTGATATCACACTGCGATGATGTCACTGATCCAAGCCCATTGGCTCCTTGTGGCAAGCACAAGCTCATGCTGCACGTTAGCTACATTCTCAATATGGTAAAAGGGGCGTAACATTTCCCAGAATTGTCCAAACGACTGACCAATTACAACAGAGCAGATCGGCCAACCAATCAGGTCAGACTTGGCACACGTGGGGACCCTGCTCGGGGGGGGGATTCAGAGCGTAACAAACACAGGCAGATGAGACGGGCTGCATCGATCGGCAGTACATGAAAACAGACACTTTTTTCGAACATTAGCGATTGTGAACGTACTTTAGTAGGCACATAAATTAGATATATGAACCCCAAAAAGGGCATAATATGGGATCTTTAAGACCAAGTGTGCTTACAGAATAACGGGTCAGTAGATTTAAAAAAATATCTTATTCACTGAAATGCTATGCTATATTTTTTAAAGACAATAGTTGTGGAGTGCCACTTTTCTTCCTTCCTACAATACAGTAATATTATATAAGGGCAATTACAACCATCTTATATCTATTAAAAGTTCCAACAATAAAGTCTAAGAAAACTATGATCGAGCTGAAGCAGTAACAAGATAAAAATCCATTTACTCGCTTGGAAAAAAAAAAGGAAGAAATGCAGTCCATAACTCTAGAGATTGTTGTTTTTTCGTGTCTTGGAAAAACAACCAGAGGGTAAATCTAAAAAGTGGTGTTGAGAAAAAGAACAGAAAGAGTCAGCTTTTATAGCCAGCAGACTGTGCTGCTGATCTCTGGTACAATCTTAGTTTGTTTGGAGTTAAAAGTCAGTTTGAAGCACCGGCTGAACAACTTCTTACAAAGAGATCTGAGTCTGCTGTCAGTGAATTATTTACATGTTCTTTTAATACGGCAGAGGCAGCCTTGACCCTAGCTGTGCTAATGTTTCAACTCTACGGAAAACTGCTACAAATAAACCATGCTTATTTACTCATACATATTTATGAATACCTAGTTTCTCACTACATGCTCCACGTTTGAGCCCCATAGTTAATTACAAACACAGAAAAAACCGCAACATATAGAGATGTTTATCATAGCGTGCATTACATTTTGTTATGCATAATGCTTTATGGCCAGACACTGCAGTGAGTACTGAGCATTATATTCTTTAATAACATGATTCCTCTCATTTGTTTCCTAAAACCCTGAAAGCCACTTGGGAGTAGAAAAGCTGTCATGTTGAACATTTTCTTCAAAATTCTCTGCAGTCAATAAAACAAACACTGCAGAGGTACTTCTTCTCAATTATAATTCAATTATGTTTTAAAAGCTTTTGTACATGTTTTTCAAATGTCATCATGTCCAATACCAGGGCCCTGAAACCAGAGCTCCTGAGCGGAGTCTAGCTATATGATCTATGTTATTTCTAACATTTGTGCTTTTCATGCTGGGAAAAGTCTAAATCTGTTGGGAGAAAGGTCACACATGCTTTCAACATACCAACTAAATCATAATGGAGATCATTTTGGAAAGCATTACTGGTTTCCCTTGGGTCTATCCAAATTTGTAAAAAGGTTATAAAAGCTGAATCGACTTTCTATTGAGGATGTCGCCCCCAGGGTCCCAGAGACATTAAACGCTGATTAAGATGTATAGTATGACCTTAGAGGGATGCACCTGAGACACAAAGGTTTGAAGTTACAAGTTAGAAAAGATACGATTCTGTATATGATCCAGAATATCTAACGCATATTGATCCTTAACACTACAGCACTATAAACATTTTGGATGATATCCACATGTATTGCACATAATATGTTGGGGCAGGAAATGCTATTCCAGCCTTAAGTCTTGCATAATGTTGAATATCTTTATCTTTCATAGAGCACCTTCAAATGAGCTACAGTCCTGTTTCTGATGCGTTTCAAGTGAGGACATATTCAATCATATTATGCCATCTGTTTCTGAGGATTTGTTGGAAAGTAGTGCTGCTGTATTCTCACTAATTTGGAAAGTCATTAATATGGCACAGTTGATATAAATATGTGTTGTCTGGCTCATATTTAATACTAGAATTTGTCTCCCTTTTCCATTTTTCTTTTCCATATTATTAAGATTTCCTCTTCTGCTTCTGTACTCCTGTTCATCAAAAGAACCAGTCAATTTTGATCCTTTCTTTAAAGTTATAATCAAAACCATTTTCACAAGGAGAGATACATTCCAGTGTTCAGCACAGTCCTTCAGAGGGTGAAAATTGGGGACAGATTGCAAGGAAATAAATGTTACCTTGGAGATAGTGAAAATAGAGGCCTTCAGCTCTTTGTGTTCCTCAAGCTGACTCATTAAAACTCAGAAGACAAAAGGGATAATGTTTTCACCGAGACCAAACCATGCTGACTCTGTGCCCTTGTTCCATTCCTTTATGTTCTGAGCAGTGGCTTCTGATGGGCAGAGTGGAGTTGATGAAGAGGAGAAAATCTGCCCAAATGCAGCACAAAGATGTCCCTATTTTCCTTGGAATAATAAGATCGAATCAGATGAACACATAACTTTTCATTTAGGAAGAGAAAAGTAATTGATACATTTTTTAATAAACTGGATTTAACTCAGCCTGGGAGTATTCTTCATTATACAGCCACACTTAAATTAAGATTACATGCTGGAGTTTTCTGGAATTTAGATTTGCATTCATTCTCCTGCCCTGTTCTCCAAACACTACATGAAGAGCATTCTTTTTGACTCATAGTTTGGCCGAACAGACTAAAACGATTCGTGCAGACATTTCAATCCATCTATGACTTTTTTCAGTACAAAGTGAGACATGCATGTTGAGTTTCTCTACATGTGGTTACCTCCACAGGCGCACCCAATCACTAATTAAGACTCTACATGCTTTTGTAACGGTCAGCAGGTGAAGAGGCGGCTGCACAAGTGGGTATTTGATTTCAAACATTTTGTAGGCTATATACTTATAAAGTACGTCTTAAAAATTATCACACAGATGCTTATTCCATAGTTCATAATTACACAATGTGTGACTAGATTCTATGATTGACTTTGCCAATCACAGCTTCTGAACAAAATTGTCATACCTAGCAACGGGGTCAACCACGCCTCCTCACTAAGATCAAAGTTTCTGTTTCGTCCTTGCTCAGAGTTGCTCTGAGAATGTTCCTAAACCGCTCCTAGGCTAAGTTAGGAGCTCTCTGAGAGGATTCTCAGAATGTTTGTGAATACCAAAGCATCCTCAGAGCAAAACTGCACCAGCCCAACCTCCCAGACACCATCAACACAGGCCAACGAGGAACACCAGAAAACCACAGCCATTGCACCAACTCACCTCACAGCCAGATCAACAGGCCTCCAAGACACAGCCAGAGCCCCCCTCAGCCTAGAGGACCCCTACCCCTGCTCATCCCAGCAGTTCAGTCAGCTCTACAGGCCCCTGCGCCTACTGGATGGAAGTACTCTGAGGCAGTGAGAGCCCCACCTACATCCCCTACTGGTGCTCTCTGCTCTGCTCAAACTTGTTAGTAAATAATAAAGAGGCTAAACTGCAGGTTTGGGTATTAAACATAACAGGAACTACCTGTGTTGAACTGATTTTCTGATTTTAAAATTTCAATCTGTCCCCAGTGTGTCTTCCTTCTTTCTGTCACATTTCCCCTTGTATTTCCGACCTTTAGCTGCACTCTGCTGCCCCACAAACATTTGTGTTTCACACACCTGCCCCCACCCCTCGCTTCGATGCTGCAGAGATGTTTGTAAATGAGTATCTATTAAAATGCCATTATAAGAAATGGGGAGTGATGTTGTCCCTGGCAGAACTTTATTGGAGAGTTAATGTAAGCTCCCACACACAGAACACCTCATTAACCCAGTGGATATTTACAGCCCTGCAGCACGGAGGCATGAAGAGGGATCGAGGCCGCCCTCATCTTAATAGTGTCTCAGCTGATAAGACCCTGACTCCCATTCATACCTGCACTTTTAATGAGACTGACTTTGCACCCCCCCCCCCCCCCAACAAATAACTTCAGAAGAGCTTTGTTGGAGCTGGTAGGAGTTGGCTGCCTTGCTCAAAGGTACTGGGTTCATCTAGGATAAACTACAGTACAGGGATGTGGACTTAAAATCACATTTGTATTGTCTGATTTAAAGGATTAGGCAGAATGATTGTAGAATAAATGGTTCAGGTTTAGGGACAGTGGATACAATAAACGGCCATGAGAATGAAAAATATCTCAATCCATTTTCCCCGTCATTTAAGGGGTAGGTGGCGTTATAAATTCATCACTTCTTATTTCTGCTCTCCCCCATTTGTTCAGCTGTAAGATACTATTTTGCATAAAATTAGCATCAAATGAATTTGGAAAACAAGTGCAAATAATACAAAGGCTAGCCAAAATGTAAGAAAAATCAGGGAACATACAGCCTGAATTACCAGTTTGCTCCCACTAAAACCATCAGGAGAGTTCAATGAAGATGCAACACTTCCCTGAATTTTCATCAGAAATATTTAAAACCACTGCCCAGAGGCACAGGGGTAATATTGGAGCAGGTGACATGTGTAATCCCAGAGCTAATCGTTTCAGCTTCCCTGTTATTTTATGCAATCATGAAATATTTGGACATTATTTTCTTTTTTAAATAAATGGCCTGGAGTGGGTGATTACAATAAAAAGCTGTTTCAGCAAACACTTATTGGATGTATTCCCTCAACCCTTTGTCTCCTCATGTTTAAATGGGGACTTCAAAATGAAGCCCTTCATGTCGGCATATTCCTATGACCTATATTTTTGTCCCTATAGAGCCTTAACACACACACAGTGATCAGAATGAATCAGAATGCCTTTATTTTAATTGTAACCTCAGCATTTACCAAATTAAGAGCGCTACTCTTTTTTGAGCAAACAACAAAATCACAGGATATACAATACAAACAATAGATAATACTTATAGATAATAGTGATAAATCAGTATTGCACATGAAGGTTGTGTAAGGATAGATGGCTGCCTGTTTGAGTAATAAGGAGTTTCTGTGTTTTTAATGTGAAGCTTAGATGTGGCCTTGGGGAAAGAACCTGTCTCTGAATCTTGAGGTGCATGTTTTTGTGCACCTGTAGCACCTGCCAGAGAGCAGCAGTTCAAAAAGGTGATGACTGGGGTGTGAAGGGTCTCTGATGATATTGTTGAAGTAGCAAGAGGTGGCGATGTCCTCCAGGGAGGGCAGTGGTCAGCCAGTGATTTTGTTCGCCTGTTTTTTTCACATCTCTATACAGCCTGCATACCACACTGAGATGCTTTAAGTGAGTATGCTCTCAATGGCTTCCTGGTAGAAGGCCACCAGCAGCTTCCTCTTGACACGGCTCCTCCTTAGCACTCTCAGGTAGTGGAGTCTCTGCTGTGGTCTCTTCACAGTTACAGTGGCCGACCAGGAGAGTCGTCAGATATGAAGACTCCTAGGAATTCAAAGGACTGCAGACTTTCAACAGATAACCCATTAATACAAAGTGGGGCTGTGTTTGTGTCACGTTTCCTCCTGAAGTCCAGTATGAGTTCAGTATAAGGTTCAGTGAACACCACGCAGAAAGTCGCTGTACACTGACTCTTGTCCCCCTGAGATTATATATCTCTTGCTTGCATAGACATTACCATAACTCGGGTGGCGGATAACACTACATTTTATTTTGAAGGATTTAGACCAAATACCAGTTGCCAATAACTTCATTGAAACACTTTCTGCAGCGTCAGGTTTAAGCTTTTATATTAAAACACGTGTGCTACTTCCCAAAACACTGGGTAAACAAACAGTCTATTGGATGTTCCTGTAAAATACTTTATACTTCAATACAAAGTCAGCAAAATCAATGCCCTTTAACGTTTGATAATATGGGTAGAGCAGCAGCGTACAGATCGACAACGTACGTGTTTCAGCACAAAGCCTTCATCAGCAAAGTCTTCTTGCGGTCGTGCAACTGAAGATTTATTACTGTTTGAGTGTGCTCCTTTTTCTGCTTGTTGAACATTCCTGTAATATATTTAGGTATAACTATAACACAAATGAAGATGAGGGCTGCAGTTTGAACTTTAACGCCGTTATTGATTTAAGTGAAAAAAGACTCCGCCTGTGGCTCCTCAGAGATTTGACTTCCAAGAGGAAGACTTTTTTTTTTTTTTTTACCAAAATCAGAAGTTAACTGAAGGTTGACATATGCTGCACTTGTCCTACATGTTGTTTCCTCTGCCTGTAAGTCTATTGAGAGAATGCTTTATACATTTCTTCGGAAAAATAAAACTCTATTGAAAACTGTGATAATGAACACTATCAAATGTAGGGTCCTTTACTACCTTCAACTACACATTTAAAATGAACTGGATCCAAAAATCTATATGCTGGCTAGAATGTTATTTTAATATTATACTTAATTAATGATATCGTTTTTGAAGCCTTTGTGTCAACATTTTTTCAATGACTTTTTCTCTGCTAGGTTGTTAAGCAACTTTATTCTCAGAGGAAACTATTGACATCTTTTTTTGTATATTTTATGCCTTATTGTTTGTTAATGCAAGACACTTAAGTCGACATTGTTGTATGTCATGTATATTTTAATTTGTTATTACCCTTGTAACAAGAATATCCAGACATACAAATCTAATAATGATGTCGCTAGTCCAAGTTGTTGATATGTATTTGGTTAAATGATCCAAAAATAAATAAAAAAATAAATCCACATTTCAGTGAGCTGGTTCTGTTTGTACTAAAACGTCATAGATCACTTTGTATCCAGAATCTTTCCAACTGAAGTTAAGTCAATAAGCACTTTATTACTGTGACACGATTCAACTAAAATCCCTGTGCAGCAGCTTTGTGTGAATGTCAGAGTTATGAATTGAGTGCACGCTGACATGATAAATATGGGGGTAAATGTTGCATGACAGGGAAAGTAAAACATGTCTGTGATCCCCAAGCTGCTGAGCAGAAATTATGGAAAATGTTCAACCTCATTTATCATATTTTTGGCCACTAAATTTGGACAATTTGCTTTCTATCAAAAACATGGACATGATATATATGAGTCCTGGATTAGCAAAGAAGTTCTAATTCTAACAGGAGCACAGCACTTTACATTTGGATAATTCAGTGGTGGACTAATAGAGAACAAGTTATATTAAACAATTGAACCATATTAAACACAACACAAAGAAAAGTTCTCAGGGAAATGATTGGGGCGGCTGTGGCTCAGTGGTAGAGTAGGTCGTCTCTCAAACGGAGGGTCGGAGGTTCAATTCCCATCTCTTACAGCTACATGTCCAATGTGTCCTTGGTCAAGTGACTTAACCCCCAGTTGCCCCCGCTGCTTCGTCGGCGGTGTATGAATGTGTGTGAATGGAATAAGTTACTTCTGATGGTCACTTTACAAAGCATTTTCATTTAAACTCTAGTCACATTTTGGACACATCAAACAAATAATCATCAAGCATGCTACATTTCACAGAGTATTATGATTTGATGGGATACATTAAACAAAGCTCTTTGTCCGAAGTTAATGTTTCATGAGATAACCCCATTGCAGTCATTCAGACGAACACAATACTGTTCATTAAACTGTCTGTCAGTCCAGTTAACTGCATGTTTTGTGACTTATAGATTACGGCGTAGGAAGCACAACATGGCACAGAAAACTTTACGTCTCCAAAGGATCCCCAACAATATAGACTTTCTCCAAACGTTTCAACTCTTTCCTCAGCTGAATCCATCACCTCTTTAAAAGACGGATGGCTCTGACTACCAGCCATTCTGAAATCCCAAACCATCCTTTCCGTCTCTCAAATGTAAGTGTGAAGACTCTCAAACTTCCCCGTCTCCTCACCTCAGGTTCTCTCTGAGCAAGTGTGGAAAACATTATTGAATATAAAGCACCTGGGACCCACTCCTCAACCTGCCAGGATCAATTTCAAGTCAGAGGCTGTGAAAAGTGGCAAGACTGAAAATGAAACTGTGACATCGCTCCCTGTCCCCAAAAACACCTGGAAATACAGAGCCTCCTCCTGAAAGTGTCATAGTATAAGGGCATAGGATTCTATTACAGTGCTATGAGAGCCACCAAATGCATTTGCTACTGAATAGACAAAAGTTGTATAAGAAGAAGAAAAAGTTCAACGTACAATTATTTATTACCGCTGGCAACTTTTAAACATTTATCATTTCATCAAACTAAAGCACAACACAAAAAGTACTACTTCCAACTCTGGAGGGAGGGCTTGGAGGGTCCAACTCTAAATCAAAACTGAATTTGAATTTTGTACATTTGTATTTAAAAACTTAATATCAATTCTGGCACACTGTCTAACTTCCAAACAAACATTTATTGGCAACATTTCAGTACCTTCATCAGTTTGTTAAGATGGGCCGTACATCTTAAATAAGGTGCTATATAAATAAAGTTATTATTATTATTATTATTATAAGAACCAATCACCAATTATGACATCAGTTCTGAATCAACAAATTAACAAACAAATAAACATAAATACAACTACAGAAAGCCTAAAAGGCAATTCTAAATATCTTATGATCATTAGGGTAACTTATACATTTTAGTTCAGGGGAAACTAAAGGTCTCAAAAAGTAAATTATGATCCAAACACACATTTTAACAAGTTTATGAATGTCTCGTACCGAAACACTGCCAATAAATGTTTGTTTGCAAGTTAGACAGTGTGCTTAAGCTTCGCAGACCTTATTTCAGGCCTCTAACGAAGAACTCACTCAAAAATCCCGTAGACCTCGAAATGATGGAATCAGAAGTGCTAAGATTCTAATGCATTTCTGGGTTTTAGGGCTTGTTACTGTATTAGATTGAAGATTCACAGCACTCATTTTTGGCCAATCAGCAACTTTGTTTTGACCACGTGACTGCATTGATCAATAGGATTAATGCACATACAACAACCATTTCTTTCTTTCCATCATGGACGGGACAAATCAGTTTACCAAAGATTTAACAATTTTTTAAGCACGAAAACTCTTGCGATGATACAAAGTTAGTAACATGCATTAGTAGACCAAGAATACAGATAGAGATGGAGGCACAGAAACATCAATCAATCAATCAATCAATCTTTATTTGTATAGCGTCAATTCATAACAAGTGTTATCTCAAGACGCTTTACAAAAAGCAGGTAAAGGACCTTACTCTTTGTCTATTAATATTACAAAAGAGCAGGTAAAAAGACCATGCTCATTGTTATGTTACAAAAAGCAGGTAAAAGACCTTACTTATTGCTATATTACAAGGACCAGCTTAATCCATCATGAGCACTTTAGCAAAGCAGCAAAAGTTGCATTGGTCAGAAAAAACTGCCTTATTAAAAGGCAGAAATCTTCTGCGTGATCCCCGGCTCATGACGAAACAGCCTTCACAGCCTAGACTGCGCCGGGCTTGGAAAGGGATAGGGGGAGATGGGATAAGATGCAGGAAGAGGGATAGGGAACAAGGGTAAAAGGCGAGGGGGGTGTGTAGTTCAGGTAGACCGTTCACCTACGATCCCGAAGGGAGGGGGGGAGGGTTGTTTTGGCAGGCCGTCCACCAACGACCCCGTGGAGCCTAAGAGGGCTCAGCAGGAGCAACAATCCCGAGGAACCTAAGAGAGCTCAGGAGCTTCCAGAAGAAGATGTGGTTAGGAACTGGGATTTACAGATAGTGACATGCAGTAATGTCATATGAATGCAGAGAGAGAGAGAGAGAGAGAAAGAGGGAGAGAGAGCAGGGGATAAGAGCTCAAGGTGCCAGTTCCCCCGGTAGTCTAGGCCTATAGCAGCATAACTATGAGCTGGTCTATACCTGTGCCAGCCCTAACTATAAGATTTATCAAAAAGAAACGTTTTAAGTCTATTCTTGAAAGTACATAGTGTGTCTGCCCCCCGGACCCCGACTGGTAGATGATTCCAGAGGAGCGGCGCCTGATAACTGAAGGCTCTACCTCCCATAGTACATTTAGAGACTGTAGGTACCACGAGCAGGCCTGCATTCTGGGAGCGTAATGTTCTCGACGGGTAGTACGGCACTATTAACTCTTTAAGATAAGATGGTGCCTGACCATTTAGAGCTTTGTAAGTGAGAAGAATGATTTTAAATTCTAGATTTTATAGGGAGCCAGTGCAAAGAAGCCAATACAGGAGTAATGTGGTCCCTTTTCCTAGTTCTAGTCGGTACACAAGCTGCAGCATTTTGGACTAGTTGAAGAGTCTTTAAAGATTTACCTGAGCACCCTGATAAAAGAGAATTACAGTAATCCAACCTGGAGGTAACAAATGCATGAACTAGTTTTTCTGCATCGTTTTGCAACAGGATCTGCCTGATCTTAGATATATTACGAAGGTGGAAATAAGCTGTCCTTGAAATTTGTTTTATGTGAGAGTTAAAGGACATATCTTGATCAAATAAAACTCCTAGATTCCTAACAGTGGTGCTAGATGCCACGCTGATGCCATTAAGGGCAGTTGTATCATTAGAAAAAGTCTCTCTGAGATTCTTAGGTCCAAGCACAATAACTTCAGTCTTGTCTGAGTTAAGCAACAAAAAGTTTCTGGTCATCCAAGTCCTAATGTCCTTAAGGCAAGCTTCTAGTGTACATAACTGATTGGTGCCATCTGGCTTCATTGATACGTATAGCTGAGTATCATCTGCATAACACTGAAAATGTATTGAACGTTTCCTCATAATATTACCCAGAGGAAGCATATATAAACAGAGACATGGTGTAGTCCTCTGGCAGTCTAAGCCTATAGAGGTGTAAATAGTTGCTGATTCAAGGTCAGCCTGAGCCAACCCTTACAATAAACATAAATGATTAAAAAAGGGATAAATAAAAGCTTCATCCCAACTTTGTCCTTTCTTTGAATGTGAAATCTAGTTTTGTCCATTCTTCACGGTTGATTATTCCTACAACTTCTGTGTAAACAACCACACTTCAGCAGAATGTTATTTTAGCTTTAGTCTCCAAAACTGCGCTAAAGGGAGAATTAATAGTCTGGATGTTAAGCTGCCTGTCAGACATCAGCCTATTGAGACAGCAATCATAATGAATTCTGACTCTTTAACAGTCCTCCATCTCCCAAAAATAGAAAAGTTCTTTCTTTTGTACTTTTTATATCACTGTTGCGGGATATGTGTGCATTCATGCAGCTATTTGTCATTCTGGAGTTAATCAGCTCACAGAATGAAAGAGTGCCGTGTCCTGTTACCTTTTGTGATTTATAAAAGCTTTAATTTCAGTGACAGTCTGTTTATTCACACTTACCCTCACTAAAAGCCTCTCTTTTTAAATGAGTGTACGGGCTTTCATCGAACCCAGCCACCATGGTTTTATTGCCTCCGCTAATAATTTGCCTGCACCACTCCCGCTCGGTAAATAGCTCATGATTGCATCTCCCAGTATTGTGTCGCGCATTCATTCGGGACAAAAGGACTTTTTTTTTCTCTCTGCGATTTTAAACTTTGTTTTCAAAAGGACAGGAAAGGGACACACTCCAAGAATAGTTTAGTTGTCTCTCTGGGTTTTGCCATGAACAGATCTCATCAGGTTTTTCATGGAAATCCAAATATCACTGTGAGGGGAAATTTTCATCTAAATGCAGCATGGCAATTTTAAAATAAAATCCCCGCAGACAGAAAGCTGCCAAAAGCAACCCAGAGGAGGATCGCAAATAGTGAAATAGAGAGGTGTGACCTATCCTGGACGGTTTTGTGTGCCAAGGCTACTAAAAACTATGAAAACTAGTTATTTCCTAAGAAGATGACCCAAAAATCTTGACAGAAATCATCTAAAAGGTTGTTGTTTTTGCTACTATAAAGGAACAATGCTTTTATTGTTGTTGTTTTAAGGAGGAGACAATAGTTAAATGGCTCATTTACACAATGGATGGAGGATTTGAGCCCAATCGCTCACCTTGACACGTCGTCTGTTTCTGAAGAACATGCTTTGTGATCATTTCTACAGGACAGTGAATATAACCTCTGAGGTTGTTCCGACCCGAAAATCTCATTAAAAAAAGACACCAGCCACTGAATATTCAGCTCATGTTGAACAGCTTATAACCTCAAAGAAGAGGCGAGGATAATCCAATCAATCAAAAGGAATCGTTTTTAATAGCTTAATCATTTTCTGCATATCCATGAAGGCTTAACCATGTCATTATTAAGAGCTGATATTATATTTTTTTTAAGGGGGGGGTTAAGGGAAATGATTGAGACTTGTGTTACAGATAAAAAATATCCTGGTATTTAAAAGTGAGGCTCGGACTGACACGGCAGAGCTGGCGCAGATGAACCACATCGACTCCTTGAAGCATCGCTGGAGAGAGAGAGGGAGAAGACTCAGACCAGAGCAGGAGCTGCAGAGGTGCAAGTCAGAGCTGATACAGTTAGTGACCCTGAAAAGGGATGGCTGCCTCTGTCCAGGATAAATAATAACCTAGAAGGAAAATATAGAAACCTGCAGTGATCTGTAACAGAGAAGAGAAGGCCTTCTGTCACATATTCAAACACTAGATGGCAGTTTGACACAGACATGTTTCGTTTTTTCTGGAAGCTCAGTTTAAAAGCTGAGATTCATTTAATAACAATCACTGTAATTGCTGTTTGGTGATGCTGATTGAAGCAGTGTTTACCTCCCTCCAGATTCTTATCAAGTTTCGATTGTCCTAAGCCTTATTTGATTTCCAGAATCCTGTCTGGAATATTAAACTTGGTTCAGGACGGGTTGATGTGAGCAGTGTCAGCAAGGCAGATGTCTGGTTTCAATATGAAAAGGTTATCACAAAGTTTGAAGATGTCATATCAAAGGAAATCAGTCAGAAATGCTTCATGAAAAGCCCCCTTCTATGTCTTCATTGCTTTTCTTAGAAATGAGAGGAAATGTTTGAAGTTTAATATAGCAGGTTCAAAGCTCTCACAATCACGTTGTGTGTCTCTGTACTGCAGGAAGCCGATCCACACACCCTGCATGCAAACATAGCCTGGTCAAATGCGATTGGACGATATAACTCAGCTGTTAACAGAATCCAGAACAAGAATAGAACTAGCCGCATCATCCTGTCATATCATCAGCCCCTATGAAAAGCAAACATTTTGCAGGCACACCTGGTAAATAACTGCAACTATTATGTATAATCACATTACAGATGCACTTCATTGACAACAAATGACGTATCTCTGCCTCTCTTTTCTGCTGTACAAAATGTGAAGCCATATTACGTCTTTGGACGGTCGCTGACATAAGAAGCTTTTGGTGTCATTTTGGATGAATTGTCTGCACAGTACAGGATCACCTGATGGCTGTGCAATGATTGCACCCTCCCATTTCTGCTTAACAAAGCAAAACAATGTTTAAAGTTACATTATTTTTGCATTTATTGGATAGGACAGCTGAAGAGAGACAGGAAACGCTGGGAGGAGAAAGTGGGGAAGATGACATGCAGCAAAGGGCCGAGGTCAGATTCAAACCCACAGCTGCTGCAACGAGGACCATAACCTCTGCACATGTGGTGCACGCAACCGCTATCAGCGCTCCACCAAAGCACCTAGTGCAAAGATACCCAAGTCTGACACAGACCACCGCAGAACAGATTCGGTGTTAAGCAGACCCTCATGATTGTGTCAGATTCAATGACTCTCGTGTTAGTGTTTATGTTTCCACTCACCGTTCCTCCTCTACTCTGCTAATTGGATACATCCCGCACCATAGAAACTGAACGTGTTGAAAGAGTTGTCAATTATAGTGATATACCCCCTTTCTGTAGCATCAAATTATTAATTAAAAATAAACTGCACAAAAAATGAACACTCTGGCATAAATCATTATGATAAGAAGAAATAAATAAAATAGAATGGACGTATTATTTGATATTATAGTTTAACCATTGTCTCGTCTGTTAACATGGAGGAGGCGGGCTTTATGACCTAAACTGCAGCCAATCTGTAGGGGCAGCTCCAAATGTGTTGGCTTCACTTTTGGGAAGATGTCATGTCATCAGTCTTCTATACCCAGCTGCTACCTGTGCTCCCTACTCTGTTTTCAGAATATACAGAAACTGCTTCTTTAAGTCTTCTGTGTGAGATCCAGCTCACACAGAAGACTTAAAGAAGCAGTTTCTGTATATTCTTTAAGATCCCCAGAAACAAACCACTGCCTCCATGCTGAAGTAATACTGGCATTTCTCGGACAGTTAGTTAGTGATTTAGGTAATGCTTTTGAATGCACGATATAAGCAAAGTTATGAAGATCAATCAGCCGAAGAGCAAAGTTTTAAGCTACATATTTCGAGACAAAATTGAAATTCGCCAAATACCCACAAACGAAACGACACAGTGAGCCCAGAGGCCCTGAAGCATTTGCCAACATTGTCTGATTGGTAATCCAGCCTTGGCAGAGCCATCCTCAGGGATTCTTTCACAGGACACAATGTGGTTCACAAACACATTTGGTACAAAGGGGAGCAAGCCTGTGATTTATTCTAACCTGCAGACAAAATGAGAATGTGTCAGAGTAATCACATGCTTTTTGGCCGTAACCAACGCTGAATGCAATATATATCTGATGGTCCCTGGTTTGCTCCGAACCTCTGGCACAATTATCCAACAGGCCCTTCAGAGTAAAGGTAACAAGCTGCAGAAGGAGGTGTTTGAGCTGAGCTGAAAATTAAAACACTTTCGGAGCAGAATAGCTTTGATACACCCTTATTGAAAAGTCTAATGGAAACTGTAATGGCACATCAGGAAGGAAACCCTGTAGGGACGGTGTTGCCGGAACAACAAAGAATTGATTTGCCTTTGTTTAGCCACACTCGCGTGGATGTATTTCATTAAAAGGGAAATTGCTAACAAATTAGAACATTATGAGTTTTAGGTCTTTCAGAGAAATGACAGTGCTCTCGGAACATTTTCTCTTGTTCCACACACAAGTCCAGTCATCTTTCCCAATTCAAAATCAGCACAGATGTTATACAAATTTAATGGATATCTGCTTTAACCTTCTAACACAGAATTTTACAGAATATAATTGCCCATATCTTTTATTGTCCTCAGTGGAAAGTGCTTGTAACAGTGTATCTCCATTTTTCAATTGGCTAACCATCTTTTGCACATGGCTTCAGTCCCCCTTTTCTTTTGGTCTAATGCTGTTTTATAACCTGACACTCCTCTTACCTCATCTTGCCCCTGGCATTTATTCTGAGTCTTTCCGATATTAAGATACAATTTCTTGAAAGAAAACAGAGTCTCAGAAGGCTTTATGTATTTCCTGTCTACATTTTTGATCCCCTTAAATAATCTGTTTCAAAAAACTCCAAGACAATAACTTTGCGTGCATTCAAATTCTGATGCCTTGAGCAGAATCTCAACACTACTTGAGTGAGATAAAGCGGATATTTGATGCAGCATGGAGCCTGTTTCTGATACCTATACCATGCCGTCTTCTCTCCGTCAGGCCTCCGATTATATCCCACTGATATGTTCATTTTGTTGTGTGAAAATCTAATTTCTGGTGCTGTTATCATACTTTTTTCCTCTGATTGTCTCTGATTTTCATCTCCGCTTTCTCATCTTGCCTTAATTTTGCTCTCAGCTGTTTCCTGCTGCTGTGCTTAGTGAACACATTAGATTCATTTTCTCCTCATTTTGCCTTTTATTCCCTTCATATAACACAAAAAATGCAAGCAGAGAGAGGCAAACAAGTCAAAGGAGGAAAAGCTTGAGATATGTGAGTGTGAAGAATATTGAGGTAGTTAGAATCAAAGAGTAAGAAATTCTTCTGACTTCAGACCTGTGGGTGGCAGTGTTGATGCTTACAAATCTTTGAGGAGATGTACTTCGGTGAACCCTTACCACACACGCGTCTCCTCTGATAAATGAAAAGGATAACAGTGCAGCCCAAGGCCGAATGAGGGCCTTAAGCTGAATTAGTTTTGTAGGTTAGGAAACCTTTTTATTTGATGCTGGTGAATCACACTCCACAAATTGATTTGTCAGTGGAATATACAATGAGATATACAGAAAGAAATGTACTGTTTGGTTTCAGGACTAAAGGAAATATTGAATACAGGTTATGCTGATTAATTCAAACTGCAATGATTTTAGTTTTATTCAATTTGATTGACTGCGCATTTCACCTGCAGTCAATAATATTATCTGTATATTTTAAACGGTGTCAAAAGATTCTTAAAATCGGACAATATCTCCTCTTCCATTTTTCACACTGTGCCTCGGACTGACCATCTGCACTGACGGAAGTTTCCCCCCTGGGCCAATCACCCTGCGGGCCTGCAGGGAGTCTAGCAAGGCTGATAAGAACAGATTAAATGTTGGAGAAAAAGAAAACCTTCTGCACTATTCAGTCCTGCTGCAGAATGTCTGATCGGCTCCATCATGGTGTGTATGATGAACTAAAACATCTCCTCCTGAGACTGCTGTTCTCTTTCTGCCGGCTTCACTGTCTGATTTTTTGTATTCACTAGACTGATGATGATGAACTGATTGTGTTTTGAAAAAAGTATGACACAGTCAGACATACAAATAATGCATTTGGTACTATTTGGAAATACCTGAATGACAGACACAAAATGTATGAGGAAATAACAGTGCACATACAGGAAACATTAGGTTTTTACTTGCATTTTTTAAATTTAAGATAGTCCAGTGCAATTAATTACCTCATTTTTTGTCTATCAGATGCAGAGGTCAGAACATTTTATTCTGATAAACACCTAATGGTGCTTTCATATCTGCCATTAATCTTTTAATTTTCCCCATTCTGACTGATTCATAGGGTTCCACTTGACTGTCTCTCCTTTTCACCTCCAAATAAAGACAATTCATCATTAATGGCCACAAACACACATTTTAATTGCTCAAGTAAAAATATGAACAGCCGCATGCACCAGACCTCATACCGATTCCTAACTGAAAGAGAACGTGTGGGTGAGAGAACATCAGATTGATTCAGTCTTTCCATTCAAGATCTCCTTACCTGCTTTGGTGTCGCCAAACAGGATAAACAATTTGTTGTTCATTTGAAAAGCCTCACCCGGGGGTCTATTATTACATTTTTTACAACTTCCAAAATACGTTGATTTCATTTACAAAGGGAGATACCTTTCCCTTTGTTGTACTGTGATTTTATTTGTAGTATATCTAAACAATTTGTCATGCTTCATCCACAATACCGCGTGCTGTGTGTTAGGGGGAGGTGTAATGCATCCAACTGGCAGGAATTCAGTTTTAACCAACATGAGATGAACACGAATAAGAACTTACATGTAAGCCACTGTTTTATTTAGCTCTCTGGGAGTTAGCTCAATGCCAGTATTCAATGGTAAATAGACTAGCTTGTATAGCGCTTTTCTAGTCTTCTGACTACTCCAAGCGCTTTGAACACGGCAGGTCACACCTACCCATTCACACTGACGGCAGGGGATGCTATGTAAAGTGTCCATCTGTATTAACTAATGCCATTCATACACATACACACTGTTGACGCGGCAGGAGGAGCAATTTGGGGTTCTTGCAAGGACACCTTGACATGTAACTGCCTGCGATCGAACCCCCGACCCTGAGAGATGGCTGGCTCTGGTCCAGAGTGGTCTGTATTTGTTTTGACCAGAGAAGGTGGGCGGTTTTAAGGCCCCTAGATTTACAAGCTATGAGCCATTTATCACGGCGAACCGACAGGTGTTGCAGCGATGAAAGCGAGCAAGTGAACTGGTTCAGATAGAACTTTTACCCAACCTAAAAAGCCTCTGCATTTTTCTAATAAGCTCCACGACCAGAAACATGGTAAAACTAGGATAAATACTGGAGATGCTTTTGAAAAATAGAGAGAGGTTAGAATGCAGAAAGGTTTGAAGACTGATGCAGAGCTGGCTAAACACTGAAGCTTCTGTCTGCGACAAGGCAACCTGCGTGCACATCACTCATCAAATCAACTGAGACAGCTCTCTCCAATGTTTTTAATTTGGACTGCAGTACCCATTTTAAACTTTACGTGTCAGAGTTACATAATCTGCTCCTTAGGTTTGTAAATATTAAGACCTCATTAAAACTACTCGTAATAACGAAGGCTCGAGACATGTCACAGCGTCCTCGACATCCTCTTCACAGTGAATTTGAGCTCCTTCACTCCAGTAGGAGATTCAGATTACCAAAAGCAAAGTCACAGAGAATAAAAATATATTGTATCACTCTGGCTATCATACTGTATTCTAATGGTTACCCAGTGACTCATTTTCCTGTTCACCACTGATGACTGATGCTGTTTTTTAATGGAGGTTCAACGTTCTGTTGTCCCTTGTTGTATTTTTTTGTTCAGGCATTTTAAGTCTTTTTTTTGGTAGTCTCTGTGCCTGTTGTTTATGTGTTTAATGTGTTTACCATGTCTCCGAAGCAAATTTCCCCTATGGGACAATAATGTGAAAAAGTGTATTATAGTGTTTAATGAAAAGCCAGGGGATCACCATAGTTACAGCTCTATAAGAAAGTATTTTCTGATTCTAAATATCTTGTAACAATGGAAAGCTGCAATAGACTGAATGGTAGTCCTTTCGTTGTTTAGGTCATAAGGAAAACGGATACCTCATGTAACCCTAAAGGAAATAGATGCTGACATATTTCTGTCTGCACCACAGAGCTGGACAGTCTGACACCTCTGCTGTTGGCCTTTATAAAGGTATGCTGTTAATCCCATCAGAATTCTGAGTGTATGTGTTATAAGTCATCCCAGAAGGACAAGTACTGGGACAAAGACTATAAAGCAATGGGAAAAAATAAATCATACAACCAAAAGTATCGTCAAAGATTTATTGTACTCATCCTGGTTTTACACACTCAATGTGTGTTTGAACACAAACGATCTGAAGTAAAATCATCTCCGAAAGAATAAATGAAAACATGCAAAGATATTTTTTTAAAAAGAAAACAAAGAAGACATCACCATGTTTTTATCCTTTTATGACAGACAGAAGTTACACCAAGGTTATTTGAAGGAACAAGAGCTGAGGGCAACATGAACAAAATAAGGCTAATGGTTTTAAGGCCTGGAGCTATTTAACAGCTGAGGAGCAAAATAGATTAATAAAGCATCTCGTGCTTCTTCCAAGAATAAACAAAATTAAAATGCAAATTATTACGCTGACCTGCTATTCATCAATGTTTCCATGCCTGACTTTGGCATAGAAATAACAAGACACTTGACTTGGCCTTTATTGGTGCTCCTATTTATTATGTCGTTTTTTTCTTCTTTTGCATGTTTCAAGCTTTGTTCATGCTTTATGTATTGAACAGGTGCCTAAAGACGACGCTTAGACATCAGTCCAAAAGGAAATGAGACTTCAAAGCAAGCTGGCTCAGACTCCTGCCTTTCAATACCATGTCTAGAATCCAAGTACTCAACTCAGACATTTAAATGAGCTGGCATGAAGGCAAGCCCACACACACTTTTACACACACACTATTGTTCCTACTGCATAGGGAGCATTTCACACATGCACACGCAGGCACACACACACATGCGCTGCAGCACACACCCACACCAAAGAAAGAGCTGAGTCACAACAGCAAATGAATGGTAATACAGTAGTCAGGCTAATTAGCTGACTGTCTTGATTTCATTCTTCTAATGAACATTCAAAATGATGTTCTTCAGCTCTGTCCAGCAGAGCTGTTTATGTAACCATTATGCTCGTTTTAATGAGCTATGAATAGACACTTTGCTTTGGTGTTTATTTCACTAGAGAGTCTCTCAGGCTGAATGGCGTGAAATTCAGTTATTATGAAACCAAAGTCTGCGGAGGATTGTCTGGAAGAGAAGACTCCACACAATGTGCCACAAACAGCAACCGTATACACTGAAAAATATCAGGACTTGACAATCGCACTGCACAGTCGGCTAGAGGATTCATTTTCTAAGAGCGTTTAGAAAATGTTCTCAATGCAATGTGATGCAACTTTCAGAATTGAACAGGTTTAATTGATCTGCAGACAGACACTGTTCCACTTGTTGCGTCCGGGGAGTCTTTCAAGCTAATGACATGAAACATTATTATCACAGAAGCTAAGTGTGTGCAGACAACTGCATCAGAGAGCTAACAAATGAAACACATAACTCAGTTAAATGTAACTGCTACAAGATCATTACTAACAAGCAGCTTGAACGATTGTCCTCTCTTGTAAAGGTTTGCAGTGTGCTTGATATTTTAAATATTTTTATTAATATACAATTAATTTTCATTAATATACATTTACGTGTTTTTCTTTTAATGGGTATTCCATCAAAAAAGGGGTTATAGTTCAGTCTGTTTGTGAATCACTATCTCCATCACCATGGCAATGTAACTTGTTCTGGGCCATTTTCAGTGTTTTGGATCCACTGTGGGTGTGCAGGATTGGGGGCCCCCTCCCCATTCCCCCACTGACCTGCACTCACTTTGCTCCAGGACTAACCTGGCCTCTTGTACATAACGTTGCAATACAACACATGCAAGGCCTTATGTTATCATGAAGCTTGCTTAAGTTAACAAGACAAGAGGACTAAAATAATAACTGGTCATGTCCGCAAACGCACATCGGATAACAACACAGAGAACATGACAGCAACTTTACTGACTTTGTGGTTTATTTTGATTCATTTTGGTCAAATACATCCATGACAATCCCGGATTTCTCGATAATGGAGGCAGGGATAGATTATACTTCATGTCCATATTGTGTTCCTTTACTTGTGCTCGTGCCTGAACAACTGTGCCGTGCGGAAGCCCGCCTCTTCAATCCATGCCAGGGCTAAAGAAGTGTAGCGTGCTTGAGCACGGAACAAAGCATTCACACTAGTCGAACTGGACTTTAGGGTCAAATGTGCTTGGGCACGGTACAGATTGCCTACAGTGAGTACGCCCTACGGCATCAAAATCTTTATTCTTCTGGAAATGTTTCTATGCTCCTGACAAGCAGATGATCAGATCTTTCTCTCTTCTCGAGTCATTTCTTAAATATTGTCTTTATGTGTCTTCATGGGGTTCAGAATGTATGGCTTCAGCTTGTCTCACCAGAGTAGTTCAAAGTCAAAGTCACTGTCCAAACTGAAACACCTTATAAACTTTTCTTAAGCAGCAACAGAGAGAGAGAGAGCTTATTCATGTAATGCATACAGTATTCTTTTTTAAGAAATTTGTCAACAGCAACAAACAGGATAATTAACAGGATTTGTTAATTAAAAAGTAATCTCTTAGTGACTGATACGTAAATAGCATGCTTCCTTAATTTGAGTTGGAAATACAGAGAGAGGACTAGGAATATAAATCAAGACATTAAAATGAACATTAACATAAGTGCAGGTTTGTTTGTGTTGACCACTTTAAGAGACCAAAATGATTAAATATTGCCATCTTTCAGAGAAATACTTACCATACAATAAAGCTTTATACTAGTGAGTTATTTAAGAATAACAGTGCAAAGAAGGTGAACCGGCCCCACTTGTCTTTTTAAGAGCTCCACATGTCTTTAAATTTTTTATTATCCAATTTACAGCTCAGTAATGCTGCTTCCAGTGGGGTTACCACTGAAGGAGTATAGCAGAGATAATATGCAGAGAAATCTTTGCAGGAAATTATGTGCAGCCTGGAAAAGTGAAAATGGAAAACTTGTGGGAATGTAAAAAATGTGTTGAAAATAAATAAAGAGGGCCTTGTGATAAAGATTTAATTTCCTATAGTCTGTCTGAATGTGTATTACAAAAATGCTGCATAACTATGATGTTGGAGATTTCATGGAGAAAATGGCCATTTCTTGTCAAAGCCTTTGCAAACCTTCTGAAGTGTCTGTGATCAAGACCTCCTCTGTGCTCCCTGATATTGACTGACTATATAATAGCGTACATAAATTCCTAATCACACAGCACATACAGATGCACACTTGGTGGTCTCAAATCAATCTACATACTTGACAGTCTGTAAGAAAGCTTAACAGGCTTTTGTATTTTCTTTGATATTCTTGGTTGGATCTCTGCTTGGTGCAAACTTCTAACCTTCGCCAGCACTGCAGGAAACAGTAGACTTTAAGCAATGACAACAGCGATCCAATCTACACTGCTGTTATTCTAGGGGAGCATAATCACAGAGTGTGAACTCTTTCATGAAAGTGGCGTTGTCTCTGACTTTTTCATTCTCTGTCTGTCTTTCTCTCTCCCACACACATATAGACAATGTTAGTGGCCTGCTTTCCCTGCATCAGTATTTTTGTTGTTGGCACCATGCAGGTCAGTGGGAGGTATGGACAGGCTGTGGATTCCATTACAATTGAATTTCTGAATCAAAAGGAAGGTTGATGAAGTTTGAGGGAGAGAGATGTATAATGATGTGTGTAAGATGTGTAAGGGAGCTCTTCAACTTCCCCGGAGCAGGCATGCTTTTATTTCCCCCAAACCCATATTAAGAAAAAACACAATATATCTATCACTTGTAAATGCCATTAAGAAATTTCTTATAGAAAGTAATAAAATAAAAAGTAAGCATGGAGTATAAATCCCAAATTTCAGACGAAGGAATAAGAACAGAATGCTGTAGCTATTGGGACAGAATCATAGACTGTAAATATTAATGGACGAAGCCTGAGTGACGTCTGCCATCTGTAACGGCAGGGGGTTCCAGAGGCTAATCGGCAGCCGCTGCCATGATGGAAATTACCTCTTGTACATAATGTCGTAATACAGCACATGCATAGCTTTATGTTATTATGACGTGTGCTCAGTTTACAAACAGGTGGACTTGAGAATAAAAAAAAAAAAGGGACGCGCAGCCGAGTCCGCGTCTGCACATCGTAGAACAACATAGAGAACATGACAGCTACTTTACTGAATTTGAGGCCTATTTTGAGTCATTTTAATCAGATACAGATATAAATAAATGTAAAAAATAAAAGTGACGCGCGGTCAAGTCCGCGTCCACACATCGGAGAAAAACACGGACAACATAGCAGCTACTTTGTGGCTTATTTTGAGTAATGTTTACTCAAATACAGCCAGAATACTCCGGATTTCTCCATAATGAAGGCTGTCAACGTTGTGTACCCGCGTGTTTGTGCTTGTGCATGAAGTGTACCGTGCCGAAGCACACCTCTTCCATCTGTGCCAGGGCCAAGGAAGTATACTCTAAAGGCGGACTCTAAGAGCTGGTCAAATAAATTGGACTTTAGGGGTGAAGCGTGGTTGGGCATGGTACGGATTTCCAGCGTGATCGCGCCCTTAGAGCCGGAGCTAACGCAGGTTTTAAGCCTCTTGACAAACCGTTACATCACGCCCACCTGTCAATCATGTCAGGTACACGCCTATTAAAAACACGTATCATTTTCAAAATCAAAACAGAGCCGTTTCAAAAACAATTCACAGTGTGTGCCAGTGATGACAATAACTTATCAGACCTATTGTTGTTTGTTGTTTGTACCAGGCTGTAAACATGTTAATTTATGCTGTAAAAACTGCTTTTTTGCCAGTCATGTGTAGGTGACTTCCAGTGTTCCTGGAGCCAGCCTCAAGCTGACACTCTACGAACTGCTGGATTTTGCACTTCCGCATTGGCTTCATTTTTCAAGACCGGAGGTTGCTGCTTAGACAGAACATATTGGTAAGATTTGTTACACAAAAGTTTTAGAACTTCAAGCTTGGAACACATTTCCCTATTGGATGCTGAGACTATTTGGTTGTGATTATTCGGTACCAAATATTCTGTTAGTGCAGCCTTATGTATTTTGACTTTTTTGCAACACAATGTATAAATCCAGTGATACTGGAGTCAAAGCTCATTGTAGTCTGGACTATCCTTTACATATTGTACAGAAAAAGACAATTATGAAGCCCTGTTAAGATAAAACATCTTAGTAAACGTACACATGATTCAAGTTATTCAAACTTGCCAGTCTCATTTCTATGTTTAGTATCAAACAGGGAGTTTTATGCCCATTGTGTTTCTTTTTTAAGTATTTTACCAAAGCTTAAACCAAAGGTTAGGTGGACTCACTCACATTTGATTGTGAATTTACTTCATACAATCATGTTTCATCAATTACATTGGAACACTACTGTTGGTGATAATCTAGAGGCACAAGGCTTACAGTTATATACAAAACCATGACAAAAGGAAGCTCCATATAACAATGCCATTAAATTTGGTGATACTGGTGTCTCAGTTTGCTGGACTACCACTTTTAAATAGACTTAAACCTTAAAAAAATTGTTGAATGGACGTATATAAAATGATAAACATACATTCATAGTGTGCAGAGGATGCACCCTGCCCTGATTGTGGTACTGCAGGAACTTTTAGAGGATTCCTAGAGATGACAACATTTTTAGGAATCCATTGAAAAATCTAATTTGACTTCCAGATATATTGGCATAGCATGTAGGATAGACATACATGAGACAGATGGTAAAACATATGACTCTCGTAACCCTTTTCCTTTTCATACATTTGATAGATTGTCGTTGAATCTTTAAACACAGTCATGTTTCCCTTAGGATTAATTGGAACGGATGATTTTCCTTATGCCCTTAGTCCTTCTACTCTTCATTCCTAAGTCAAACTTCAATTGTTTCAGAAATAAGACTCGAAATATTTGAACAAGCTTATCCCCCCACTGATAATTTCCAAGGGAACAAATTTTCACTTTTGAGTTGAAAATAATAAATAACTGAGCAGAGGAGTAGGTAGAACAGAGCACAGACTAGACAGACTGCATCAGTCCTCACAGATGGCTGTCTGATACAGCTATATTTATGGACGACAGGCTGTCATTTTATTTTTCTTGTTTACCATTATAAGGTGAACTGACAAGCACAAATATTGTTTTGTTTCTCTGCTCTCTCCTGAACACAAACGTAATTTTCTGAATTCGCAGATATGATCCGTTGCCATTCCCTCAATCTTCTGGTCATTGTAGATTCAGAGGAGGTTCATGAGTGGCTGCTATTCAAAAATCTCACAAGTGTTCTATGGTACACATTCAATAAAGTTCAAAGTCAAGATGACATCAGAGTCATATTTCTAGAATCAGTTTTCCTATTAGAATTTGGTAGTTACATTCCTGGGGTCTCATTTATAAAAGAGTGCGTAGAATCCATACTAAAAATGTACGTGAGCCAAAAACCCGGAAATGGCGTGCGCACAAAAAAATTCAGATATATAAAACCGTTCGTACGCACACCTGCACGCAATGTTCCCTTTATAAATCACGATCCAACTGGAAATGTGCGCACGTAGATTAGCCCCATGTTCCGCCCTTTACACGCCCACATTCAAACATAAACGGTCAATGCAAAGCAGCTTGTGAATGAAAATGCATACAAACGAGGGTCAGATCAAAGGTTTCCAGCGCTGGATCGCGGCGAAAACCGGAAGTTTAGAGGAAGAAAATAAACTTTCTGACCCAGAAATGCAGGAGCTTGTGAATGAAGTGAAGGTTAGAAAGCACATAGCGGTAGTTTGCTGCAGCAGGAGGGTCACAATCTTAAGAAAAAAACAGAGAATGACACCACGTTGCTGCCGCATTCACGCTGTCCTCCTACAGCGCCAAAACATTAACTTTTTGTCATTACGCACGAGTACATCTGCAATGTTTAGCCTATATGTTTACAGGACCCACTCTGATTCATATATTGTCAGAGTGCTCACATCAGTCAGCAGTCTCCCTCACTGTACGATATTATTAAACAAAAGTTTGATCAATGAACAACAACTTTTAATTGTTGGCCACATTTTTTCGAGGGAAACTCCGTCTGCTCTGTGACTAATTATGAGGATATAAAGGCCACATGATCGTGTCAGAGATGCCCCGATTTAATGTCCACACTTGAATAATTCACACAATAAATACGTGCAGGTGATGAAGATGTGCTGAGTAACGAGAAGGTGAAATGTGTGAAGCCACCGCTGTGTCTCTGTGCGCTCTGTGCGCCTTGCAGCTCAGTCATCTTTATTCAAACTAAAAATCACACTTGATGATATTTAAAGATATTAATGTAAACTGGTGGCTCTACAGTTTTTGTGTTAGTTTAAATCTGATTTCTACATCAGTGATTACATGAGTGTACAGTCCGGTCCTCTGAGGTCCGTCCGGGATAATTAAGGCGAGACAGCGCTGATGAAATATGTGTGGCGGACTTTTATGAATGAATTTGTTTACGTTTATATCTTGTCATATTGAAAGTAACAATTGATAATGGCTCACTACATGCGCTCGTATAGCCTAAGTAAAACAACGGCCGGTTTTTAATGATTATGATGATGTGGATCTGTCAGTAAGTTTGATTAGTGAAATAAAATGTGGAAGACATCAATACACATTCTGCAGGCTTCAATTCACCACTTCGCCGTCTGTGTCGCCAATTTACCATGCCTCCAAAATGTTCGTACGCATGGGTCAGAGTTTACCTACCGGTGCGCACATGTTACCGTCAGGTTTGTTTTTATAGATCACCAACTTTGCGTGATTAAAGGCGTACGCCAGTTTCAGGGCCCGTTTTGTGCGTACGCAACGGTTATAAATGAGACCCCTGGTCTTGAGGTTTAACATTTAATAGTGTAAAAATCCATCCATCCATCCGTCCATCCATCCATCCATCCACTCACTCACTCATTCAGCCAGCCAGCCAGCCAGCCAGCCAGCCAGCCAGCCAGTCACCCATCCATCCATCCGTCCGTCCGTCCATCCATCCACCCATCCATCCATCCATCCATCAATCCATCCGTCCTTCCGTCCAACCATCCATCCATCAGTCCATCCATCCATCCAGGTTAACTATGACAAAGGTGACATAACTCTCACCAGACTCAGTGCTGAATATGGATTTAGTCAAACTATATCTAGTACCAATCCACCCCATGCACAAGCTCTCATTCCTCCCCTGCCAGAGAGGTGACAATGTTCCTGGGAGAAAACCTGCTTTGCTCTGAAAGCTAAGGTAGCCACCTTCACCTATATCAACTATGTTGCCATGTCCTGGACTCCCTACAGCCTACCATACAGGGCAGTGACTTCATGTAATTTTCTCCTGAGCCAGGGTTTCCCTTTTCCAGAGAGGGAGGCACAACTTTCTCTTTGCTGATTCATGGTGGTCCTGTAAATGGCTTTAATTTGGACTCTCACATGGGATGCCTTTTTAATGGGAAACTCTACTAGGGGCTACTGACCCCATGGCCATTGTGACACACATACAAGTTTAGGTGGCTACTATTAGGGTCATTATTTAAATTATACAAACATATACATATCTAGGCACAACAGTAGTTGGAAGGTTGCCAGTTTCAGTTTTTACCACACAACAGTTCCTCGTCTTCAGCCCTGAAGAAGAGCAGTTGAAGAAAAGTGCTTATTCAGATGCCATGAAACTAAAATCTACAAATCAAGCCAGAAATCTTGGTGTGGTTGGACGTACTGTAGAACTATTTTAATAGCCATAAAGTCAGTTACAAAAACAGCCTATTACCATCTTAAAAATATAGCATTTCTGTTTAAACATGAGACAGATTAAATTGTTCATGCTGGCTAAATAATTGTAACAGTGTTTTCACAGGTCTGACTAAAAAATCCATCAGACAGCTGCTACTCATCTGGAACACTGCTGCTAGAGTCCTAGTGCTAGAGCTATAGAGACCAGCACCAAGAAAGTAGAACACACCAGTCCTCAAATCTCTACACTGTCGTCCTGTGAGTCAAAGTATAGATTTTAAAATCTTACTCCTAGTTTATGAAGTATTAAATGGTTTGGGGCCAAAATACATAACAGACCTGCTAGTCCCTTGTGATGCATCCAGATTTCAGGTCTTCTGGGACAGGTTTACTCATTGTTCCCAGAATCAGAAACAAGCGGGGTGAGGCAGCTTTTAGCTTCTATGCTCATCTGTGGAACAAACTCCAAGAGAACCTGAGGCTTTCTCAATGTTTCTCAAACATTCAATCACTTTATATTTACTTACACTTAATTATTTTAGTTCAATTAAGTTATCATATTTTATCATTGTTTTCAATGCACTATTTTTTTTTACTATTTATGCTTATGTTTTCCTAATGCCTTCTTTCTTTCTTTCTTTTGGAATGTAATCTATTTTGTATTTTAATGTGTCAAGTTGGATTAATGTCATATCTCTTGTGATGCTCCGAATAGTTCTAATGTTCTGTTTTTAACACTGTTCAGCACTTTGAATTGCTCTATGTATGAATGGTGCTTTATAAATAAACTTGCCTTGTCTTGTCTTCAGCTATGCTGTCTCAATTGTGTGACACATTTGAATTGATTAGAGCTATAAGTGTGTCTTAAAAGGCACTTGTTGTTCTTAATAGGGGGGCAGAAGACGAAAGGAGGAACAGTAAAATCGGGAGAAGAAACAAAAAGGGAAGTAAATACAAAAATGTATAAGCCGTCCTCTGAGAGACAGCTGCTTTATACTTAGTCTGTTTCTTTATCACTCCCACTGTTCTGCTTCCTCTGGTGTAACTTTTTTTATTTTTTCGTCTCTTTGTTTTTGAACATTGTTTGCTCAAGGCATTTGGCTTTACTCCCTATCCATTAAAGTCCTGCTTTTTCTAAGATTTGTTCTGACTGGAGTAACACAAGTCGTGTCTGCTTTTCTTTCTTTTTCTTCTCTTCATCTTTTTTTTTCTTCTCTTCCCTCCCTGGTCTTCCTCTTACTGACAGATGAGAAAGTGAGAATGTAATTAGTTTGTTCTTTGCACACTTTGTACTCAGACTTTAACAGATGGAGGATTATATTAATAACAATGCTGCATTTGACACTAATGACTCTAAGAGGCAGAATAGAAAAATATGCACATGCAAAAATAAAACATTTAGAACCCCCTGCACAATAACAGAGTAACTTCAAGAATAAAAAAGAACTTTGATAGGTGACTTAGAAGAAGTTTGAGTGTTTGTTTGCTGAAAGTTGTGCTTACTACGCCTGTGTTTGTGTCTCCCAACAGTCACTTTCTCCTGGGGTCACTAATGCTCCGTGGAGCTGCTCAATATGTTCCCTGCCAAAGAAAACAAGTGTTTACCAAGTGTTTACAACCTCGTCTCACCTCTATTCCTTCACTTTTTTTCTCTCTCTCCAGTTTTTCTTTACTCCCTTCTGTCACTCTGTCAGTCGTCTCAGCAGTAATGGAGTGGTTGTCATCCCTGATTCACCGAGCGTGACAGGTGTGTGGTGAGTGTTTAGTATCGCCCATCATTGTCCCTGTCAGCTCTGTCTCCTCTACACTTGCAGTGCATCATATCTAGGCAGGCAAATTCATATCAACACACGTAGATGTGTTTCTGATTGGCTGCTCGTACCCACAACTGCTCAGCAATACACACTGACACACGAGTAGTAAATGATAAAGGATTTAGATAAATATGCTGAACTATCCAATGACTTTCCACTTTGCCAACCTATCAACTAAGATTGAAAAGGACTCTCTCTCCTGGGGTCTCATTCCAATCATCGTCATTCTCTCAGACGCCCAAAGGGTTTGAATAAAGTTGACAATATTAATAAAACAGTTATGACAGCCATGACATGACAACCAGCTTGGGATAAAACTAAGAAGCGAAAACAAGAATCTTTTTTAAACATAACGGTGGCTTTCTCCTGCAACTCTGCGTAACAAAGACTTTCATTACTTTATTTCTCTAGTATCCTTTACATTTTTTGTGTTTTGTTATTTTCATATGATTGAATCCACTGATTTTGTTTAAATGTGCTTTATTAAGACTGTCAATGTGGGATTTTATACTGCCAAATCCAGAGGAATCCATCTGTGCAGCCCTTTTCAAGGTTAACACCCTTCATTAATGTCACAAACAAAATCATATATCAGTGCAACACAAGCATAAGGAGTGCAAAGGCACATTTTGGATTTCTAAGCCTCATAGTCTGGAGTCAGTTTTTTCTGCAAAAACGGTTGTGTTGTGTAAATATAAGCAGCATTGCATGCAGGATGTAGAACATTTTTCTTATTTATTTTTACCTTAATTTTACCAGGAAAATCTACTGAGGTACACAATCTCAGTCCCAATGAAGTCCTGTCCAAGACAGCAGCATAATAAGTTTCATGCAAATGACAAACAATCTACAACAAGAAAAAAATACATCTTTCAATAGGCTGCGTTAAGCAATAAGAACTGTGCATACACTGGTCAAATTTACTTAGTCCTGGTTTAAAACCTTTCAAGCTAATAACGTGCTAGTTTAAATTGACCTTGTAGCCTGGACCAAGATGAGGGAGCAAAAAGATTCGAAGCACTTTGCAGAGACAGATAGAGTTTGTGGAATGACATTCCTGATGTGTCCAAGTGACCGAAGCTGAGAGCTTCTTAAAGTTTTCAGAATCAGTTGGATGGAGGAAGATTTTAACTCATGTAATGCAAAGTTTCCAAAACTTTTTCTACGTAGCATGAAGTCATCATATACGTTACAAATGTGTTATCGCAAGGATGCAATTTCAACAAAAACAGTCATTATCTTCCATTTAAAGCCCATAATGAAAAGAAAACGTAAGAAGCTTAAAGTTGTTCAACTGTATTGAGCCAGTGTTGCGTCCTGTGAAGACATGTATCTGTAAGTGTGAAAACACAAGGAATGCTGATAAATGATACAGCAGGAAGCCTCACAGAAAAGTCTTGAGTATAAAATGTGAATTTACCTGTTTTTGTATAATGCAATACAGTTATAGAAGATTTAACACAGCACTCTCTACCACATTCTGTGAAAGGGAGGATGTTCATCTTTCTGGTATAATTCCATTTAAAGGGCTTACGACGAACACCTTAATAATTATTCTGGCTTTTTTTCCAACCCATTTTCAGCTTGTCTTCTATGTAAAACAAAAAAACTACGACTCCATCCCTGAAGGTTAGCTAGCCTACTTGGATTCTGCCAATGTTTTTAACATGGATAATTTTATCTGTTGGACCCTTTTCAATGTTAAGCATATTTAGGGATACTGTTGAGCATATAAATGTCCACTGAAATCCTCCATTCTCATGTTTCTTAGGTAGTAATGTTACATATACCATGTACAAAAAGCACCTGTAATGTTTAGTGTATGTAGCTGATGAGCTTGTGTCTCCTGTATTTTCAGGTGAGCAAAAGTGATAGAACAGTGTATGAATGTAGTGATAGGGATGTGTAACGAGTGAGTGAGAGAAACAGAGAACTTGTAATGTAAATAAGTTAGTTATGATAAAGTCTTTGAAGTGCCATACCTGCTGTTTGCTAGTCAGGAAGTCAGCAGTGTAACAACTTGTAGTCTGCTATAATATCAGCTCTAAAAGTGTGCAGAAAATTGTCCAAGTGTAGGGGAGAATTAAAGGGTAAGTGGACATGCATTGCATCTTGTTTAAGTGAGCAAGAGTTTTTAGAACATGTGTTATTCAGTAGAACAAGATGTCGGGCAATATGTAGCTTTACGCTATACTGATGTCTTTGTGGTATCCCATTTCCAAGAAGTGGAGGAGAGTCGATAATAAAACCCATAGATTTCTGGAGGTCCCATTCTGTGTCCAAGTGTGCAACATATCAAAGGCTTACTTTACTGCTAATTAATTATCAAAATTAAATCTTATAACTCAAAGAATGAGTTTCACACCATAAAGCACATATTTGCACACCAGTCAGAAACTTCACATACAAATCCAATACAACATTCAAAGATGACCTAGTACATCAGCTTCTCTGTTTTCCTGTGTAATAAAAAGATTTGGACTCCAAAAGTATTTTTCTATTGAAGTTGTGTATTCCTGTTCTACCTGTTCATTTAAAATTTAGAAGGTTACTGCTTCACAAAACTACAATTCTACAATTCACTTAGCAGACGCTTTTATCCAAAGCGACGTACATCAGAGAGTAAGAACAACACAAGCAAGGATCAAGGAAAAAGAAAGGAACAATGTCAGTAAGGACGAATGATCAGCTTTGAGTCCGATTGGACACATAGGTGCTGAAAGGCATTGCCCAGAGGCAAGGCACAACATTAACTGCCGTTCTGAGACTCTAATCAATATATAAACCATCTTATACGTCGTCGTTTTCAAACAAACTGCAAATCAATTTTGTGTTTTTGCTGTATGGATGCAGAAGCATGGCCAAGCTGAAATGTTTTCAATAATGCCTCTTTATCTGGTCGCATCCTGAAAGATAAATGTTTCATAATGGCTTCCAATCATTTGGAAACCGTTTTCTACATCTTGCCATTGTCATTGTGCTCTACTCTCAGTGTCATTTATTTAATGGTGGTGCTTGGTTCCATTCAGCTTCATTTGTGACTCTCTTACAAAGCTACTTCAGCCTTGATGCATTTACCTCCCAAAGTTGTTTTATTTCTTCCACGGTAATGAAATCTCTTTCCACTGAGAGAATGCTATAGTTGTCTGTCCTTAGTTTCCTCATGTTGATATTTTTTCCTAATTAAGTGTTGACAGTGGAGTCTTTCAACTTGCACGGTTAAAATCCAACAGGACAAGAAACGACTACATGCAATTGTGATGAAACTGAGACCCTTCCATGACTATCTTCAAGAGGACATTTGATGGTGGTAGAAGATTCTGACTGCAATTGGAGAATCCAAAACATTGACAAAAATCCTTTGAAAAACGAATTGCAATCCCAGTGGCAAACTGCTAAGTAGTGTAAAGATATCTTTCTTTTGACCAACATGTTGGGTAGCAGATAGATGACTTGCAATTTTCAAGCTAAGTTGCTGCCATTAGAAGGGAAAAAATGGAATCGTGAATTTATCAAGGTTATTTACTTGTTGTTTCACGACACAGTGCTGATGAATGAAATGTAGGTTGCAGGCATATCCTGCTACATGTTGTGACGACCCGGCTCAGGGGTGCTAACAAAAGGGGAGGACACAGAACATGCATGCATCATAAGCTTGGGGTTTGCATAAAAGGTGGGTTAGCACAGCTTTAATGCCTGCTCTCCTCACTCAAACTACCTTATATGGGGCTAGAAAAGGAAATGCATTGAATGGATTGATTGAATATTGTGCTGTAACCAAAAAAACAACTTGGATATGTCACTAAATGTCCAGGTGCTGCAGATGTTTTCAGTGACATTGAGAATACAGTTATGCTTTTTATTAGAATTTACTGTTTTTAATCCTCATCCAACAAGCCTAATGTTTAGCCATTATAATTACTACAGTATTTATTTGTATTTTTTTTTGGGGGGGAAGCTTTTTTATGTCTTTATTGTAGAGATAGATAGAGTCAGAAATCAGGGAGAGAGAGGGAGAGGGTAATGACATGCAGGAAAAGAGCCGAAGGTCAGATTCGAACCTGCTTGGAGGACTATAGCTTCTGTACATGGGTCGCGCACACTAACCTTTAGGCTACCGGCACCCCTTACCACAGCACTTGACTGTCAATCAATTGCAAATATGCCCCAAAAAACCCATCAGATTGTGGAGATGAAGAATTTTGTCAATTTAAATATCAAACTGATAACTTTAAAAAAGGTCAGAAACCCATATACGTCTCGGTAGGGTTTGGAAGGCACAAGCACTGAGATACAAAGTTGTCAGAGGTGTGGGAGCTCTAATCAAATAGGATCTCCTGTAAGATGAAGCATTGAGGCTTGCCACTCCACTTAATCTAAAATGACAGCACTGCCTTTCATCAATTCGTCACACTCATCCACCCAGTACACACATCCAAAACACCAACACAGCCAAAGCCTGTGGAGGGTTATTGCAGATAATATTCAAACTTATGTTTAATTACGAGAACTTTATCTGTCAAGAGCACCTGGAAAACACCTTGTTGTTTTTTCTTACTCATGTTGTCATTGCAACAGGAAGCTTTTTTTAATATCAGCACCATTTTTGGACTTTATGCTATTTTCATCTCTCCAGGTCAACCAGGGGACAAACTGTTATTGAACATTCACCTCAGTCCCACTTAGAATTTACCCAGGGTCCACTGCTTCTCACTTTGAGGGTAAACAACACACTGCAAGCAGAAAGGCAAAGTTCAGTAGCCTGCTCGACTGTGAAATAGACTTCAAATCACTCGTAATTACTGCATAATGAGCTCAATGTGTTCCATACACGACCCCAACAATCATAATAAATTAATTAAAGTTTAAATGACTAAATCTCCATTGGGTATTTGTATGCTGAAAGGGATGGAGAAGTTTTGATCCTATACTGCTTAAGTCCCAATCTAAAACTTTTTTAGAGTTAGCCTATACCCTAAGTGATTAGCATTTTTAAATTAATTGAATTACGTGGAATTTGTCGCTGCCGCAAAAATGTATTCTTATGTACTGTAAGCACGTACAGTACCAGTCTGTCCCTCTTGCAAACATTATAAACTTTTTGTTTTTGACTTTGCAAATGGTCCTAAATCTAAAATAAGTTAACAGATCAATACCTTTCTCCCCAAAATTTACAAAGCCCTTACATTATGTCACCTTGCTCAATCTCAAATTCTAAAACCTGAAAGTTTATGATTGTTCACAACGATCATGAGTAACACATATGGTTCGAGTTACGTGGGATCATCTGCGTCTGGGCTCCCATGAAAGTGTTAAAACTGTTCATCTGAGGGTTTCTCTTTACATTACCAACAGACCCTTATTTTTTTTCGATGTAATCTTTATAATTTACAAGATAAATAAATCAGAAAAGAAAAATGTGAAATACAGTATTGCTGCGCTTGGTGAGCACACCTTGACTGTTTTGAAAGCGTGCAGACCTAATTCAAATTGTGAAAGAAAAGGCCTCTGCTTCTATGAGACATCATTGATTTAAAAAGTAGACTAGACTTGTCTACGTAAAGGTAAGAGGATGGCACTTACTTTTTACTATGCACTTGTATATAGGCTACCTATTTTTGTGTCTATTGAATAACAACAAACACAAACAAATGATTGGCTAAAATACTTGTGACTATTGCTTAGTTATTGTTTCGGAACAATGGTACAGCGCTGTTTGACATGTGTATGGTGTGCAGGCACCACATGATGCACGTGCCGTGATAAAAAAAAGTGGGCTGTTGTGTATGTGTTAAATATGCGTGTGTCCGTGTGTGTGTGACAGAGGGAGAGCGAGAGTCACAGAGAGAGAGTGTTGGACCATGTAATGAACAGTTTTTAAGTAATTATATTAGGTATTTATATCCACCCTTAATGTTAGGTATTATAGAGACCCCAACAAGGCACAGATTACAACACGAAACCTGATAATACAGGTTTAATGTAAATCCCTACTAGCTTGAGAGTTAGTTTTTGTGGTTTTGTCATGGATCAGATGGTTTCTGAACTTGCCTATCATGACACTTGCTAATATAAAAAAAGACACATCAGATCAGTATCTGTTAGGAAATACTGTCATATAAGGTACTGTGACTTTTCCAGAGGGCGACGTTTGGAGGACATTTGTAAAATTCTCTATCGTCTGACAATGATACTTTTTTGTGGCTTTTGACTTTGAGAGAGTTATACATGCTTATGTCTCATTATCTGTCTGCAGCTTGTGCAAAATGCTGCTGCTCGGCGCTCCTTACAGGAACACACAAGCGAGAGCACATCACTCCTGTCCTGGCCTCCCTTCATTGGCTCCTGTCAATTTTAGGATCCATTTTAAAATCATGTTGTTTGCTTATAAAGCATTGAACGGGCAGGCAGGCGGTACAGTTTTAATAGCCAAATAAATGCTAATAGACAATACCATGCAGGCTACAAGCAGAAACCAGTACGCTCCGGACACCAAAGAATCTGATTATGGAGCTTAATAACTTTTGAACAGTAGCAGACACTTTAATGATGATAGGTCTGTTTTACATTTAGGTTTCTCTGGAGTTCCCAATCAGCCATCACTGACCATGACCCCTCAGCCTATCACGCCCACCTCATCACACAAGTCCTCAGAAGAAACCAGAAGATCTCAATTACTTAACACATTCAAACAATGTCCCATCACCCAATACAGAGCCAGTACTACAATCAATTACTTATAGGAGCATCCCATGTTGTTGCTTTGGTCCCACCATTTCTATGTTTCTCTTCTGATTGTTCAATTACTCTTTACTTGCAGCCTCTTATTATAGTATCCTTGTATTAGGACACTGAGCCTGCCAAGGTTGTGTAATAGTATTTTTTTTTCAGGTTATCCCCCCCACCTCCGCATCCCTGGTAGACTTTTGATTTACAGATGCTGTTTCCATGGAGGTGCAATGTGCAGCCCGGAGCACTTGGCAATAAAAAGGAAGGGAGTGAAATGAGCGGTTATTTTTGTTGTAAAGTGATATCGACCTGTGAATGCTCCTTGTATGTAATTAAATAGTTTCTACCGATATGGTTTCCTTTGATATTGAATGCTCCCAGAAATTTCAAGAAGTGAAACAGTGCTGGTTCAAATAACATTTGGAAACGAAGCACAAATGTAATTTTTGTTGTTAGGATAAAGAACCAAGCATAGGCCTACTCTTTGGCTCATTGGCCTTTATATACAGTATATTTACAAAGAAAGTAATTGTACAAGTCCAGGCATGAAACAAGAACAGGGAGGCCCTTATGGTGCTGAGGGACACGGTGATACATGTACGATACGATACACTTTATTGTCCCCTTGGGGAAATTTGTCTTGGACTCAAAGTGCTGCCAAACATTCAGTTGCTTCCACTCAAATCAATAAACAAGAACAATAAAGTTCCCTGTGTATAAGTTAGCTGTCCATGAACATTTTTTGTCTGGGTCTTCTAAACCCACAACACTGTCTTCCTAAGCAGAACCCCTCTTCTTTACATATTACAGATTAGCATTATAGTATACTAAGATGGTCCCTGGTTTGGTTTAAAATCATCTCCTTACAAATATTCCTTTAGCTGTTTAATGGTTTGTTTTAAGTTCTGTCTCCCTGTTAAGTGTCTTTTTGTCAGCACTCACCCCAACCATTTCACAACTGAAGATCTCTACTGGGACACCTTAAAGACTAATCAACCAGAGAGGAAAACATGTTGTCTACTAAGAAGGATGAGACTTAAGTCATTGACCAGTGGTCATTGAATAACCTGATTTTCTCTGTTAGCAATGGAAAACCCTATATGGTGTAAGAAGGTAAGTATTATGTGATAATGGACATGATAAAAGGGTAGGTACTATAATAGGGCTGTTACCAGTGCAGTAGTATGGCACACTCTCAAATCCAGAACCTCCTCTGGTGATGTTTAACATATTGTACTTACCTTTTACTCTCTATATTCAATAACAAACAAGATAGGCTCAGTTTGGACTGAGGCACATTCTTCTTCTCTCCTTTAATAGTGACACCTGCAGGTGCCGGGAATAAACACTGCAGCAGAAAGGAAAAGCTCATCCATTTATTCACAGAGAACCTGTGCATGCATTAGTTACACACATGTGAATTCTTTTAACAATGGAGACCAGAACGTATAGGACGCCACACAGATATAAGATTTTAAAACCTGAGCTGTATTCAATGTAAATATCCCCCCAAAGTAAGCAAGGATAAATAAGAAACCAAAGAAACCAAAGGGGCTGGAGACCTGGCCAAAAAGAACAAAAGATGGGAAGGTGCTGAGCCAACAACGTCACTCTCGGCACCTCCCCCTAAAACTACCTAAGCAGAAAAGTCTAACCTAAAGAAAACAAAAATGACCGAAAATAGGACTACGGGGTATTTCCAGCCCAAACTAAAACAACAACGCCCAGCCATCTAGACATGCGTGGGACAACAAAAATCTAAATTGGGGAAAAAGTATTAAAGTAAAAATTAGGACCAAAAGCTCCACATCGCATTGCTGCCCAGAGTGTGTGTGCCAGAGAGCTCTCCTACCTGGCTCCTCTAAATACTCCTCCTCCTTCCCGAGTGTAAATTGCACTCAGGTATGCAGCAGGTGCAGAGAGAGAGAAGAGGGCAGCACGTAATAAGTCCTCTGTCTCTAAACAACTCAACCACATCAGACGAAATAAAGCACCTTTATTTAACTGATGAAGATGCTTCTGCTCACCTGCAGGTAACAGGCACAGAGGAGTGGGGACAGTTAATCAAAAATGTACCTTCATCAAACGTTGATCCGTTAACAAAGTTGTTAACCAAGCAGTTAATCCTGTTAATAAGAAGTAAACATTAACATCAACCAGTAATATAAAAGAACAACAAAAACATCAGCCTTTTGTAATGTCAATAGATTTGAGTTCTTATGAGGTCTTGATGACTTAGAAACGTGTAAGGTTATAATGAGCCAAATAATATCGTTAGCATAAAATGGTCCCATTGACAAATACATACATATCGAGGATTAGCAGGTATTTAAGATCTTAGTTAAGCTTGTTGTCATGCTAACATTTGTCAATTAATGAGACAAAATATGAACGGAGGATGACTTAACAGGAAATCTTAAGGGTAAAAGATAAAAGATAGTTAAATGAAGAATGTTTTTGATCCAGTAGATGTCGCCCTTGAGCACCAGCATGAAACCAAAACAAACTGCTGTTTGGCGACACCTTCGCTATTCATAAGCTTCCGCTCTTCTCCGGCGGCACACCTCCAACCCCTCTCCACTCACGTTCGCACGAAGGAGTTATGAATTAGAACGCACCGTAATTAAGCACCATGAAGCGCAAGCGGTGGACACAATTTTCCTTGGCTCGAGCTGCATTTCCCTGTGTCCTGGATTGTTGAGTTAGCAGGCTAATGTTACTACTCTATGGTTAAGTCATAGCTTCATATTGCACATACTGTAATTTGACACGGAATGACCGTGATCTAAAGACACTTACGTGACATCCAAATAAGCGGTGAATAGGCTATGTTATTGTAGTCCTTGACTAAATCAGCTTTATACGCAAAGCCATGTAAACATGATGTAAACACTGCCTAACAATAACACAGTCAGTTGGACTCACGCTTCTCACTCATTGTAGACAGTCATGACTCAGAGAGACATTTACAGAGGATATTGATTTCCGCTGTATTTATGTGTAATATTTTGCACATTCTGCCTTTAAGAGCTCCCTGAGGGCTAACAACATTTCTACCAAGAGATGGACGGAGCAACCTTTGCCACATTGATGGCAGCATGCAGAGTCCTTCTCTTAATAGAGAGAGAGATTGGGTTGATGTGTCCGCAGGAGCATTGAACAGCCAACCTTGTTAAAAGTGGCAGAGAAGAGTTGCTTTATTTCCTGAGTCACTGTAGCAAAGTCACGTGTTTATTTTTATTCTATAAACTGCTTAATCATGAAGCTGTAGTCCCTGAGATAGTAACTTGACCAAAGCTTTTGAGAGATGTGGATTTTTCAAGTATGCCATACACTGGATGAAATGTGTATGCACAATAGACAGTTGAGTCAGACTTGATATTGTACAGAACTTTGACCAAAAAAAGTTCTTATATTTCTAAAGTAAGTCATCATTATGTCAAGTCACTAACTAAAAGTTGCTCTGGTTGGAGTTTCATAGAAAACTTTTTCACCCATTGAGCCTCACTATTTGCAGTGACTAATGAGGCCCCTGATGTACAAGACTTAACAGAGGAAGAGAAACAATGGCTTTTATTCTTTGTTATAGGAACATGCATGCAATAATTACTACAATGTCAGTCAGTCGTTCCATTTCAACTCTGTCTTCTACTCCCTGAGAGAGCAGCCTTCATTAGAGTATAGTGAAGAAAGTGGAGAAGGTACACAGCTCTCTAATGAAATGGTGGATGTTTTTTTTTTCAAAAAGTAGGACCAATGTCAAAATTCTGCTTCCTGTTCATATTTATTCTCTATGGGCTCCTCCTTACATCTGCAGCTTTTCAGGCCCTTCTCACATGAGGGTCCTGTATGCCTAGTCCAAAAAAGCAAAAAGGGTTCCAAATGATTTTGGACTTTATTTGTTAAATCAGTGTGAATTAAGTAAAGGTGTGATATAGGGGTTAGAAAATAATCCATAATCCCCATAAACACTTAGAGAAATGGTGCTTTTTTGATTCTCTTTCTTTTATGGTAACAAGAAAATAGTGAACGGAAAAGACAAAACATTTCTGAAGAGGTCATTGGTTTGATTTAATGATTTAAAAAAGAAAATACTAAACTAACCTATGATGTTATTAAAAATGGCTATAGAACACAATTTGATAAAAGTCACAGGCGTATAAAAATGTACTGTTTGAAATAAAACCCTTACATTCTGTTCTGAGCTTTGTAGTCAGAGCATAAATAAAACAAATTGAGCCAAATGTGAAACTGTCCTATCACTGCTGTGCTGAGGTATTAGCAATATGGAAGCTACTACTGTGATGATTTGCTTCTCTGTTTGAACTTAAAAGGCCCTGTGTGTGTCTGTTGAAGATGAAGTGAGTTTAAGACAGAATATCCATAAGAGAAAGTTATGTCTTTACAGTAGGAAATCAATTACTTATTCTGCAGGCAAAGTTAAATGCTTCACTGGGAGGTGTTGTAAGTCTTTCGGTTTATACTCTGAGGTGATTAATTAAAGCAGCTCAGCTGCTGGGGGCTGATTAGTGAGTTGTTAAACTGTCAACAAAGTGTTTGATATACAGTATGCAAAGACGTTTATGTGTGAAATCATTTTCCAAGATCTGAATTGAAGTTCAGAATCAGCACTAAATGTTTTTTTCTTGTTCTTAGAAGAACCTGCTGTTTTCATTCTTTGAGGCACAGAGGGCATTCTGTCATTGGCACATTTTTCAGTCTCCGTCATATTCCTCTGCAGTGATTTATTTTAAGAATATTCTAATCGTCATCAAAATTAAATGTCATCGCTAAAATAATGTCACGCCGACTTAAGATTGAAGTGATGTCGCCCTTGTGCCAATAAGCCCCATCACATGGTTGGTTGGCACATGTGAAAATATGTGACTGTTGAAAAAATCAAAGCACAAAAAAACACCCATTTTCTTTCAAACTGTAAAACTGAAATGTTACACTCATCAAACAAGTTAGCAAATTTCCGATGTTTAAACATTGCAGAACAAATAAACAAAGTTGACATTTTATTGTTCCGTTTTTGTTTCTATGACCTTGAAAAGCGGTGTGCCAAACCACCCCAGTTGCCTACCAACCCTAGTCTCCCATAAAGTTGATCATTTTCCCATAAACCTATTCGACTGCATTCCTCGAGGTATCGTTTGGGGGTAACATGGGGACCATTGCTGCTGCTGTGAGCCATATGGGCCCTTTATACTCACCATGAGAACAGTTCACATTCTTGGCAGGGAGTCATATTCAAACTAAACGATGAATTCCAAAAGGGATACCGCTCATTTACATTAGGGTGGCATTCAGTCTTTCTGATGATGAAGTACTTCAGGACTGATTATAGTGTGACCTTGGTAGTGGTTTTGAGTCGGACATGGTCTGGATTACATGAGCACCTTAAAATACTGAGTGCAGATTTTACATGATATCTTTAAGCTGAAGTGTGACACTTTACTACTGTTAATCCATACATAAAAAAATACAACATTCAGTTAGCAAAAATAAAATCACAAAGAAAAACTCATATCCTTCCTTCTGCAATCCATTTTATGTGTCAGCTTTCGACAGAATGAGATTTTTAATTTGAGCAGTGAAGAAAGGAAACAAAGCAGATTGAGTTTACTCTGCAGGCCATGTTGCTTCGTGGCCGTGAAAAAAAAAGGTTATCGTCAAAGGCGATTTTCTTGGAACTACACTCTCTTTGCTCAGCGTGCCAATATGTGTCTCTGTGGAGGTCCTCTGTCAGTCAGGGCACAGATGGCATAAAGGAATCGAATTAGTCAGAGGGTTTAGCTTGTTGATACCATCATGCCATAACCATCATCACAACACCAGCAGTGTCCATCACAATAATAGAGTTCCCCTAACTCCTTGTCAATACTTTGAGTGAAGTCGCATGGAAAGAGTTACCACGATAGAAAGTTCCATCTTTAAAACACTGCATTAAAGGAGAAGTGGGTGCCTTAGGCTAGGTTCCCCCACAAGTAATGGTATGGGTGACTAGGGTTCAATGGTAGAGTCGGTCATCTCTCAACTAGAAGGTCGGGGGTTTGATGTGTCCTTGGGCAAGATACTTAACCCCAAGTTGCTCCTGATGCTGCATCAGCGGAGTGTGAAAGTGTATGAATGGCTTAGTTAATACTGATGGATGCTTTCAAACCTCTGCCATCAGAGGTTTGAATGGCTTTGAATGGGTAGGTGTGACTTGGCTGTCAGAGCCTTCATCACACTCTCACAGGGACCATGAAATGACCGGATTACTAAAACCTCGAAGGGTTCTTCCTAAAAAAGAAAAGCAAGACCTTTACGATGTGTCTTCATGTGTTTTGCAATCAAAATATTATGTTTTTAACTGGCTGTAACTTTGTTTCCTTGATATCATCTGAGGATTTAAGAACGATGAAAAGACAGTTTCACCAGAAGTAATTTACAGGATCAAATTTTCTGATGTTAATTGACACCCTTTAGCCAATGAGAATCGAGTATTCACCCACACCATGATGTAAACAACTGTTACCTCAAGGGCCCAATATGTGACCACCTGCAGATTAAAGTAGCTAACAGTGTTATTCAAGTTCCAGGGATGCTTATTAAAGCTGACTTTGTGATATCCTGTAAAGTTTAAAGGGAGCTTTGCCCTGCAGAAGTGAAAGCTAGCCGCTGCTTTCTCTTCAATTAGATTGCACCACAGTCAACTGCCCACTTGTTTGTTTGTGTTTGCAATAGCCTTCGGTGCCATGTGTGATGCCAGCTACAGTAAACAGAGCAGTAATGGAGAAGGATATCTGTTAATGAGCAGGCTACTTATCTGCCTGTCTTTCAGTCGTCAGCGTTTTGTCCTTTTTTGCTCAACACAGGGTGATATTTATGTTCAATGCTCTGATCTTGCTAGGCTGTTAAAAAATCGTGCCCTTTCTGTCTGCACGAGTTAAAAACGTCACACAGAGGGATATGAAGAGACTAAAACTGGTTTGTGTGTGTGTGTGTGTGTGTGTGTGTGAGTGTGTGTGTGTGAGAGAGAGAGAGAGAGAGAGAGAGAGAGAGAGAGCATGCACACGCACATTTTGCCCATCTGTCATCTTTCCTGGGGCTGGATCTATCATTGTTTACGTCCCAGGACAGACGCAAGCTCTAATGCAATATCTCAACCCCACTCCCAGAAACAACAGAAGGTGCCTCAGAAAAAAAGCTTTTTTATATGTTCCTTTACCTCTGTGCTGTTGTCAACAAAAACATCAATAGAGCAGCATATTGCACAGGCAACATAAACACATCTTTTGACGATTGATGTAATTATGGGTGGGTTAAAAGCACGGCGAAACTGGATGTATATTTGGTGATGTATACCCATATATGTAATGGAATAAAGTCTAACTTCTCTGTTAAGCACTGTTGACAAAAAGGTTGTGTGTCTGACAAGATAAACTCTGTCTTCCAATGGCATTTGAATTTCCTACTAATTTGTACCATCCCTTGTTGTTATTTTGACTGCAGTGTTTTAATCCTTCTATTAAGTGTTCACCGGTTTTAACAGCAGTTGCCTCATTAACTGCTGCAAACTTGCAAAGCCTGAGTCCCACAAGTGCATTCTCTATGAGCCAGGGAGAACTGTTGCTGTTTAATGCTTGATTTTGTATTCTTGGTAGAGCCAGGCATCACAACAAAGTCCAGAAAAAGAAAAGGGCTAGGGTAGTAGAATCATCGAGAAACTCAGTTGAAACTTCACTTTGAGTCATGTGTCGGTAGGGGCCTTCCTACTTTTTGGCTTTGTTGCAACTATAATGACAGGCGTGTTGCTCCCATGGGTGTTGTGGGTGTTGCAACACCCACATTTTCACTGAAACGTAATTTCATGCCCAACACTTTTTTTTACCGAAGGAGTCAATGACAAAAAGCTATTGGTTAAGTGTGATTTATTGAGTGGCAATTCAGTCAAACATAGCCGTTCGACCAACCCACCATGCCAGAGAAGAGTTCCAAGGTTTAGGTTTTTAGGCTTTTTGTGCCTTTATTAGAGAGAGAGGACAATGGATAGAGTCAGAAATCAGGGAGAGTGAGACTGCGGAATGACATACGGAAAAGGAGTCACAGGTCAAATTCGAACCTGGGCTGCCCACTTGGAGGACTATTGCCTCCGTACATGGGGTACGATATTATTATGTCACTCATTTACGTATGTCACGAATTTTGCAAGAGAGTCCACACACATTCCACTGCATATGATCAAGCCTATAGGACTACTGCACATGTGTGAAAGGAACACATGTAGTGTCCAAGCATCACAACAAGCTAAGGTAGCGTAGCTGCCTGAATGGCTGAAGTTTAAAATGAGTTAAGAAACAGCGCCAGGAGACAACACACAAACACCACCAACCTCAGAATCAACGTTGTTAGATGAAGTTGCTAGATGAAGTTGCTAGACGTGGCTCATTGTTAGGTTGGGGTTTGTTTCTGTAGTAAATGTTCAATGATGAATTCGTGAAACAGACTGTGGATCATCTTAGAATTTATTCGGCCGTGGTCAGACAACACAGCAACAGAACACACAACGCTGACAAAGTTTACATGTTAACAGTGTTGCTTATATTCTGTTAGAAGGTACGGCCTACAAATTCCTTTCCATTTGGTTAGACTTCCAGTAGGCTAGAAAGATGACAGCATGATCTGTAAATGTCAGACATATACATTTCTTCAACCTCAGAGAATCCAAATAAAACTCTGCTGCTATGACAGCTTCACAATCCTAAAAGAAGAATTACCCTAAAATGGTTGACACAATTAAATGGTACATCCACAAAATTACCAAGATGAATGACTTCATGAAAATTCGTACTAACACTCATCAACATTCGCATGGAGAAAAGACTTGTGTTGCCTAAAAGACGCAAATCTGCAGACTTTGACAGTGATCAGACAGTTTGACAAGTAACTTGTTTAACCATCTGCAAATTTACCACCACACAGAATATGAAGAATATGACAAGCTTCGGGCGTGAGAACTCGACCACGGCCGAGCAGCAAAACAAAAACACCCCCAGCAAACTTTGGCATTCAGTCATTCAGCAAGAAGGGAAACAGATGGCAAGACATAACCAATGCTATCAGTTAGATTGCTAAGGACAGGGTGCCTATTCGAGCGGTTGACAGAGATGGTTTCAAACAACCTTTTACTATTTTAGACCCAAGATGCACCCTGGAAATCCTAGTTAGAAATGCTGTCGTAATTGTTTTTTTGGTCTTTGTGTTAAAAAAAAACTTAAATTATCATTATCCGCAAAATCCCCCAAAATATCGAGATGTGTGTTTTGTCAATAACACACACCTCTAGCACACACAACTATTTTCCAATAGTGCGGGAAATACATCCATACAGTGTTATTTCTGTAGATGTGCATAACATTGAAGAGAGAATAATATTAACCATGGTAAGAGGTTACACTCTTTTAGTGCTTTATAGTTTCTATATGTAATCGGCAGGAAAAACTGAAATGCATTGCAAATACACAATCCTGAAATCACTGGCTGTGTTTTTCTGCTTTCTGAGATGCTCTGGAGGGGAAGGAATGATTTAACATGTGGTATGGAGGAGTTGATACGCTGACCCCTGAAATAGAGCTTAGGGTGGTTGAGTAGTATGGCGAAAGGAGGTTAAAACGAAGGAGAGAGCAGAGAAACCTAAAAAGCAGAGTGAAAACATTCAGGTCAGACTCTTAAACACCAGCTAAAAAAGCTGAAATGTGTCTTATGACCTCTACCAAGGCAGCATTGGAATTATTTTCACTCTACAAGGGAGTCATATACACTTATTTTTAAACTCAGATAGCACTAAGTAAGCAACAAGCAAATCTAAAGTATTAAATCCCTAATACTTGCCATAACTTCCCTCTGGACATGATCCAAAAGTTTCCTGTAGCTCTCGTCCTTTAATGCTGAAAATCTCCAGGTCCTTTGAGTCTAATGTACAGCAGAGCAGCAAACACCATCAGTAGATCAGTAAAGGTCCGGCTTTTCTTAACAGTGTCAAGATGGTACACACTGTGATTTCAGGTTGGCTCTGTGGTTAGCAGAAGATGTTCTCAGCGCTCAAACTGTTTGACCATCTGGTTCTTTATCAGTTTTTGAATTTGCACGTTATCCTTCTAGCTAGTGTTGGGACCATTAATACAGACATACAGGTCAGACTAAAAAGTGTTGATGACTAATAGAATGATGGATAAGCCTGTGTAATAGCTTCAGAGAACAATTATGATTAATATGGTATGAATAGTCTGTTTTAACATCTTCTAATATGTTAATCAAATGAGATTCCTTTGAGTGTGTGCTGGAGATTATGTGTCAGATTAGCCTCATGTGTGCTCTAGTGAATCTCTTTTTAAACGGCTCATCCTTTTTTCAGCATTTTAGGACTACCTTTAGTTATATTGCTTTCTTGACCTCCATTTTTTCAGTTTAAGTTTAGTTTTCTTCCCAGATTGTAATTAAAGTCCCCTATAAACAGGATATCCCTTCCATTGCTTACACAAGTTAAACCAGGTCATTTGACACTAACTGATGTAACAAGAGAGGAACATGCCAGTCATGCTTGAAGTAATTTTATTATGTCAGTGTTTAAAAAAAGGTAATATATGTTTTTTGATGAATTATTTCAAGGCTAAAAGGCCAGAGTAGACTGGTCTCTCCTGACAGGTAGCATTTATCACTCTCAATCAAACCACTGATTTATACACTGGGTTTTCATTAAAGGTTTTTTTTTTTTAAAACAAAAAGGGCACTTTAAATATATCCACATATTGCACATGGCCTTAGTCACCATGTGACTTCAATCTCAGTTGAATGAATCCTTAAAGAGTGATCAGAGAGGATTCAAATAGATGCTATTCCTGTGGTGTCTGGGGATTGGGATTGTTCTTTCTTGGTAAAAAAAATATGCTTCAATTTAAAATGGGAAGCAATCATTTGTACCATAAAAATAAACGTTTGCTGAAAATAAATCAAGGTGTGAGTTGATCATGTGCTCCATAGTAAATGTTTTCATGTTTCCCCCCGATGTAGTTTAGTATCAACATGTTATTACTTAAGGTTGCATTGCTTGATTGATACACACGTTCTGTTTGCCAACATGTCCATGTAGCTTTTAAAAGATCAACTTTTATGCCTTGTCCTGGCTTACTTTTAATATCCTTGCTATGATGGACACCTCAAATCTGAGACGTGGGACTTGTTTAACAGATTAATCCCCCGATCCAGAAATAAATGGCTTTGAATTAAGCCAGTGCTCAGTCATTTCAATGTTTTGTCTTGAAAAATGAAAAGTTTCATCCCTTTCTTTTCTTTGTTTCCCACAATTTCATTAAGTTCAAGTTGGAATCTGTCTGAATTCTCGTCACGACAAATAGTTTGAGAAATATGGCATGACAGGATACATCTCAAAGTCGTCATATTTTTATGCTCAATCATTTCAGAGTGCTAAGTTTGTCTGTGGAACAAGCCTATGACACTGTTTCAGTAAACACTGGAGGGTAAACTTAAGCACATAGTGATAACACAGTGCTTCTAGTATTTTGGCAAAATAATGTCCTGCATCCCTTCTAAGAGCTCTGCAGGGGGAAGTGTGTGAATCTTCTTTCAGCCAAAATTGGATGCATGTGGCTCAAACCTCTTCGGGATGAAATATAATCCCTCACACATTTTTCCTTACCTATACTAAGATATTTTATTTATTTATTTATTGGTTTTCAAGATCTATTTTGGGGCCTTTATTACAGAGAGACAGGACAGTGGATAGAGTCAGAAAACAGGGAGAGAGTGGGGCATGGCATGTCAGCTTCGAAGTCAGGCTGCTTGCTTTAAGGACGGTAGCATCTGTACATGGGGAGGGCAAATTAACCACTTGGCCACTGGCGCCCCTCCAACATCTTTTATAATACTGTGCAGTACACAACAAACCCGAGTTTAAATAAACATGATTAGAAGTAAACATAAATTCACAGACAAGCACTCCTTGTTGTGTGCACACATTTATCAAGCTTATACAAACAAAGGTGCATGTTCAACCAATCACAACCAATAAACACTACAGGAAGAATATTGCATTCTTTCAATTTTTGCATTTACACTTATTAAGTGAAAGTCAAAGAGAAAAAAGATGTTGTGTTTGTCAAGGTCGATGAAAAACAAGGAGGAGAACCCAATTGCAGAACGAAAATAAAGATTTATTAAACAAAAAGTCAAAAGTCCAAAACTTACTAAATAATAATCTAGAAGGGGAAAATACAGTGGACACGCTGGAAACACTGACACGCGATACGACAAAACAATGAACTGACAACACGAGGGAAGGAACACTGGGACTAAATAGACACAGGGGTAATCAAACACAGGTGAGACAAACAAGACACAGGTAAGGACAATCAGGGCAATCAAGACAGGAGGGAAACACAGAGGCAGGAATGAACACAAGAAAAGACACACTGAGGACAACTACAAAGTAAATCATGAAACACTGAAGACACACAGAACTCAAGAATACAACTAAAACATAAAGACACTGGGATACGAAGTTACAAAATATTAAACTAGAAAACACCAAGATCAGAAATAACAAAGACAGGTAACACTTAAGACCAAACAAGGAAACATTAACACACAGGGAAACAAGCAACACTAGGAGAAAGTTAGAACTAAAACAAGATAAGAAATCAAAACTCTGAAATACAAAACTAAAACAAGACCAAATCATGACAGTGTTGTGTTTGTTGGGCTCTGAGTTATATCCGTCTACTGGTCGAGCCAAATGATTCAAAGAATATGAAAACTGCTTAGCCTCTATCAGTGGATTAACGGGTTTACAGATCCATCTCTTGATAGTATGGGTTCTCTGAAAGTGCAATAACAAGGACAATACTTTGATGTTATAAATCTGAAAGACATTAGTTTAATAGAACATTCACAAAACGTCCTTGAGAGAGCTGAAAGCCTATTAATAGCTTACTATTAACCAAGTTTGTATGTCTGGTTGCGGAAGTTTTTGGGGTCACAATAAGTGTCACAAAAGGTTTCTCAGTAACCCATACTGCTGTTTTGGACACCACTCGGTTTTCCAGATTTGAGCCCAGTTATCACGACGAACCAGCAGGTGTTGCAGCGATCGAAGCAGACAAGCGGACTTGTTCTGATAAAACTGATTCTACCTGACCTAAAAAGCCTTGCCATTTTTCTGATAAGCTCCATGATCAGAAACTAGGATAAATATTGGAGATGCTTTAATAAAAAATTGAGAGAGGTTAGAGCGCAGAAAGGTTTCAAGACCTTTGCAGAGCTGAAGCTTCAGTGTCCGTGACATGGCAACCTGCATGCACATCAGCTCTAGGGAGGAGGGGCGGGGGGAGAAACTCTATCCAATTTTAAAAGCTATGCTTGTCAGAGTCACATATTCCTTCTTTTTGTATAGAGGGCCTTTCCTGATTTAAAATTACTTAACTTGAATTTTAATGAAAACATCCTTTAAAGAATTGTATCTCTTAAATATTTGCACTTCTGAAACGTCACTCTTGCTTATGATTTCCGATCTGCCTATAGATGAAAATCAATCTTTTGTGTTATACAGCTAGCACAATAAATTATAAAAAAATCAACACTAACCTGTCGGTTCATTCTACTTTTAAACAGCTGAATTTGCTCAACAGTTCATTTTCTCTCTGTAAAGTTGTAGTGGCACTGTCAGTGCTTGGCCATGTGTTGTAAAGCATGAGAGCTTGTTGTTACACTCAGCCATTCTGGCTCAGCTTTAATAGTAAGGTTTGAGGGAATGGAAACCAACATTAAGCACTCGCCAACCCTGGCAGAAAACAGTCTCCATAGACTTGGACCTGGCTGTGTTTTCTCACCCTTGACAAGCTTTGGGAATAATTTAAGGCAGGATGAGGAAATGAATGCTGAAACATTAGCCCTTAAAATAGTCAAAATTGTCAGCTATGAGAATGGATCTGGTGGTGGATTATGTGATAATCTGATGAGAAGAGGTTAATGTACTAAATTTGACTAAACTTCTAAGGTTGTCATCCTTTTCCTTGTATCATATTCTCCCAAAATACTGGAAATGTTAAAGAGTAAGATTTTTTAAAGCACATCAGTAATCTGAGCCACAGGATCATTTAAACTTCTGGTATGTACAGTTTTATTTTGAACCTGATTATGGGAAAACCCGAACATCTATGCAAACAGCTTCATGAGGCTTTATTGAGGCAAAGCAGTTCTTTGAATTAATTGATGGCATGCTATCATCTCCACAATGACAATGCTATTTACTAAATATAAAGCTCCTCATAGGAACTTTTGGTATTTGTTGATTTTGGCGCCCCCTGTCGATAATAAGGTAACTCTTATTTCTTGCTGGTTTTGTACTTAACACGCAAAAGTTAACTGGTGAACATTTTTCAGTCAATCGTATCACTCACTTACTGAGAATTGTTTTTCTTAAAAAAAAAAATTCTGTTGAGTACAGTTGTTAAGATATTTCATCCATAACCACAAAAGTCAACAGCTCTCTGAAGAAAAGTCAGGAAATCAAGAAAGTAATTGAGCAGCATCATTTGGAAACCATGTTATGCAAATCCATCAAATAGATACACACAATAAGTGAGATTTGACCTGCTGCTGCTGATGTGTCTAGATGTGAAGTCAGGGGATCTCAAACATCACCATGATTCATTATTTGGGGAGCACTGTTACCGGAATTTCATGATAACAATATGAGACACCCGATGAAATGATAAACCCCTATCCTCAAAATGATGTTGCACATCTACTTTGACCTTTACAATTTCTGGTTTTGAATTACATGAAACAATCTACTGTTGCATGTAGTATTGCCTCCTTCGCTTTGGCGCACTCATCACTAATATTAATCTTTTAGTGTTAATCGACGATGAATGTATTACTGATGGGGCCAGGTTCAAGGGCTGAACAGGATTAAGTTCCCATCTGTCAGGCAACATAAAAACTGCAGAGTTTCTTACCACCAGGAGATCACACATAGTCAAGTCAAATTAAATCACACCTTTCATTTCTGACTCAAATCAGGTCCCCTCAGCTCAAACCCACCTGGACCACAGAATTGAATGGACACTCAATTACTGAGAAGTGAAGCGTATAAGAATCTGCTGCTGCCCCACGACTACTGACTTTGACTAACTCACTTCTGACCTATGCATCTCTGAATACTGTTGTAACCAAGATGGTTCCTGAAATAATGCATTTGTTTTCATCTCTAAAAGTAATGATATTAAAGGGATAAGTGACGATAATAAACCATAGCAGATTTACGTACAATGTTTACCATGCACATTGCATGTTAAAAATCGCAGCATTTGTCAGTGTTTAACCGTCATTTTTTTTTAAAAGCAGCTGCAAAATGTGTCCTAGTTTTACCACGTTTCTGGTCACAAAACTTTTTAGAAAAATGCTGAGGCTTTTTAGATCAGGTAGAATCAGTTACATCTGAACCAATTCACTGCAACACCTGTTGGTTTGCAATTTCCCTGGCAAACCAAGGGGCATCCAAAATAGCCGTGTGGGGGGATGGAAAACAAAAACAAACCATTCCACACCAGAGGACATACTGGCTGCTGCATTGTTGTCAGAGAAGCAAGCACTTCAACATAGCATGTTTTCTTAATGTCTGAAGATATAGTGAGGTCCTTTTATGATTTAATTCGGTAGATATCTTACTGGTCCTAGGATGCCTGAAGAGTTAAAATCGTATTTACTGCCTGAAAAGGATTCCAACAAATGTTCCTTTAAAACCAAAGCCCAACTCACATAGAACAATATTGACATTTTTAGTAGCTATAAAGTATTTCTTTGTCCAATTTCTGTTTATTTTGACCAGTTTTATTTTTGCAATGTTTTCGCTGCCAGTAGGCAGACAGCAGGAGTTGTCTATTTTCTCGGCCAAAGCACCAGTGTGAAACCGGACTCCCAATGGCTGCGGGGTTTAACCAAATACACAGGACTCAAACAGATGGATGACAAATTAAAAGACTAAACAAATCAAGTACCTCAGTAAGGTGTTTGGCTACCACTAACCGCAAGCAAGAACAACATCAGTTACATATTTTTCCTCATTTGATGTTTTGACTCCAATGTTGTGCAGAAGTGTCTGAATTATCGGATCAAAATATTTCATTACACAAAAATCTGATTTCTTCTGTGCAGAAGTTATTTCACATAATTGATATACTTATCACATGAGTGGACACTGTGCATGGTATGGACATATATCATTTATCCAGGTTTTTCCTCACCACTCTTTGGAAAGCATATCAAATAGATGAACAAATAAGACATTTCCTGTAAAACAATCTCCTTCAGTTTATCACGAACAAAAGTAAACTGTTAGAGCATCAGACCTGGGCGACAACAAAGCAACTACAAATGGGAAGACAGGTCTGTTGAGCCAAAATCCAAGTTTTTGATGTAACAGAGCTGGATCTCTTTTTAACCTACCTAGATCACCATGGTAACTTACTCTGGTCGTGAGGAGGTTATGTTTTAAAATTCAGCTTAAACTGACCTGAAAGCGTAGTCCTTTCACTAATTATTTTCTGGTAATATTCTTTGTGAGCAACATAGATTTTCAACAGAGGTAAAATGTACAACCAGAAGCTGAGTAAACTCTGAAACTGTGATGAATAAGAGAAGTTACCATTAACCTGCAATAGTGTATCCCTAACCTTCATGGGTTCACTATGTGATGCAGAGCAGCTATGGATGCTGGATTACATTTCTACACTCGAAGAAGAAAAGGCTTTCTAAAGTAGGGAAAGGTTGTTGGGATTGCATCATCTCTGAAAGGTGCATCGTTTCTCTGTGCCCATAAATGATTGGGATTTGCTTTTAGCACAAAGAGCTTTAGGCACGCTACAAGAAAAAAATGGAGGAAAAAGCAGTATGTGTCCTTGCTTGGTGGACTAAAAGGTACTGTAGACTCACTGGTCTTTACCCAACTCGGTCACACAATGAGGGCTGACGCTTCAACATCATTTGTGTGTAGGCTACAAGATGAAATGGGCTTTAGGTTTTGTCGAGCCAGCTTATTCATTGAAGGCCAAACATGCTAAGTAACACGACCCTGTTGCTGTATTTGCTGTATTTGGTCATGTATATGTTCTCCTCCTTTTCCTGCGTACTTTTCTTCCCATAGTGCATCCACAATAACATTCCTTGCTACTGTTTCTTGTGTGCCCACCCTTCCATTTGTGAAAAGTTCCACTCATTGAATTATTCACAGTGCCCTTAGATGCACAGCGAGCCTGCTCTGCTTTTATTGTTTTTACTCTGTTTCCAAAGACAAGAGAGATGTGGGCCAAATGTAACAAAGAGTTCATCTGTCACCTACCAGATCTGACCTACTCCAAAGTCAGAAAACTCTGTCTCTAGCTGCAACTGCAGCTGCTTCTCCTCCTTGTCCCCTGAATATACCATGGTTGATGTCTAGACTTTGTACCAAAAATGGGGCTATGTTTGCTGTTCGAACTCAATATGTTCGCTCCTATGGAGCCACCTGCATGGAGTATTTGAACAATTTGCATGAATGCACCAAAATGAACCTGCAACTCATTTTAATTTAATTTATCCTCACTTTGCCTCTGAAATATTGCTTTAACTTTGTTCATTTTGGGATTTTACAGATTGGTTAAGATACCTATATGTTGTGTCTTGGTCAGTAAATAAACCCCAACACAACTGTACAAAAGGAGAAAAGGAATTTAAGCCAGAGGATCCAAAAATGTTCAATGCAATGTATGAAAGGGACACAAAGGAAGAGAGTCAGGAGGGGATGGGAGAGGGTTTGAAGAGGCAAAATACCCACAGTAGCAGGTTGCAGGAAGTGGAGGAGAAACAACAAAGACAATCTTTCCTTGGTAGCTACGGGAGAGAGCAAAAGAAAAAAAAAATATATAGAGAGAGAGGCCAGGATCCAGCTGAGTGTTTAAGAAGAAAAGACAGAGGGGAAGCAGAGTGAGAATAAATATTCTCCGTATCACTCTGTCTTGATGCTCCATCTTTGAGAGGTAGTCTGTTGCGTGTGATTGGGGGATGGCCAAGGGAAGATTGTATCACTGTCGGATGAGCTAGCGTGCCTACAGCATCATTTTCACAGATGATGCTGAGTATCATTTGGATTTCTATGTATTCATGTTTAAAACATAGGCTGTGACCTCAGCCCCTCCAGTTTGCTGTTCGGATGTAGCATCATGGCAGATGCCAGATCCCGGAGTCGACTTATGCATCCTTAATAACAACAAGAGAAAGATATCAGGGGATATTGTGAAAGAAGCCGGCTGCACCAACAGTTGAATGGTCATATACAAATCAATGCAGATGCGTCAAAGGAGCCAGAGAATGGTAGAGTGGCATTGGTTACATACCTGAAATAGGCTCCGTGTCCACCTAGCGTTTTTTTCTCTGCGCCAGCGTCTTTTTTCAGATGTTTTCAATGGGTAGAGAGCGTTTTCAGCAGAAAGCGGCCGCCTGTATGAAAAGCGCAGCGCCCAGCGTCTTTTTAACAAGCGCTCTGCCGTTTTTGTGCGGCCCCTCCCAGCGCTCAAGTTAAAAATCTTTCAACTTTTCAAAAGAGCGCTGACGTCAGCAGCGCTTTTTTCAACGAACCAATCACAAGGCTGAATGGCCGGTAGTCTTCATGTTGTCAACCAAAAACAATGGAGGAGAAGTTGGAGGCATCCTGAACTGTACGACATGTCAGATGAAAATTACCATAACAAGGATAGAAAGTTCCGTTTGTGGGAGCAGATTGGACAGACACTTGATGTTGCTGGTGAGAGTTTTATTTTTGTCATCCTGTGAGCTGGTGTCAGTATGTATAATTAGTGTATGTAGCCGTTCCTGCTAACATTACGATAGCTAAATTGTTCCTTATTAAGCCTGAAATATGACTTGAACCGGGCTTCATCCAGTAACAACTCCTGGACAAGGCGGTGATATTCCCCGTATTGTTGTCTCCTACGGATCGTGTCGTACCCACATCCTCCTTGCTCCGTGTCTGATCGGAGCCGTGATAGCGGGGCCGTCATTATTAAGCTCATCATCCAGACAAAGTACGAGGGCAATAATATTCTGATTGATGCTCATGGTAAAGGGAAAAAATGATCTCAAATATAATAAAACATGCAGTTAAAAGTAACAGAGAAGTGTCGGTCAAACAGCGGCTGTTGTCAACAAACTGTTGTCATAGAGACAGGGCTGACGTGCAGCGCTTTTCTTCTCAGCGCACAAAACGCTCATGCGAGCGCTTCCCAGCGCACAGCTAGCGCTTTTCTGCCCGGAAAAAACGCTAGGTGGCCTTAAGAGTTAAAAAGGGTTATCGAATTCCAGACCACATGTCTGCAGAGATGATGGCAGTACTATGGACACTTTGGTTGGTTGAGATTAAAAGTAAGGTCATATGCAGCGATTCAGTAGCAGTTTTATCAACAATTAAAGAATTGAAGTCCGAGTCCTGACCTTATTTACTTTCACAAATATATCAAACTTCACAGGGCAGGATGTGAGGTGGGCTTTATTTGGGTGCCAGAACATACAGTATGAGTATAGAGGGTAATGAAGGAGCAGATAACTTGGCAAAGACTGCAACACAGGAGGAAAGAACAGAAATCACCTTACAGTAAGAAATCATAAATAAGACAGTAAAATACTGACATACTTATATGCAACTAAGGGTTGAATACAGAACTTTTACTTGTAATGCAGTACATTCACAGAACAATACATACAGCTTTATGTAAACCCTCAGCCTGATAATGTTACATACATGATACCATCCAGAGCTAATTCTCACACTCCTAGGCCATTAAAATAATGCTTATGGATACGACCTCACTCTGCTACCCGACACACACCGGCGCTCTCATCCTGCTCTCTGCCAGGCAGAGCCACACACGCCTCCACCTGTGGCTTTATTACAGTTGGTACTGCAATAGAAGACCATGATGCAGGAACTGCAGGGTCTTTGCAAATTTCTGGCATCTTGACTGAAAGTCTTTTGAATTTACGCAACATTACATATCCAAGGAATCGTTCTGACACTCCGGTTTTACATCCCCTAGTGGGATCGGAGCTCACAGCCCAACACTGTGCAGCTTGATGGCATTCGTCAGAGAACACCAGAAAAGGCACTCCTGCCAATGGCACCCCGTTCTCTTCACGGATAAGAGCAGGTTCACAACAAGCACATGTGACAGGCGTGAAAGAGTCTGGAGTTGCGTGGTGAACGTTGTGCTGCCTGTGTTTTCATCAAGCATGACCGGTTTGGTAGTGGGTCAGTGATGGTCTAGGGAGGCATATCCTTGGAGGGTCACACAAATCTCCATGTCTTAGCCAATGGTACCCTGACTGCTGTTAGGTAACGGGATGAAATCCTCAGAGTTATTGTCAGATCTTAAGCTGGTGCAGTGGGCTCTGGGTTCCTCTTGGTGCAGGACAATGCCTGGCTTCATGTGGTATGAGTGTGAAAGCAGTTCCTGGATAGTGAAGGCGTTCATGCAATTGACTAGCCCTCTCATCCCCCTCACCTTAATCCAAGTGAGCACCTACGGGACGTTAAGTATTGTGCATCTAACGCTGCCAAGTACCGCCATAAGCTCACTGATGCCCCTATCCAGGCCTGAGAGGAGATCCCCCAGAACACCATCTGCAGACTCATAAGGAGCATGCCCAGACATTGTTGGGAATGCATACAGGCACAAAGGGCCCATTCACACTACTGCGTCACATTATAAATTGTTGGATCAGCCTGTGATTTCAGTTGATTTGAATTCAGCCCTCAGTGGGTAGATGAGTTTGGTTTTTCATTTACGTCATGTCATTTTGTTCACAACTTCTGTGACAGTTACATCATGAATTTCGTTCATCAAGATCTGATGATCTATATTATTTAAGTGTTCCCTTATTTTTTTGAGCTGTGTAGGATTTGCTTTACTGTTTTTTTCTGGTTCTGTGTGTGATCCAGCATGAGATTTCCTACACCTGCATCAATGGGCCTCTGAAGACACTTGCACTGTTTTCGCTCTCTTCTTGCATGGGTCAGCAATCGACATGTGACATGACAAAAGTAAAAAAGCTAATTTATGCTGTCAATCATGAATTATTTCAAAACTAAAAAAGAACGTTACATTTATTTCTGTCCCGAAGTTTGTAATCAGGGTTACCAATCAGCCTTTTCTTTACAAACAGTATATGAAATTGCATATCTATGTTAATACCAAGCATGAATGAGCAAATCATTGGTCCTATATCCAATCTAACCAATCTGTATGCTTATAACATGCATCAGTGTAAAATATTAAAATCACTTGAGATCTGCGTTTCTTTTTTTTAAAGTAACTTCAGCTTGAATCAACGCCAAATGAGACTTTTTTTTAATGAGTTGAGACCCACTGTAATAAGATGAATGATTTCAGATAAAAGCCCCATGTGCCTTTGAAACTTAGTCGAGTAAGCAGTTTATTTTGATGCAAATGGCAACACAAACTCACTCTTTTTTTCTTCACAAATATTCTCTTCTTATCAAAAGTACAAACATGCACAAAATTATTCATGTATTCAGGCTTTCATATCTCTCACCCACATGCACAGACAGCTGCACACACACACCACCACCCTCGCAATTATGTGCTCTATCATGTGTTACAACCCAGCTCTCCAGGGCAGAGGGAAGGAAACATAAAACCAGATGGATTTGGGAAGATGAAGTTATTCAAGTGGGGAACCTTAGATTTACAAATAAGAAAAAAGGAGGAGGCCAACTACAAGGGAAAAAGGACCTGAGGGTGCTGCATAACTCAAATTGATAGATACATACAACTAGAGGAAGGATTCCTAACTCAGAGGTTTAATGAGGTTTAGCTGACTGTAAATAAAAGGAAATTGGTTTATTGAGCCCGGTCACATTAAAATAAAATGTAAACTACATGGGGATTTAACAGGTATGAAAAATAATTATCCATAAAAGCCAAACAATCCCAGCCTGACTCATATTTTGGTTGAGAATAGCTTGTTTGACAAAATTGTCTGGATTAGGCTCCTGGCTCATCAGGCTCTACAGGACAGCAGCCAAGAAGAGAGATGAGATTTATGTCAGCATTAGAAAAAAAATCCAAAGCATAGGATCCTGTGTTCTACTTTAAAGGAGAGCTTAACATTGGAAAGATTTTGCCAAACTAGGCAGGCGCATGCCAAACACACAAACAGTTTACAAAAATTGAGGGTTCACAAAACGTGTTGCTGCATCATTATTGACAAGGCATAGAGATTTTAGATTGAAGAGTACGGCTGGCAATCATTAGAAGACAGCAGTATGATGGACTAAAGAAATAGGCTACATATTCCCTAACCCAAGTCGTACTCGGACTGAACATTTAATCGTTTATTGTAGGTGTGACGTCCTGCCCTCTGTCTGAATGTATTTGGTTAGTTTGGCTTTCTGGCTTGGCAGACAGTAGGAGGAGTCAGGAAGGCCATTTGTTAACTGGGTACACCTGAGTCCATTAGGACTCGGCTTATTTAAGTGGCTTCCACGCTAACATCTCTCTCTCCTCTCTTCCTCCCAGGACTCCACCAGCTGGTTTGCTTTTGTTTGTACTGCGTAACACTACACTCATCCATACATTGCATTCATGACTGATTTACATAATTATGAAGTTTAGTTTAATAATACATTTACTTTCTTTAAACCTTGTTTCATGTGTGATACCCTTCTTTTTCACTTACTTTGAGCCAGTTTGTGGTGCAACAGACCCATAATAACAGAATAGCTGTATCTGAAGGATTCCATATCCCATGCGTGACTCTTTCTTTAAAGGGCACATTACGCAATAAACAAACCCTTCCCCTTCTTTCTTTAGATTTATTGCTCACAGGAAAATGAACATACTAAAATAAGAAAGAAAAGGCCTCCAATTCTTAAATAGAAAGAAATTCAAAGATTAAACGCCCCAAGAAGGAGATTTGGAATGCATGCAAATGTATTTTTTTTTTTTTTTGCCGGGGCTGGTAGCTCTCATTACCTCCTATTAGCCCCAGTCTACATTAAACAAACTCCCTCATTATTTCAGGCCACTGCCTTAATTAAGTTGTAGCTTGCAAGATCTATTGCCAAATGCTAATATAGCTCTAGAATTAACTTTCATGCAAACAGTCTCTGTTTGAAGATATTTTAATATAATGAATGGGAGTTTCTAATGAGCTCTACTACAGCAAAGAGGCTTTTTGTTCCTTAAGTTGAGACTGTATAAAGGGCTCTGTCATTTAGTTTTTGATGGATACAATTAATTTCTTGTGTTACAAGTACATACAACATGGGAAAACAGTGTGAGTAACAGCAGGTCATGATTTTTTACGAATGCTTTAATTTTTGTGTGTGTGTGTGGGTGGATTTGTCACCTCTAACAAAAAGTGTGTGCACAAGTGTTTTGAGGCTGTCCTTCCAGCACGCTAACTGTACCTCATTCGACCCATCTGTCATTCTTACCATCTGTGTGGGCTGGCGTAGATGTGTTTATTTTTGTATCAGCGGAAAAGGAAAAACTTACAGCCCTGTGTGTGCGTACCTTTGTGGATGCAAACCCATGTGTGCTGCCTTTGCTTTTAAGTGTAACCCGAATGTGTGTGACTGAGGATTAATGAGGTGTGTTTATCTGTCTGCACTCTGCATACTACGTCCTCTGGATTCCCTAATCACAATGTGGGTGTGTTCCCTCCTGTTATCCAGCTGTGGAGTGCTGACTGAGGAGGTTTGGTGTGACACATAGCACCTGGAAAATGATCACATCTTCCTTGTCTTCAATCAGTATATTGGTATTTTACAGGGGATAGGGCTTAATGTTATCAGGAAGCACAAATGGTTGTTGACACAGATCGGCCTTATCTAAAGCCAGCTGTGAGGGGACTAAGAATTTGAGGCTAATTAAAAATAATGAGCTAAGTAGACTGTCCATGGTCCAGCCAAATAAACCACCGCTGATATAAACCTGCATTACAAGTTAATCTTTAAATTCAGAACAGAAAAAGTTTCACATTTGCCTGAAATACTTTTCAGCTTCTTAGTTGTTGACTAGTGATGCAAGAGCAAACCCCAGTAGACAATTGGTCTTTTATTGAGCCGATATGCACGGTTACAGAACCCTGAAACTGGCAAACCTGAAGTGACACATAGCAGTCATTTAAGCCACTGGTAACCAAACCAACAACTGTCTTCTTATGCGATTTACAGTATTATGAATGCTGCTGCCAAGATTACATTCCATAGTACGCAAAATATCCCCTTCAGTGCATGTAGCACACCTTTATCTTCTAGGCTCCATGCACACATACGCAATCACAGTGAGATATAGAGAGAGAGAGAGAGAGAGCCAGGGCTCTGTAGCTACCCATTCAACATCAAAACACTGTTTAACCACAATAAGCCAGTTAAATGAGTTATTGAGCTGAAATCTAGCCTGCAACATATTTAGTTGCACTGTTTAGCTCATCATCATTTGGGGCGGCAGTAGCTCAGTCCCTAGGGACTTGGGTTGGTCGCCGGTTCAAGTCCCGATGCGGACCAAAAAAATATGGAAGTTGGTCTGGTAGCTGGAGAGGTACCGGACCTCTTCTCGAGCACTGTCGAGGTGCCCTTGAGCAAGGCTCCGAACCCCCACCAGCTCAGGGGGCGCCTCCCGTGGGGGCTGCCACCGCACTCTGACATCTCTCCATTAATGCATGTCCACAGGTCGTGTTTGTGCATGTGTGTGATTCAGGCCTGTGTGTGTGAGAAGCATGTCTCTAAATAACAGAGTGCGAAGCAGAATTTACCCCCGGGGATTAATAAAGTATATAAAATGTAAAAAAATAAAAAAATAAAATCAGCCATAATAAAGCCGATGTCATCTGGAGAAGCTGAGGTAGCAGATACCGTGGATATTTTCTAATGGGGGAAAATATCAAATCAGAATAAAATGAATGCTACATAGCATATATAGTCCTCTTTAGACACACCCCTTTCATTCGTCAGCTCCGTCCGGCTTCCAAATGTCCCCGTTGGACACTGGTATATAGATCTGTATATTTACAGATCTACGGACAGTGTAGTCACAAATGTAATTAACTTTGGCTTTAACCAAATCCATCTGGTTTTGTTACTTTCCTTTTACCTAAGCTGAGTCGTAACAAGCTTCTTCACGGTTTGACTTGCAGCAGACTGCTCTGTGCAGCAGGCACAGAGCAGGTGTTACTAATGACATTAATAATGTACTGAGCTGAGGCTCTGAGCTGAGGCAGTTAAACAACTAAAGCTCTCATTTATTCAATCCTTCAATCCTTTCCATCTGTTCTTTTTTTTTTAACCTACTTCAATAAGTTATAACCATTAAGACACACTTACACTATAATATATGCAAGGTTACTTTTCTCTGTGTGAAGACAAGAGGTTAGACACAGTGAAGTATAATTACAGAGCATTTACAGCGTTATTGTATGTACTGAAAAGGAAAGCATAATGTGGGATCTACTTGGGATACCAAAGAGACAAGCTTAAACATTTCCATGCACCAGGAAAAAAAAACCCAAGGTGGTTATTAGATATAAGCATCAGCAGAGGTTCAGTTTGATAAGACCCTGTAAGTGACTGTTATTTACTTTGCACTTTACAACAATTAACCTGGATGACCCAGAGTCTGGTCCTGTTCCTGTTGTAATTTATGACTTTCCTACAGCTCTCAAATCATTCCTCCTATCGTCTATCTTTTATCTGCTGTCGTTTATCTCTTTGTAGCCTAGTGCATGTTGGAAATACAGGAAGTGATTTTACTATCGTTAAAGTCCATAAAATATAAAAGCTTAAAAGGCCTTCTTCAACCCAATTAAAGATGAAAACAGTTACAAATAACCACGTTTCCATTGTACAAGAGTCACCTGTGTGCGTTCACTTTTTAAAATATAAAACCCAAAGAGCTCTTTCCTGATGCATAGCCACAGTTATCCTCTACAGTTTTCCACCACCATAAGACTAAAAGATCAACCGTGTAGATAAAGAACATGTCTAAACTTACGTCATATTTCCCTATAGCAGTACTGACTTTTATATATGCAGTTAATGAAATGCTGTACATTTTCACAAGCTATTTAGCATTTATTTATTGATCAAATCATATGATGATTGAGTAAATGAATCAAAAGTAATAATCAGATATCAACTAAACTGACTACTTCTGCAGGACATTTTTGCAGAGGCAGTATGACTCATTTTGGAATGCAACTCCGCAGGGATTTAACACCATTATAAAACAGAATTAAGTATTAAATTAACTGCTTCTTTTCGCCTGCCTCCGAGTATAATCTGCTAAGATCTAAAGATCTAAATCTGGATCAGAGACAGAACAGAAAAAATGAATCTTTTTATGTGCCCTGTAGTGTTGTCTGCGATCGGAGAGAGAAAAGAAATTAGTCATGGCTATCAACAGTTTGATTATTAAAGGGCCCTGTTGAGACACTGCTTTACAGACTAGTTTACTGACTATCCTTTCATCCTAACTCTATGGTGTGTACAATCACTATGGACTGGTAACACATTTGTACTTCATGTATTGGACTTGTTTACTGTCACAGGCCTGACAGAAAACATAGTCACTGATCATTGTGTATCTCCTGTGTTTGCATGTTTCCCTAGTGTGTGCGTGTGTGTGTGTGTGTGTGTGTGTGTGTGTGTGTGTGTGTGTGTGTGTGTGTGTGTGTGTGTGTGTGTGTGTGTGTGTGTGTGTGCACACGTGTGTGTATGTGTCCTGTCTCTCTTGAGGGCGTGGCTTGTGCAATCAAGGCTGCTGCTCATCAATTCGTCTGCTTCAGTATAAGAACCCTGGCTTCTGCTCCACTCATGGCCAGATTATTCCGTCTACTGAGTGGTAATATCGGCTGCTCTGTACAATTTAATCAGAGTTTACAACACATTTTGTCCTGTGTTCACATTCGACTCCACCTGCAAATAATGCAACTCTGAAGATATTTTTTGACACTGATGTTGTTCCATAAACTGACCTAGCTTATGGAACAATATCAGGGTCAAAATTCTTCAGAGTCCTTCACTCAGCCGTGACCGGCCAGTCAGCCTTCTTCCAGCCCTCTGCCCTGAAAAGAATCTCCTTCAAACCCTCCATTTGCGTCTGTGTCCGCTTCTGGGTTTCTATCTACAACAAGCCTTGACAGTTTTCACTTTTTTTTTTTACTAAATACATAGGCTTATAGTATAATATCATTTAAAGTCACCATGGTCAGTAGAAATTATTTGAACATAACAGAAGGAAAGCTCGCAAACATGTTCTAATGAACTTCTAGTGTAAGTTCAATCAGGAAGACTATATTTACACTCACAGTCGTAGACCATGGCTGCATCTCATGTCTCTTAAATGTTCTATCCTTGGTCCTTAGTCAAACTGGAAGTAGTTCTGGTCCCACCATCTGAAGTATAGTTCAAAAGCCCCTAAACCTGCTTGGAGGAGAGAGGATTGTGAGAGGAGGGAGATCTTAGGACTAATGAGCGAAAGAGGATACATGAGAGCACCAGCGGGTCAATATACACTAATGTGTAACACAGCTGTTGAAATTCATGGGGCAGGTAAAAGGGGCAGAGGGATATTGACAATAATTCCATATCTGGGGTACACATCCTCTCTCTGACCACCACAGTGTTGCAGTACCTTTGGTTTAACATACAAACACACACCACCTCCACGACTTTTACCAGTAATCCCAGAGGACCGGTCCAGGCCAATTAGTATTCCAAACCAACTTATTTCCAGATCTGAGTCCGCTACTGATTCACTGAGCCATGTTTCAGTGAAGGCATAGAGACAGATGTCTTTTATTTACCTTTTAAACTTCATGTACGCCTCAAGTTGGTCCATTTTGTGACAGATGGATTGCACGTTTGAAAGCAGGACTGTAGGAAGAGGAGGAAGTTTGCGGCAGTTGTCGGGCCGGAGATTCCTAACTCCACGGCATATTCCACGTCTTCTTCCTCTTTTCTGAACATGAGACCTCTTAGCGCAGCTTCTCAGGCATAGCCGGATGCCGAAGCCAGTAAGTAGAGGAGAGCCTCCAGACTGAGAGTGACTCTCCCAGACAAGTCATGTCCATCCACAGCGTGACAAGAGCAAAAGTCCGCAAGTAGCGCTGTCACACAGTAGAGTGCAAAAAAGTGTATCCAGTTTGTCTGCATCTCACTGATGAATCTCTCCTATTATGTCTTCCAAGAGCTCAAATATACACCTACGGGGATGGGGACAGAAAGGGGGGAGGCCATGGCAGCAACTTGGACTCATGCATGAGGCCATCAGGGGTCGGCCCTCTATTGTGCTGCCAACCATGATGGAGCTACTTTGGCCTCAACCAATGCTGTCTCATCTCTTGCTGCTCAACTTGTTGCCAGGCCTGTGAGGAGGAGGAGGATGCACGGTCTGGCACAAGTTGATCCACAACACAGGCAGGTGATTGGCCATCCACCTCTGCCTGTCCCTCACCTAGGAAAAGAAGAAGAGCTTCAAGGGCAGTTTTGCTGGCAGAGACTAGAACTGGACACTTATTTGGCCTGGTTCATTTACTGACTGGGGTTTCAGGTTTCAGGTAGGGACTGCATTATCTCTGTCCACCTTTTATGGGTACAAAACCTACCAATCCTCTCATCATGAACCAGAATTACTCTCTGCTTTTAAAAAGTAGCAAGATACTTAATTGGTATGCATATGTCTCCAACCGATCCCAGTGTTTTGGTCTAGTCCCTTGGTGTTGCAACAAGAGAATACTCTGGAAAGACTTATATTTCATCTCTCCGCCCCTCACAATGGGCCAATTCCTAGCGTAAGCAGGCGTATTCCACCTGAGCCATATTCTCTCTGTTATTCCACTGTTGACAATTCCATCAAGCTTATTAAGCCATAAGTAGTCAGGGCACATGGCTCTCCTATAGCTGACATCAAAGACTCCTTTAAAACAACTCTTTGCAGTTAAGTTTTTTTGGTTTAGAATGAAAATCTAAATCTGTATTTCTCCCTGTGCTTTATGTTCTGGTATAAAAGCAGTCTGGTCATTTTTAATCAAGTTGCAGAGGCTCTTTGCTGCATTCTCTAAAAACTGAGTCCGAGTACTTTCATTCTCTACTTTCTCGACTATTTTCTTCAAATTGACCCTCTGCATGACAGATCTTGCTTCTCTCCGTCCAAACAGAAGCACCTGTTCAATTATCGAGGTGTTCCCCTCTCAGATGAAAAAATTGTCAGCCAGGATTCTGCCTTTGGTTCCTGGCAGGTCACTCAATAACGAAATAACATAAAAAAGGGATGAAAGCCTCACTTCCAATGGGGAGACTAAATGCAAACCACTGCATTTTGTGACGCACAAGTCATCATTATTGATTCTGAATTTGTGTCATGTCATTACGGTACATGAAGGTTCATGCTCTCTTCTGAATTTCTTCTCTTCCTCTCTGACTCAGTGAGTGGAGTACACTTTTCTACGATGATCTGGTCTTTTCATTCAACTACATAAAGTATTTCACAAACATGTGCCCTCTATAGTTGACCACATTCCTTTCCAAAGCTTCATTCTAAATCTGCTCTGCTTTGGGATTTATCCATTTGCAGTAGCATGCTATGTGTGGGGGAATTCTTGGATTCGCAAACCAGTCGCAGTATAGTGTGACCAATACGAAGTCGTATGCATTATAAATAAAGGTCACTCTTCCTGCCCTGAAATCATGCAAACCATGAGAGGCTTTACGAGGCTGTCAAGCGAAATCTCATAATCACAGACCGTCAGGTGCCACGTTCATGCCAATGTCACTACTGATTCTTTATCTTCGTATGATTCCAAGGTATGTATGTGCCTTTGCACAGATGCCAGCCCTACATCAGAAGCAGTTCCCCTTCCAGAGTCCTCAGGCTTTATTTAGTCTTTAGCCCTCTATTATTATCAGCCTTGCTTAAATTGTTATTTGGATTCAGCCAGGTTTTACATGAGAAGGATCCAGCTGCCTCGATTGGCTTGGAAAATGTTGGCTTTGTTTGGTATGTATATTATTATTATTTGTTTTGTATTTGATTAAAACAATTAATCCTATGTATTAATCTTTCAAACTGTAACGTGCCACCAAAAAATAATAAGTGTCTTTTGTTTAGAATAAGGGCTTCAACCCCAGCAGCAATGGCATTTTTGTCATTATGGCTATTTCACTCCTGCTTGGTAAGTAAGAATTTATTTGGGGGAATACTGGCTGTGCTACCTTTAGGGGGCTGCTTCTCATTCTTTTCAGGGATTTAGTCTGCTGCCGATCCGAACAGACATCTTGATCACAAAATAATCTAAAAGAGTCAAAGCGCAGCTGACCTTGTGTCAAGACGCATCATGTTATCAGTTATAATTACGTTATTAAACTGAAAAAGAATCAGAAACTGTGATTGTGAATGTATCATAAACATGGCTAATAGGGTAGTGTCATTGACCAAGGTTTATAAAAGATTCATTATGTTCCCAAAATAGTTTAATGCCAGTGTCTTTTTTATGGAATGTAAATGATAAACATGAGTTCCAAATGTCATTGAACTGGGTTATTGTGTCTAAACAATATATATATAGATATAATATAGCTGGATTCTTTTTGTGAACTCCATCTTACAATAGACACTAAGAAGAAGACGCAGAATCATTGTTAAATTCAGTTAGGACATAGCATAAATGGAAATGTATACACAGTCCAAATAGTTAAGGAAGGAGTAGGCTGATTAGTCATTTGTTATTGAATTGTTAGATCACAAGGGCCTTTAAAAAAAAAATGAGATCAGTGCATGTGAGGTTTAGACAAGATTACACTGTTATTTTCTGTAACTTTTTGATCCAATATTGTTTTCTGTTCTTTGATATTATTTAGACTGACTGATTTTTATTTCCTTACTGTTCCCTTTAATCTGCCAGACATACAGTTTGAAGATGATTAAGAGATAAGACATTGATATCTTGCGGGGAGACTGGTTGAGAAGATGATGTCACAGGGGACTGATATAAAGGAGGAACTGTGACTTCACAACTTCCTGTCTTATTAATGTTGTAAATAAGTGTTCTTTTTTTTTGTGATCAACTTTTTATTGAAATTTTTTACAAGATGCTTGTACAGAAGAGCTTCAGGAGAGAGACCGAAGACAACAACAACAAACACACAAACTATTTACAAATCGCCATTGCCTTGATGAAGATAAACATTAAGATAAAAAAAATAAAAAAATAAAAATAAATAAATAAATAAAATAAAGTATATATAATACAAAATAAAAACTGAGACAAAACATTCCCAAATAAAATTAAGATATGCATGTAAAAACACTATACACACCTATACACACATGCACAAAATACAAAATCACACCTGTTCGAGAAAAAGTGGATCCAAAAGAGTTGAAACAAGGAAATCCCAAGCCTGTAAAGTGGATGCCCGTGCCTTATGAATCACAGCTAATGATCTTTCAATGAGAGAGATATCTCTGAAGTAGTTAAACCATTCTTTTATCGACGGAGGTTCACCAGAGAACCAAGAATGTATTATTGCCTTCTTTGCCGCCGTTGAGCCCGCAAAGATAATTTTTCTAAAGGCCAAACTGATTTTATCCCTGAGAGTAAAATCATCATTAAATAACAATAGGGAAGGCTGTTTGGGAACTGGGAATTTCAGGACTTTTTCAAGACATTTAGTCACCTTAGACCAGAGGGTGGAAACTGAAGGACATTCCCAGAAAACATGGAGGTATGTACCAACAACATCAATAGATAGATAGATAGATAGATGTACTTTATTGATCCCAAACTGGGAAATTGTGGCGTTACAGCAGCAGGTTATCAAACACACAATGTTAGTAACTAAAACAATATAATATTAAATACAAGGTGAATAAGCACTAGAATATAACAAAAAATAGGATTCAGAAGAAATATATACATCCAGGATTTAACTAAGCATTACTACTAGTCTGGAATGTGAAAAATTAGATGCAACATTTGTAGGTCATGTTTAGCTGAATGTAAACATACTTTCCAGGAGGTAGATGAACACGTGTAATAAACAGTGACAACAGTAGTTAAAGAGCAGTATTGATATAAAGAGCTGTCCAGAGCTGTGCAAATTCTGAGCTGTGCAATCAATTATACCTATATTAAAGTGCAGGAGTGTAGACATATATCATCTGAAACTATTGACTATAATGAGGAGTAGGCAAGACAAATGAAGTGAACTTTAGTGCAGGGATAATTTGTAAACTTTACATAAGCAGAACAGCTGTGCAATAAATGATACTGATATTAGAGTGCAGGAGTGGAGACATGTTATCATCTGAAACTATTGACTATATTGATGAGTAAACAAGACAGACAAAGTGAACTTGAGTGCAGGGATAATTTGTAAACTTTACATGAGCAGAACAGGTTACAATATGAAGAGACAGAGATGATCATGAGGACAGTTCTCTGCTCGCAAGCGGTGAGCTGTTGTAAAGGGCTATGGCTTTAGGTAGGAAAGACTTCCTGTACCTGTCCTTGTGACAGCGGAGTTGGATCAGTCTGTTAGAGAAGCTGCTCCGCTGTCTGTCCAGTAGGTGGTGCAGAGGGTGATCAGGATTATCCATAATGGATAACAGTTTGTTCAGAGTCCTCCTCTCTGTCACCACTACAAAAGAGTCCAGCTTGCAGCCAATCACAGAGCAGGCTTTCTTAATGAGTTTGTCCAGTCTCTTAATGTCACCGGCTCCAGAACTGCTCCCCCAACAGACCACAGCAGAAAACAGTGCACTGGCAACAACAGACTGATAGAAGATCTCCAACATCTTGCTGCACACGTTGAAGGATCTCAGCTTCCTCAGAAAGTAGAGTCTGCTCATCCCCTTCTTGTACACAGCCTGAGTGTTGGCTTTCCAGTTCAGTATGTTGTCCATGTTGACACCCAGGTACCTGTACTCCTCAACCACAGTCACATCCTCTCCCAGGATACACAGCGGCTGTGGCGCTGTCCTCTTCCTTCTAAAGTCAATCACCATCTCTCTGGTCTTGTCCAAGTTCAGAATCAGGTGATTTCTTCCTGTCCACTCCACAAAGTTGTCCACCAACGTCCTGTACTCCTGTTCCTGCCCATCACTAATACACCCTACCACTGCAGAATCATCCGAAAATTTCTGCAGATGGCATGACCTGGAGTTGTACTGAAAGTCAGAGGTGTACAAGGTGAAAAGGAAAGGAGACAGCACAGTCCCCTGTGGAGCTCCTGTACTACTCTCCACCATTCCAGACTGAACACTGCCAAGTCGGACAAACTGTGGTCTGTCTGTCAGGTAGTCGGTAATCCAGGAGGTGATGGACGAGTCCACACCCATCACCTGCAGCTTCTCTTCCAGCAGTTGTGGCTGGATGGTGTTGAATGCACTGGAGAAATCAAAGAAGGTGATTCTCACAGTGCAGCCATTTCCCTCGAGATGTGAGTGAGTACGCTGCAGCAGGTAGATGATGGCGTCGTCCACTCCCAGGTGTGGCTGGTAGGCAAACTGTAGAGGGTCAAGGGATGGTTTCACCTGTGGCCTGAGGTGGGTCAAGACAAGCCTCTCCAGCACCTTCATCACATGAGATGTAAGAGCAACTGGTCGATAGTCTTTGAGGTCAGATGGTGTCGTCTTCTTCGGGACCGGGACCAGGCAGGACGTTTTCCACAGCACCGGTATCCTCTCCTGACTCAGACTCAGGTTGAAGAGGTGTTGCAGAATCCCAGACAGCTGGCTGGCGCAGGTCTTCAGAACCCTTGGGCTAATGCCGTCAGGGCCTGGAGCCTTGCCCAGGTGTAGTTTCTCCAGCTGTCTCTTTACCTGGCCAGTTGTTAGAGTCAGGCGGGAGATGGTGCCGTTCACCTCAGGGGGGGAAGTGCCCTCCAGTGGTGCGGGGCCAGGGCCATAGTCCAAAGAGTTAACCATGGGGGGATGAGGGGGGGAGGGAGAAAGCACAACGGGAAACTGGGAGGTGTGAACGACAGGTGTGTTGTTGTTAGAGGTGTGAAGGGCAGGGTTGTTGTTAGAGGTGTGAGTGGCAGTCGAAGGTTGTGAACTAAACCGGTTGAAGAACAGGTTTAGCTCGTTCGCCCTCTCCATGTCACCTGACTGTAGCCTTTCTCTCCCCTTGAAACCAGTGATTTCTTTCATACCTGTCCACACATCCTTCACGTTGTTCTGCTGGAGTTTGGCCTCCAGCTTTCTCCTGTATGAGTCCTTGCACTCCCTCAGCTTCTCCCTCAGATCGTGCTGTATCCTCCTCAGCTCCTCCCTGTTTCCAGACCTGAAGGCTTGTTTCTTCTTGTTGAGAAGGGCTTTCAGGTCACTGGTTATCCAAGGTTTGTTATTTGAAAAACAGTGTACAGTCCGGGCCGGTAGAGCAGTGTTTTCACAGAATTTAATGTATTCTGTGATGCAGTCAGTCATGTTGTTGATGTCCTCACCATGTGGCTCACAGAGTACATCCCAGTCTGTGGACTCAAAGCAGTCCTGCAGTGCCTCCTTACCCTCCTGTGTCCACCTCCTAACAGCCCTTGTGGTCACAGGCTGCCTTTGGACCAGGGGGATATACTCTGGTGTCAGAAGGACAAGGTTGTGATCTGACCTGCCCAGGGGGGGGAGGGCAGAGGTACTGTAAGCTTCCTTAACGTTAGCATACAGAAGGTCCAGTGTTTTATTTTCTCTAGTTGGGCAGTTAACATATTGATGAAAAGTAGGTAGTGTTTTGTCCATTTTTACATGATTAAAGTCCCCGGTAATGGCTACAAAAGCATTTGGATGCTTAGTTTGAAGCTTTGAAACTGTAGAGAGGATGGCATCGCTCGCAGACTCGGCATCAGCTGACGGTGGGATGTACACAGCTATAACAATAGCGCACGTGAATTCTCTGGGTAAGTAATAGGGGCGCATTCCAACAGCTAACAGTTCAATGTCCGGGCTACAGAGACGTTCCTTCACACTAACATGGCTGGGATTACACCACCTCTCACTCACATACAGCGCAATCCCTCCACCTTTCTTCTTACCGCTCTTAATAACGTCCCTGTCAGCCCGAAAAGTACTGAAGCCGGGTACAGCCACGCTGTGGTCAGTGATGTCTGAGTGCAGCCATGTCTCCGTGAAGCACATAATACTGCACCCGCGGTATTCCCACTGATTCCGGACAAGCGCGTCGAGTTCGTCCGTCTTGTTGCCCAAAGACCTCACGTTCCCCATAATCACCGCTGGTACAGAAGGCTTGTGTTTTCTCCTCTTAGCTCTCCTCTTTGCTCCAGCTCTGCAACCCCGGCGTCGCCTCCTCAGCTCCTCCGGGATTACAGGCCTTGCTCCGGGCAGCAGCACCTTGGAGAGCGCCATCAGCTGATCACGTGTGTAAACAATGCCCTCACTCCGCTGCGCGCTGATCTCCGTTACAAAGAGTGTTGAAAGTAACAGAAAAACAGCGAAAAAAGTTCCCAAAGCAAAAGTAGCCATTGCCACCAAGTAGAGTAAACTAATACTCAAAACACCCAGTAAAATAAATAATCAAACTAACAAAAAATTAAGGTTAAATAACACAGACGACGGGAGCTGCTGCAACAGGCCGCCACCTCACACAGCGCCGGAAGCAGGAAATAGACATTTGGTGCAGTTCGGAGTGTCTACAAGCTTCATTTGGAAACGCCTATATGGAGTTGCTGATCTCAATTGTAAATACAAAAACCAAGAAAAACCAGGGAGGGAATATCGGTCCTTAAGCTGTTGAAATGAAAGCAGGCCATCTCTGTTGTATAAATCTTTAAGTCTACGGACTCCCCCATCGGCCCAGCTCTTATTGTAGAATGAGCCGGAGTTCTGTAATAGATTGTAATTATACCATATTGGAGAGCGGTCACATAGCTTTATATCACAGTCCATATATTTCTGAACATCCGACCAAATTTTCAGCGATGTCCCTATAATTGGTCCAAATGCTCTACATGCTGTTCTAGGTTTCATCCCACAAAACATCAAATCTGTGATGTTATGTGGTTTGACTAGTGACTGTTCTATTTGACGCCAAGATGTAGCAGCTTCCTCATTACACCATGTTTTCAATGATTTAATCTGAAAGGACCAGAAATATAGCTTGAAATCGGGAAGCGAAAGACCCCCAGTGGTTTTTGAACGTTGAAGTGTGCTTAACCTAATGCGAGGTCTTTTGCCATCCCAGATGAATTTAGAAATCATTGTCTGTAGATCATCAAAATATTTAGGTGGTGGAGGTAAAGGGACCATGGAAAATAAAAAGTTCAGTCGACCAAGAATATTCATTTTTACAATTGAGATTCTGCCTTGCAATGTCATTCTAAAACTAGACCATCTTTGGATATCAGAAGAAATTTCAACTCTTAATTTATCATAATTTATTCGTGATATGTCTGAGAATTTGGTTATATTTAAACCTAAGTATGTAAAGCCAGAGTCATGCCACTGTATATAATAAGTGTTCTTTTTAAATAATGGGCTGAGTTGTATTGACAGCAGAATCTCAGCGATGTTGTTACGCAGATCTGTTGGCCCCCTTGGACTTTAAGTAATTCAGTTTCCTCCATTTTTCTATGCATGATGGCACAAGCAAAGATATATACTGGAGGTTTGCTCTGTGTTAAATATAGAGTTAGTTGAAGGACAAATGGGTGCACAGGACAGAGACATGTTGGTCAATGGCAGAGATTAACCACTCTCTCATTACAATTAAAAGAGTAAAGGAAAACCTGAAATGTCCTCCATCTAATCAGTTAAGTTTTTGCCCGAACAACACTTACATTTTAGAAGAGCTGGATGAGTTCCTGTCTCCTTCTTACAACCCCCAGATGGGGCTGTGCTGGCCCCAGCTCTGTGCATATAGGTTTATCTGGCTGCAGAGCATCAAATGGCACCTGGTTATCCTGCGCAATATTGTGAAGAACCCCACACGCCACAGTGATGTCACACACTTATGTGGCGTGTACAGCAGAGATACCCCAGCAGAGCCATCTCCCCTTAAGTAACCCGATACAGAGCTCCACTGTGGCTCGTATGCGTATGTGTGCATTGTTGTATCTGCGCTCCTGCAGGGTTTGCTGTGGGGTTACCAGGTTATCCGTAAGGGGGAATCTGTTGTCACCTAGTAGATTAATAACACCAAACAGTTAGTCACAGAAATACCTTTAGAATATTTATTTAGCAGAGAGTTTAGCAGACAGAGACTGGCATGACAAATTACCTGCACATTTATTGAATGATAGTTTTTGCCATCAATGTATGCGTAATCATTCATGGATGGTGGCTTCAGATGCACATGGGTACAATCAATCGCAGCAATCACATTTTGCTGAACATCTATAGCCCCGTTTCGACCAAAGGCCCCCAGAACTAAAAGGTTCAGGGACTTCTCTTCAAGGAACTAAAAGGTTCCTGTGGCCAATGGTTGTCTGCGTTTCCACCGCTGCCTGAAGTTCTGGGCAGTTTATGCAAATCAGGCTGTATTGCTTTGCAAATGACTTCATTGATTAACAATGGAAAGAAGAGGAGTGCTGTGTTTAATGTGTTATTAAAGGAAAGAGGACTCTAATCAAAATAATATTAGAAGAATGAACACTGGATACCTCACTCCCCTCATTTCACCAAGACACACCTTTTAGGAAGAGAAATGATTTTAACCCCTGCAATGAATGTCTTCAAGTTAATATTGGGGTAAAGTATGATATGAGTTTTTTATGATTTTGACATTTAAACTTTAGAACATCTGATTTTTTATTGTGTATACACAAGATCTGTGTAGGCATCATTTTGAAATTGTATTTCTGAAAAATATTTGTAGTCACCAAAGTTAGAATATATTTTATTCAAAGATGTTTTTTTAATCGAGAATAAAGAAAGAAAAAGTTCACAAGTCCCTCATTATTTTATACAAACAATACAAACATAAATGTAGATTCTTTCTGTAGAAGTCAAACCAAGTTTTTTATCTCCATGAATGAGTGAATCACTTAAAATACACTTCAATAAAAACTATAAAGGTTTTTAAATCCAGATTAAACCTCTGACTCTTCTGTTGTTTGCTTTTCTATTTAGTTTTTTTTATGTTTAGTTAATTTGTTCTTAAAGTCATACTTAGTCTAATCTAATGGGTTTGTACCTTTTTATAATTGTAACAGTCAAACTTTGATTAAAATAAAGGTAGGGTAAAAACAATGGGCTCTCAGCTGCAGTCTTTTAAACACAGTGGGTGATCTAACACCCTGCTGTGACTGACCAATCAGAGTCATTCAGCACTGCAGGGGCTGCATGTCCTATTGTCAAAAGTCCCTGGACCTTCAGAAAGTACATAACCCCTAGCAGGGTCTTTTTTAGGGGTAAACTTCCACCCCAGAACTACATTTCTACCCTGGTAGATCTGGTGGAAACGCACGTAGTTCCTCAAAAAGACCATAGTTCTGGGGGATAGTTCCTCCGGTCGAAACTTCATGACTATCAAAGCTCTTCTTTAAATATGTGACTGCATAAGCATCTAACCGATCACATTGCAGACCGGGTAGACTACCCCTTCCCCCCCTTTGAAATATCTTTAATTATCGTCATTTTGTCACATGTAGCCTGGCCTAGGTGTGTCTGCTGTGTGCAATTACGCATGTGGCACAGCCGCGGATAACATTTCATATTTCAATCTCCGGACATGCCGATTACTCATGATCTAATGTTGATTAATGTTTTGTGTTCTTACATTGTCAGCTGTTACATACACAGTCCAGAATGATACAGTAAAAGGGTTTGGAGTTTGGAGACAGCTTAACCTCATTTACAGCTGTATCCAATTTTTTTTTCTATTTCAGAGACTTAAAGTTTAATTCAGTTTCCTCTGGAGATTTTGCTTTCCTTTTAAAGTAACTGTTTTAAGTTTTTCTGTTTAAATTTCCCTCAGTATTTGCTGCAGTGATATTCCTGTGCGCATGAGAACGTTTAGCCTATAATTACTAATACAGCCTCTCCAGTCTTTAATGTCTGTAAAGAAAACACTTCCATATTAGTAAATCCCGAGCTTTGTGTAGAAATGACCGTACACTCAGTTTTCTGTTGCATGTACGTTTGATAAGCGAGGGCCAAGATGTCAGGGAAGATTGTGGATGCACAAAAAGTTAATCTTTGACACTGGGGACATCGGAATCCTCACGTTTTAATTCAAAGAAGAATAAAAATACAGGTTAATTAGATTGATCCATTATATATCAGTTCAGTGTCGACATACACTTAGGCTTGGTAATGTGCCAGTCACCAGTCAGGGCTGAACCAAAGTGCAGACAAACAGGTCCAGTGTAAAATATCAGTTCTTTTATTCAAACACTGGCAGTGAAGTAATCAAGGGGTAGCTTCTAGAAGTAATTGGCTGAGGTGTGGGGAAGTAATCTGAGAGGAGGTTTTGCTGGCTGGTCAGGCCTGGTGAAGTGGCAATGCAGGCTGGCAATAAGGAGATCCAGGGGGCCAGGGAGAACAGGTGTAATGAAAGGCTGCAGACAGGCAGGCAAAAAACTGGAAGGCAGACCAGACAGGCACAAGGCTGATGAGAGCTGGACATGAGGCACAACAACAAACTCTGTACGGCACAACAATCCAGCAGGGTCAAACTGCCAGAGAGCCGGGTTCTTGTGATGACCGCTTGTTGGTTGACAGCTTTGTTGATTACAGATCCAAGGCAGGTGTGCAAAGAGTGTTTTACAAAAGGATAAAAACAGAAACATCAACAACATTCAAAACAGATTAAGCAAAAGCAATTCCAAAGAAGTACCGTAGGTCTTAAGCCCTGAGTATACTTGCTGTTAACTACGCATACGCGAACGCATGACGTCAGCCTCGCGTATTCTGCGGTGGTTTGGAGCGTTGGTTGTGCATGTTCTCAGAAATTAACGCACGCGTCCGCGAGATGCAATATGCATAAAAACGCTAGGGGCAGTGTAGAGTTGTATGGTGATAAGACCGGAAGTGACAACATCAGAGACGCCAAAGAGCTGTACAACTATGGCGAAAACATTTGAAAACAACTTAATCGATCAAGTTCATAACTACCCACATCTGTATGATGTGTCATTGCCGCTACACAGCGACAAACATGCGTGCCTCAATAGCTGGCGAGAGATTAGTGTTCATTTAGAAGTCGACGTGGAAGCCGTTAAAAACAAGTGGAAACAAGTCCGAGACCGTTACGTCCGTGCCCGGCGGAAAATTATGGAGAAACAGAGTGGGCACGGTGCTGATGGCTTGTTTTGTCCACCGGTACCTTTCGCCTTTTACGCCGCCGTGATCTCAAAATTACCATTAAATTAACCTCCTCCAGTGTTGACATGTTAGTTTACCTATGCAAATCAATGTTCTCTTCTTCCGTGTTTTACGCGGTCTGATTTACGTTGTGCTCCCTCTAGAGGAATCCTCCAGTAACAAACGTTGCGCAACAGCAAGTATGTGAACGAAACGTCCGCGACGCAGCCGTTTGTTTACGCGTACGCGAGGTTCAACAGCAAGTATATTTGAGCCTTTAGGTTCCTTTTTAAAAGAACATCAACAGCTTGCCCACAAATCTTAAAACCAAAGCCAGAGTGTTCTAAAATGTTGGAGCTATAAGACCTTAGTCTGGAACCACCAGCAAACCCTGATCAGAGGACCCACAAGAGATCTGTTGGGACTATAAGGCCGTATAAGTTCTGTGAGGTAGGCTGGTGCCTGTCTAAGCAGGGCTTTAAATGTAAGATCAGTATCTTGAATTGGCCTCCTAAATTTATGGGAAGCCAGTGTAAAGAAAACAACATTGTTCAGTGACGTGACCTTTTGGAGGACCTGGTTTATAGTCTGGCTGCAGCATTTTGTACTAGTTTTGTACCGCTTAAAGACAAATCAAAGAGGGTTTTATAAAAAAACTATTCAGAGATGTTGAGGTACCCTATTGTAGATGTGTCATAAAGGTAAAAACATTTGACAACTTTAGGAGACAGACAGAATTCTGTGATTTTTAGGTTAAACGTACAGTATGTAAAATCTGCCGCTAGGGGGTTCTCAATCAAAACAATAACAAAAGATGACATCGAGGCTTGCAGTGTATTATTGGAGTAAAAACGAACGAATCAATACGAACGGGCGAAACCGACCTGAGAAAGACAATATGTGTACTGACGATGTATCCAAGTATAATTTACATGACGTTTTATATCACAGCAGCACATACAGCGACAGAACGGCAGCTTTCAGTAGCAGCTAGCGCTAGCTTATGCCGCGGTCTTTGACGTAACATCCGGTGTTTCGATCAACATTTCCTGTTTATCGTGAATAATATATACACATTTTCAAGGCTATAGGCTTGTTCACTGAGTCATGGGTCAATCATAACAGGACAAAAACAAGGAAGCAAGAAAACAAGACCCGGTGTGGATAGAACTGCTCACAATATGGCAAAAAATGATGTTTTTCTGCCTGTGGAAATCTTTCGACAATGTGAATTAAAAAAAAAAGTTTTATATCAAAGAAAATCAATTATTTCATGGATGAAGGCTTTATAAGATGACAAATTCATATTAGCAATTCCAGTGTGTGACCTTGAATGTATCTTTCAAATGATCAAAAAAACATATAACAGTTTGAATATCTGTTCATCTCCAGCATTGTTAAGTGCAGCTGTATCACTTTAATGCTTAAAGGCCATTCAGTAGCAACGGGGCAATTAAGAAGAAATACTAATGATAAGTCTACTGTTAAAATGGTTACTTTCAACATTATACTGACACTGCAAAAATGCTGCATTGTTAAGCATATTCAAATCATTTCCCCCTCTAGGCAACTGGCACTGCACAAATTGTTTCAGTTAGAGACTGGGAAAATATGATTCCTGAACTCCTGCTGCCGTGTTCTCATCTTACTCCCTGTTCCACTGAGAGGTATGAGAAAAGGGGAGGGAGTTGTTTTACTGTCCCTCATCAACTGGCCTACTTGATGGGATACAAAGAAGATGGAGAAAAAAAAGGGAAGAGGAGGGATGAAAACCACACTGAGATATAAAGATGGATTGTTGCAAACTCCTAAGACATCTCTCCTCTTTGCTGTATCACATTGAACGGATTCACACACATGTAGAAGAATAGATAATATGAAATAGTGCTATTGAAGTTTAACACATGCACATTTTACAAACATACTGTATTATTAGACCCATATGAAGTAGATATCTAGCTAAATCCCATGCCCTTGCAAACCATATAGGAACTCTGTGCTCTGAAATTGAAATATTGCAGTACCTCTAAAATTCAACTTCAACTATCAACTTAACTTTATTGTCCCCACGGGAACATTTCTTTCTCAGCCTGGTGTAAATAAGAAACATAAAAACACATGAACAAACATAGGCACATAGACTCAGACATCAGAATTAGCTTGTATGCTCACACACTTTTTATGTACAAAAGTACATAATTAAATATTAAACAATAAACAGACACATAACAAAGACTTACATGTACAAGGCTAAATTAGACAACAGTGCAGTGATGAATATTGCAAGAGGTTTGAAATGAACATGATCTTAAATTATGTAACTGGGTAACATAAGGGTTCAATGACATTAGGTAGGTTGTTACAGTATTTACATTAAGGCGCTGTGCATAGGTTGGTGTCATAAGAGGAGTCACACTGGGGCGGCTGTGGCTCAGTTGGTGGAGTCGGTCGTCTCTCAACCAGAAGGTTGGGGGTTTGATCCCCAGCTCCTGCTGCTACATGTCCGATGTGACCTTGGGCAAGACACTTAACCCAAAGTTGCTCCCGCTGCTTCAGCGGCAGTGTATGCATGTGTATGAATGGGATTTGTTACTTCTGATGGACACTTTACATAGCAACCTCTGCCATCAGTGTGTGAATGGGTGGGTGTGACATGCAGAGGCGCTGCTTGTCAACAGGCAAGGCAGGCAACTGCTTGGGGCCCCAGACCAGTATAGGGGGCCCCTAAGGGCTCACAAACTTAAACAAAAGCAGTGGCCCAAAATGTGCACATTTTGCAACATTAGGAAACCTCCCTAAGAGGGCACCATCTGACAGCACTCACTCTCGTTGCCCTGCTAAGTGTTTGTGTTATTGCTGTGAAAACCCAAGTTTGTCAATGAAAGTCAACAAAGAAAAATGAAGAGGAAGAAAATCGTTCTTATGCACGGTTGTTTTTGCGTACAGTGATCTGTAATGCCTACAAGATGGGGAGGAGTTTGAATAGACATTAGAAACAAAGTAAAAACAAATAACTACATAAATACTGGAGTACATCAAGTAACAACAGGAAACCAAGTATATATAAAACCGTCCACAAGACCACAAGACATCATGGTCAACACCAAAATGAAGCCCATCATCAGACATTATGGTCATCATTAGAATTCAGTGGTTTGATAGCCTTACATGACAGGCTCCTGCTGCGGATCGCTACAAGAGCAGCGTCCCAAACTTGTCAGTAACCATTCAACTTATAAGGTGTAAAGAAAGGCCCCTTGAGTCTGGTAAGAACTAGTTCATATCTTGCTTTACATCTCTTTCCTTCTCTTCTGTGCTGCTGGGTTCAAAACCTTCTCAGCGGTAAAAACGCAATGAATAAAACCCAATAAGAAATTGATGAAGAGGGCATGAGGGTCGATTTGAAGAAAAGTAAAAATAAAACGCAATCTTCTGACAATAAGCATGTGACAGTGTGTGTTAGTGATTGTGAGGGAGTGTACGTGGTTGAAATATAAAGAGTCAAACACAATCAGGGCATCTTTTTCTTCACACAATAGCAACAAAAGCTTGTGAGTTATAGAAAGGCAGGTGGAACTCTTTCAGCCTTAGTTGCTCCAACTTCATTAAAACAATTTGATAAATGACCAGAAAAACAGAAACAGCTGTGTGATGAAATCCCATGCAATAGCGTGCAATAAAGTGCAGTACTCGCTGTTGTGAAACTACAAGTATGTCTTGACCAATACTGTTACATATTTTGAAATAGTCACGTGTAGTCAGTGTTACATTGGACAGCACTGAGGGACATTTTAAGTCCTGTCAATACCATTAACATCCCATCTAAGGAAAAGCAATATGTTCTTCTTCACTCAAAAAGAGTTAAGAAAGTGAGAAGAAAGCCAGCAATCAAAGTTGTATTGCATTAACTAGAAATAATGAAAGCAGAAATAAAAGTTCAACAATCTTTTCTATTGCAAACTAAACAGAGACAAGGTTTGTAAAATGTAAGCAGGGGCTACTCCGAGAACAGAGTGATGATGCTGTTCATTAGACAAAGCCAAAAATGCAAAATTGTAATGCTTTGGTGAGATTGCTTTAAGGTCTTGCAAGGATCTCTCTGTCCTCTGTACTGAATTGCTCCAATTCTTTCTGCCACCCTCCCCTCTGTTCCCCTTGGGTCTATTGCAGAATTGAGACAACTAAAGCTGCTGAAGAAAGTCTTAAGATTGGGCTGGGATTCAGGGATCCTGATCTTACAGGGGTTTGCTGTTCTTGTCAATACCCTCCCAACCAGCAAAGTATTGCAGCCCACCTCTGACTCTTTAACAGCCAAAGAGCTGCTGAACTGGTAAGTTTCCTTCTATATGTTTGGTAGCAGAAGGAGAGGGAGGGCAACAATGCACAGGTTTTATCAAAGATTTGTGCTTGTGCAAACATTCATTGTTCTATGCAGCATGGGCGTGTAGGTGTCAAGATTGATGCGTTTGGATTCTTGAAGGTACCAACGTATGGTAGGAGGCTTTCTTGACTGCACCCTAAAATTCAGGTTAGAGGCCAAACTCTTTCTGTTGGAGAAAATGTTTGACCTCTATTCAAACTTTCCTGCATCATTGTATCAGATGCAACATAGCTTAGCTGCAAGAACATAAAACTTGGTGCATCTTCCAAGTTTGACAAGATGTCTAACAGAACCTTAACAAAACAGCTAGAGCAATAATCAAGGCTGTTTTTTTAATTATGTCCTTGTCTGATACGTATTCAGTGAAAATCCAACTTCTTGGACTTACTCAATAGAAAATAAAGAAAGCGATATGCAGTAGATCTTTTTTCAAGATAACTTTTTCAGGCCACAATAGCCAATGCAAGGACACAGCACCCCCCTCTCTTTTTTTCTACACAAAGAAAACCTCAGCTCCACTCTGTGAAGTGTACAGATGGATGAAAACCCAGTGGAAGGCCTTACTGATACAAAACATCCATGGCCGCATACCTTAAGAGAGGGACAACTTTTACCTAATGTTGTCAATGCTCCAGTTAGAAGGTCAATGGCACAGGCCAGACCAAAGCCCAAAAAGTAGCCCTCTCCTTCTCAATAACCTCAGCAAGGGCATGATACTCAGGAGGAGGTAAAATGGAGGGTTCAGATAGTTCCTTGTAAGCGACCAAGGTAGATTGACAGGTTATGACTTCAGGGAAAGAGACTGCAGGATGAACACAGACAAACATGAGTCATGACCAGGAGAGGAGAAAAGCTGAAGCTCAAGAGAAGGAGGATTGTGAAGAGATAACCACAGGTAACTATAATCAGAGGGTTCAGGAGACATTGAAGAATGTAGAGGGTAATATATAATCTTGGTGATTCTCTTGCAAAATCTGTAGTAAAAGGACAACATCTCAATTTTAGAACTTAACTAAAGAACACTAATTCGAAAAAGCCTATACACCAGTGATCCTCATGATTTTTTTTCCACGAGAGTTACACAAAGTCAACACGAGAACCACTTTAACCACAATACACCAAAAGCCACCCCACAGGATAAGCATTGTCATCCCACTATCCACTAACAAAGCAGGCAATACAGCCATGATTATGATGAACAGAAGCTGGCATACATTTCCTTGACTTTCATCATGTTATATTTGTAGTTTGTTGCAATCATTGTGAGGCATTCAAGATGTGCATTGGTGAGCAGGTTTCTCTTGTTTCTCTTGATAGTGTTCATTGATGAAAATGTTGACTCACATGTGTATGTGCTCATCAAGAAAGACGTCACTTTTTGTACAAATGATTTCAAAGTGGGAATTCTACTTCAGATAACAAACTCCAGAAGCGACCAACACCTGCCATGACCTGTTCAACTTTGAGAAAGTAATGTGTCTGCAACTCAAATATTTCACTTTCAGGAGAAGCCCGATTATTAAGGCAGAGCTGTGTAAAAGTTGGAGTGAGAGAGGATACATCCACATGGGAGGGGTTTTCAATCAAATTGAAAAATCTCCTTTGGTTCATTCACATCACTGAATCTGGACACTCTTCAGCTCTTCCAAAACTTCAACAAATCCTCTGTGGATGAAGAGCTGCTGCAGAGATGGGCCATTTGTGGTTGTTGCTCTGAGTTTTTGGGATGTGAATGATTTCTCAGTCAGATATCAACAGAAAAGTTATTTTGTTCTTGAATGCTCAGATTGCCTTCAGCAGTGTGCTTAGAAGCTTATCTCTCCCATAAAGCTGCAAGTTGAGAGCGTTCAGGTGACAGGTGAAGTCAGTCAGAAGGGCCAGCTGTAAGATCACGTGTGGGTCTTTCAACTCTGGCATGTTCCAGCAAGGGGAGGATGCTCTGTAACCATTCTAGTACCTTTTAGTGGGACAACCATCTTACGTCACTAAATCACCATGCTCTGTGTCAAAGTTCATTTAACTGAAACTATATGTGGTTTAGTGCTCTGGAAACAATGACATTTACCACATGAACAATCTTTTGTGTTATGTTTTGGAATAAATTGTTTTTGAGTTTTGATTCCAGTGAGTCATGGTGGACGATGCAGAGAAACCTGATAAAATTAGGCATTTCGTCCTTTTATTTCACGAGACCAACAAGACCCTTCACTTTGCTTTGCATGCTTGGGGTGCCATCCTTGCACATTCTTGCAAGACTTGACCAGCTGAGTTGTTTTTCTTTTGCATTCAGAATGTCCTCAACTGCCGTTTGGCCAAGTAGTGGATTTAAACCAGCTGTGTGTTTTGTTTGGAGGAGCGAACCTCCTAAACACACCCAAACACACAGCCCCAACATGGGTGTCATGTGTGCTTTCATCCATTGCAATGGGGGTGTTCCTGAACCTGGAGCATTGGCCGTGGCTCCAGGTGCAAGAGGAGCATCCAGGCAAAAGGAGTAGGGCATCATGAGCAGGCAAAGGATAAAACAAACACTGGAAAAAAAGTTAGGGCTTTAAATAGATTTAATGATGATGTCACAGTAACTAGAAACTTATTTAGATGTACATCATTTTAATTCTGAATGCATGTAATGCTAATTCATCGGCATAAACCAAGACATGTGACTTGGTTTTATCAACAAGGTTCTGAAGGAATTCAAAACTATGACATACATTACATGTACAGTATCTCTTTAGACAAAAGAACAAACATGGGTCCATAATGTTAAATACAATAATTGCTTATCTGCATGTTTGAAGTTGGTTTTCCATGTGTACAGGGTAAATGTCAGTCCAATATGTTCTTCTCTATACAGCAGCTTTGTGCATTTGATTTCAGGAGGCAGCTGACAGCCTATTACCCGCTCTGTGGTGCAGACAATACATTGGACATCCGCCTGCAAGTGGTAAAATGAGAAACAAGCAACCTTCTGGTCACATGCCCACTCCCTCTAATCCTATTACATGGATGTAAACTTGCACATTTCAATGCCAAATCCAACTTTCCATGACATAATATGCTGCACGGGGGGCAAAATGTCTTGTTAAAAAAGGGTTCTTGTTCATTTGTCTGAAGAACATGCATTGTTTGGCTTTTGCATTTGAACAGATGGTTTTGCCTCATTTAAAGTTGCTAGAAATTGTCACAGGACGCCACAGGAATCCAAAAGTCCTCTCCAGAAGTCAAACTCTTCAGCTTTTTGCTCGGTCAGCTCCAAGCTGTTGGCAGTACAACATTAGTTTGCATGGTCCTCCTCTTGTGGGCATGGAGTGTTTGTTATTGGAGGCCAACCAATGTGGTGTCTGGTTGTGGAAAGTTTGACAGCCATGTGTTAGTTGGTACACTCACTGGCAAACACAGTGATTTGGTCAAGCACACACCAGTGTTTAAAGTCAAGTGGTAAAACAGGGAGAAACCAGGCACAGAGAAATAGCTTTCAATCTGTCATGGCATCAGCTACCCCCTGCAGACTGAAAGGCAATATTCAACTGGGACGGCTTTTTTTGTGGAGCCCTTCAGTATCAATTGAGCCAGAGGCTTTTCAGAAAGAAAGAAAAAAGAGCTGCAGCACATAAGGCGGGCTTAAACATTTTAAGCCAGTAGAATCTGGCCACTACCAGCATTGCATGTTTGCTGCCCATTTTGTTCCTGTGGAAGCACTGCAAGATAACTTTTAGGCTCCCTGCAAATTCTCCAAAAGCAAAAAGGGACGTCTGTGTTGAGCCTGGCTCAGTGGGCAAGAGGGCAAATTTTTTTCTCTGGCAAATATACAGACATAGAATAAACAAATTAAAGTAAGACATTTTAATTACAAATGACTTTCGGGCAAGTTATGAAGCACATACTGTACTTGTAAAGTTGACAGTTTTTCCCTCTCAATTGACAGCTCCATAGTTTCCCCCTCCCCCCAGGTGAAGAGTCTGGGTGTCATCCTCGATGGCTCACTCTCCTTCAAATCCCATATCAACATCACCACCCGCACTGCCTACTTCCATCTTCGTAATATAAATCGCCTCCGTCCCTCCCTCACCCCCCACACCACCTCTATTCTTGTACATAGCCTTGTCACCTCCCGTATCGATTATTGTAACTCCCTCCTCTTTGGTCTCCCCCCAGAAATCCCTCCATAAGCTCCAACTGGTCCAGAACTCAGCTGCCCATATCATCTCCCAAACCCCCTCTTTCCACCACATCACCCCCATCCTACAGCAACTCCACTGGCTCCCAATTAACTTCCGTATTAAATTCTCCTTCACACCTTTAAAGCCATCCACAACCTCGCCCCTCCCTACCTGTCTGACCTCCTTCACACTGCCACCTCCACCCGCTCCCTCAGATCCTCCTCCTTCATCCACCTCACTGTCCCCTCTGCCCGGCTCACCACCATGGGGAGCAGAGCTTTCAGCCGCTCTGCTCTCAAACTCTGGAACTCACTCCCATCTGACATCCGAAATATTGACTCCCTCCCTCAGTTCAAGTCCTCTCTCAAAACCCACCTTTTCAGGACAGCATTCTCATTGTAGTTGTCATGATGTTTTTAATTGCACTTTTAATGGTTTTGTTATTTGTTTGCTCTGTTTTAAATTGTAAAGTGTCCTTGAGTGACCTGAAAGGCGCTTCTAAATTAAATGTATTATTATTATTATTATTATTATTATTATTATTGACCCCATGCAGTAGATCTTGTACTGTTAGGAGAGGATATATTGCTTTGCCAAGACTTTTTCTGTCCACCAGTGCTTATTTACTTTATTTGTAAGGTGGATATCACTTATTTTGTAAAGAATTGGTTTATGTTGGATGTTGGTTTAAATTTGATATAAGACAGGGGAGACACCAAAAGTGTCAACAAATATTGGATAAGTAAGTAGTAGCAGCTGCGACTCAGTGGTAGCGTTGGTTGTCATTCCATTGGAAGGGTGGCGGTTGCTCCTGCTGTACACATGTAAAAGTGTCCTTGGGCAAGACACTGATCCAGTGCTCCAGGTGGCATAGCCAGCGGCATGTGAATTCATTTTAGCATCCTCTGACATCAGTGTATGAGTATGTATGTGTGGCTGTTAAAGTATGAATGTGACATGTAGTGTAAAAGCACTTTGGGTGGTTAGAAGATTAGAAAAGCTCTACAGTATAAGAACTGTCCACTAAAGTAAAGTCAATTAAGTGTTGAGTACTTGTAGCTGAATGTACATGAATTGGGTAAATCTAATCTTAATATTCTGACATTTGAGTTTCATAAGGTGAAGATGAAATGACTAACTAGTCGGTTGTGGTAAATTACAAACCAGGTATACAAGGTTTGTCAAGTAACACAGTCGTTGAAGAGAATAGTTCGCATGATTGCAGAGCTTTGAGATCTTTCTGCCCTAGTAAACTTATTTTCACCCTTATTTTCCTCTTTCACTTCACCGTGTTCCCCCCTTTTCATCATTCCTCATCTCTCATTTCTGAGGCTGCCACTTCGGGGCTCACAGCAAAACATGAATGTGCGCGACAGGAATGTTGACTCATGAACATGACGTGAAGCAAACGTGCTCCAAACACAAGACTAGAATCTGTTGTGGCATGCTGTAAATATCACATTGCATTTGTAGAAACACCATTTCATACAGTGTTACCAGTGTGTAAACTTTGATTGAAATAAATCCCACTCTATTCATATTTTACCCTTAGGTAAAAAGTTTTCTCTCGTCTGGCTACATTGTTCACGCTGGATGCATCTCACTGCTCCACTTCAGCAATGTGTTAGTAAATGGGTGTTAACCATCCCAGCTTGGAGACTCCAGCATAAATCTGTGGCAATTCCGCAGGCAAGATTATGAATTAGTAAGGGAGCTCAAAAGGAAAACAACAACATAATTAGGGAACTCCATCAGCATATTGTGCTCTGTAATAAAGAATTTGTTTCTCCCTGTTTCCCTCTGAGACACATAATCCGTACACTCACTTCGGTAGAGGAGTATGGGGGAAAGTGTCTTGTACAGAATCACAGAGGCTGCAAACATTTGAAGGGCTTGAGTTTAGTAATTGAACAGGAGCATTATTTTTGTCTGAGACAGCAATTTCTACATCACATTATTCAGTTCAAGGTTCTTCTGTCTTTTTATCTTTAAGTGTCCAGTTTGTGCACATATTCTACATTGTAAAAGTAGAATAAAAGAGGAGGTTTTAGCTTGACAACTTATTTAAAGCTCAGCTTGAGTTCAATGCATTTTGTCTTGTGCCAAAAACATGTGCTGGTGATTTTAAGTCCAAATAGGTATAAAGAAGCAAAGAAAGATCTGCACACCAAGGAGCTCCCGTTTCAAGGAGTTATTAACAAGTGACGTTTCGAGCCAAAGTGCTCTCCCTTAGTCTAGTCTGAGGAAGAGCAACAGGAGCTCCGTCGTGTGCGTATCTGTTTTGTTTCTTTATACCTATTAGTTTTTTGGATCCAGCACCCACTTTTTTTTATTTTTCACATAGTGGAAAACTCTCAACTTTATACCATTGACCCCTGTCATTTTGCTATACAAAGTCAATTTTCATCTATTGGAAGAAATAAACTCTTAAGCATTCTCTACAAATCTAAATCTTACAATACAAATATCAAGGCTATTAAGTTATGTAAGCAGTGCTGAAATAATGTCTGATTTATTAAGCAGTTAAATGACAAAGTAGAAATAAAACAGGATCATAACAATGAGCAGTAAAATAATCGGCAGCATTTACAACAGGAGGACGAAACTAAAGGGACAACACATAGCCTCAGACAGCACACACTTTGCAATCTTTACAACCTCAGGCCACAGATACAGATCTCTCACCTTCAGGACTAAGAGAGTCATGTCAAGCTTTGTGCCCACATCCATCAGGCTCATGAATGGCTGATCTATTTGTTTATATATTTTTAACACCACTCTTTTAACCTCTCATCACAATTATTTATGACCTATTTATCATGCTTTCAATACAGCCACTTGGATGTGTGTGTTTTTGTTTGTTTTTTGTGCTGAGCTGTGTGTGAACTGATGCTCTTTTACACAATTGAAGTTCCTAAAGGATAAATACAGTTATTTGAAGTTGAAGAAATCATTGCAATACACAATTATTGAGTATTGTCTAATTTTCCGACAGACTAAAAAACTCAAAACAACTTAAGTAATTATATAATATTTGCAAATTATTTGCAAAAATAGACGTTTGGTACTATAGCCACAAAGGATTGATAAACACTAGTTTCTTCCTTAAAAGTAAGTTGTGTTTTCCTTTGTATTTTCTATACATCTCCTCAGGTGGATGAGGTTTGATGTCAGTCCGGCTGAACAGCAGACACATCAGTGGTTAGGCCTTCTTAAACTAAAAGGGTGAACAATTCTTATTTATGCTTATTTAAATTAAAAAAAACACAAATGTTACATTCTTTGTTGGGGAAAAAGACTGCAAAAATTATTATTATGCTTTCACTAACCCTGAAAATGGATTGGGGGCTGCACGGTGGTTCAGTGGTTAGAGCTGTTACTTCACAGCTAGAAGGTTCCAGGTTGAATTCCCCTTCAGACAAGAGCCTATCTGTGTGGAGTTCGCATGTTCTTCCTGTACATGCTTGGGTTCTTTCCGGGCACTTCAGCATCCTCCAACAGTCCAAAGACATGCTCGTTAGGTTAATTGGTGACTCTAAAAAATTGCCCGTAAGTGTGAATGTCTGTCTCTACTGTACATGTCTGCCCTCTGATTGACTGGCGACCAGAGTGTACCCGCCTCTCGTCCACTGACAGCTGCGATTGGCTCCAGCTCCCCCGAACGGGAAAAGCAGTATAGATAATGGATGGATGATATTGGATTGGATAGTGCTGCAGATTGCAGCCTTGGTTCTGTGCTCGCTCAATCTTCAAGTGTTTTCGTTTATTTGTTAAGTCTACTGTGAATTTAAACTGTTTCCTTTGTCTTACTTTTTTCCTTGTTTTAAGTAAGTTTCTAATCTTGCCTGTATATTGAGAATAATTTAAAATGGGAGACAAATTCCTAGTATGTGCATATAAATCTTGCCAATAAAGATGATCTGAATTCCAAATGTTGGTACATTCATACACAAGGCCTCAAAATGACATTACAGTAGCTGCTACTAGCAAAAAACAAATAACTCTGTTTGTGGTGCCAGGTTTTGACAAGGAAGAACATTTTGATTCAATTTTTATAACGTTTATTTCATTTAGCAGAGGGATTTGTCCAAAGGGAAGTACATCTCAAAGTAGAACGCAAGCGAGGACCTAGAAGGAGGAAACAAGATCGTTTATTGCGAGTTTTGCAATAACTGTAGTCTAACTCTTAAAGATCAAATGCAATCCTAAAAAGGACTTCATAATAAATCTACACATTTCTTTGGATTGAAAAAGAGGGAAAAGAGAACAGAGGCTCTGTGCCCCATGGTGCACGCCGCCAAGAAAACGGCCTCGACCACCAACCAGTAATGGAAACATTTCCTCTTCTACCTCTAACTGACCCCTCATCAACCCCATGAAGGGAACATAAATCTGCATTATAATAATCTCTGATGCTGAACATATTAATTTGCATTCCTCCTGAGGAACACATCACTTCACCTCTCCTGGCTTTGTGTGTCTGTCTCCATGCCTGTACTCACTCTGGGTGATGGATGAGTGATGTAGACCCTACGACCTGGTGGCAGCTTGGACTTATCCATCCCCATCTATGAGATCTGTGTCGCCCCCAGAGCAGCCCGGCGACAGCCATCATTCATGACTGGAGCGGTCGGAGGGGATACTAAGGTCTGGTCTTCAGTGTTCAGACACGCTCAGTAATCACTCACGTCACCCCCTTAATGCACTGGGAGTCCCTGTAGTGATGGATTGTCATCATCTCCTCTACTCCCTCTTTTTGTTTCGCCCCCTCTTTTATCATGGAACTCTTAGCCCTATGCTTTCTCTTCACCCAGGATGTCTCCTTGCTTCATTCGGTTATTTTTTATACTTTCTTTAAGGTTTGACTTCAAATGTCTTGACCTGTTCCAAACTGAAGGGGTTCCTCTGCTATAACAACACACCCACTATGCATAACCTTGTCTTACACAGCTACTTAATTAAGAAATACACAACACATTGATTATTGATTCAACATTGATTTATTTTCTTCCGTTAACCATGGCCACCACATTTGTTAACTCTAAAGTCGCATTTGTCTACGAGAGATTTTGCAGGATTTCCATTTCTGAGAGATTGAGACTCTGGTTGTTCAAACATGATCTGTTAGTGTGTGGTGTGCTGTTTCAGTCATATTATTTCTGTCCACACACTACAGGAACACAACTGTTTAATCTATCATTGTTTGTTATCATGTGTGGGGTCTCTCACAAATGAAACATTCTGATGTATTTTAAAAATCTTTTTATTGAGGGCCAGACTTAAGTCACATTGTCTCTGCTCCAGGTAAATACCACTCAACATGTACTTTGTAATGAAACAAACTATGTTACATTCGAGGCAAACGGATGATATATATTTAATGAAATATTGTTCTGAAGGATTTGGAGCGGGCTTAGAACGTCAACGATAAGTTTTCATTCTTCAATTGTAACTTCATACAATAATTATAATTTGTTCTTGAAAATTCACCCTGAGATCTCCGAACAACAAACTTTGAGTCATGTGTGGCTGGAACAACTTAACATCTAACTTTCTGCCTCCTGAACTGCTTCAGCACTTTTTCCTGAGCTTTTACATCTGGCCTTTGAAAAAAAAAGAAACGTAATGCAAATCATGTATTTTGAAGGTTTCTTTTGGGGCTTTGTATGCCTTCATTTAGAGACAGGACGGTTGACAGAGTCAGAAATTGGGGAGACAGAGAGCAGGAAACGACTCATGGGAAGGGAGTCCTTGGCCAGACTCAAACCCGGGCCACCCGCCAAGCGGACCACAGCCTCTTTAAATGGGGCGCATGCACCAACAACCAGGCCACCTGAAACACCCCCCAACCCCATATCATAGTTTTTATTACAAAACATTCATTTTCTTTTTTGCAATATAAATTAAATGTCATAGTCTGTATATTGAAGCAATTGTAACACTGAAAAATAGAGTTTAAAGGAGGAAGAAATTCAGAAACTTGGCCACCAGCAGAGGGGACAACCACTGGGCATGAACAGATGTTGGACACAGCAAAATGAGTTTGACATACACATTTCCAAGTAAAATAACTCATAATGAAAAAGCCAAGAGGGCTAGTAGCCCATCATACATATTCTTATGACTTATTCAAGCTAAAACCATCTCCTTGCCTGAAGGCCCGGTTAAATAGATGTAGAACCCAACCTTTCCGCTGCTCCTCGGCATTTTGGGAGTCGCTGCTCTGCTTCTGATGTGAGAACCAAACAGCCGCTTAAACCGATTATTACGTTTTGCATTTTTCAAGCTGCACTGATCAGATTGGTCATGGATCAGGGGGCAGATGGGTTTAGGCAGAAATAGATATTGCATTGCTTTTGGCTTCCCAGCCTTATTACACACCATTAAAAGGCATTTTGCTCTCTTTCTTCTTAATGTCACTCTCTTCCCCCAGAGAGGAGTCTTGCTTTGCTAAATGGAGCTCCAATCACAGGCCTGATGCGTCCTTAATGAATGTAAATTGAGAGTAAACAAATGAGAAAGCATTGGCTATGGTGGCAAAAAAAGACCTTTGAACTTGATCAACCTTATGACTTTATTTTACAGTTTGAGCTGCTGGAAATGTCACAATATTTGGCGTATTGTTGGAATGAATTGAATTATAAAGGCTGGACCAAGTGTTTCACTATTAGATTAGAGTCGTTCAATCTTGTTTCAGTAAAGTTTTGTTTGCACCTCCTTCTTAAATTCACTCAATGGCAAGGACATCGTTGATTATAGGACCAAAATAGGATTTTTAGCATTTAGAGATAATGCAGCAGGGTTTCTTTTTCTTTTTAAACGTGTGACCTCCATCAAAGACGACAAGTTCATTCGCTGTGTACATGTGAAAACATTGAGGTCTTTGTACAGAAACAACCTTGAGCTAAACACTCAAGACCTTGGAGACAAATATGACTAAATACCATCCTTAAGAATTATCAATACTTCTATAGAATGAATTATTTAAGATGGATTGTATGCCACTAATATTCTCTTTCAATGCAAAGATGTCCTTCAGCACAGCAAGAATAAGGACAGACTCTGAAGTGAACACATCCCCAGAATAATTTTACTTCCATAAATAATTTGAACCCAGGAAAAAAAAAAAAAACCTTGGTGAAGATATTGGCTTTCTTATCTCCTGGGTTGTACTGGTGCTGTAAAGGTTGAGCCTTATGAGAGTGCTTACAATTACACATATTGATACAGGAAGCTTTATTAAAAGGGTTTTAAAGCTCAGCGCTGTAGGTTGAATGATCTGTGGGAGACGTGCCATGAGCTAGTAGAGTCCAGTGGATGCACTTCAAGAAATTAAAAAAAAAGGCGTATTGGATTTAGCAATTACAGAAATGATTCCTGGCAAGCGAGGGAGGGAGGCACGGTGAGATGTCTTTTGAATCTTAAGAGCCTTTACACTGAGAACACCTCTGTTAAGGAGCAATGATTTATAGAGGGATTGCTTCTCCACGTTCTTGACAATTAGCTAAAAGCAAGAAAGGCTGCAGAAAGCTTTCTATGTTGATCCTAGTTGTTTTGTTTTCATTTTTACGTAATCCTATTTAATCTTTGTCTGACCAGCAGTGTTCTGCTTAGCCTGCCACTCTCTCCTTCACTTACAGTATTGTTTAATACAGTAAATGTCTTGACATGCACTTCACAAATTACACATATGGTCTTTTCTTTCAGTTATTGTCCTGGTTAACTTTTAGAAAAGAGAAATCTATCTCATACCTGGTACAAGCTGAATATGTCAACACTGACAACCAATCAGTTCTGATTACATAAAAAAAGTTGGAAAGTACTGAGGAACTAAGCAGTAGGCCTGCATTATGAGGAAGCAAATCTAACATTTTTCATCCTGTTTCAAGTGTATTCGGTATTACATCTTCCCCAAGAAAATGTGATAACAATGTGTTAGCATGACCTTCATCTCTACTGAAGGTTTATACATAGGTTAACCTGCTAAACAATTCTCATTGCTCCAAAATAATTAAATAAAAAAAGTGAGCTAAAATGTAGCATGCCTCTCTGTTTCCATGTCTTCCACATGTCAGCAAACATTCGACTTTCACGCTTTGGAAGAATTGTCTTGCACAGTTTTCTTCAACTTGCAGTTAACGCCACTTGGCCTTATGTGGTTATTTCAATAAAAACTTGTATACATCTGATTGCATTAACCTAAGAGCAACACCATCATTAATATAAGGTTGTCAAATTCAACTAATCTAATTCATATTAGATTAAAGGATATTTCCTGTACGTAGTTCAGGCGAGGCTGAAAGTATTGCAGTGCTGAAGCCCCTCTAGTAGGCAGAAAGTTAGCTGGTAAGTTGTTCAAGGAGCTCCCAAATCCAAATATGTTGGTAAAAGATCTCCGGGGAGGGCATTGTGTTTTGGGGCCAATGTGGGGAGAGTGGGGGGATGACATGCAGCAAAGGGCCGAGGTCGGATTCAAACCCACGGCCGCTGCCACAAAGACTATGGCGCATGTATATGTGGCATGTAACATAACAGCTAAGCTATCAGGCGCCTCACTAATCCACCAATGTCATATTTTAGCGGTACTCTGCCCTTTGACATATCCCATATTCTTTTCCTCATTGAGCCACTTGAGAACATTAGACACGTCACAGTTATCAGTTATACATAACGGTAATTCAAGTATTACGACTGTGTATTCTTCTACCTCTGTCTTTCTGTAACTGAAACCCACTTCATCTTTTAATCTTCAGAGTGACGACATTTTAGTGACATTTATATGAGCACACATTTTCCCAAGGACTGGTTGAGGACTTGGATTTGGTTTCAGTGTCAAGCTGTGAGATGTGACTGTGAGCGGAGGATAGAAGTACAAGAACGAGTGTGTGTCGTATTAACACTGTATAATTGAAATATGTCAAGTTCATTATAATCCAGTCAATTCATGATGTAGCCACTTCCAGGGACAGGATGTTAAAGCGTGTACTGTGAGTGCTGCTCTCATTTCTGTGACCTCACAGCTAATAAAACCCATGACGACTGACATTCCCATCAGCTACCTCATTACCATTACACCTTCAACGAGGACATGTTATATTGTGTAACTCTCCTCTAATAAAAATCCTTCTGATGAATGCCTTTTTATCTTAATAGGAAGCATGTCAGAGGAAGGAGGAGAGATATATTGTAAATCAGGGAACTGTAAATCTGAAATTTTGCCAGGGGGAAAACACAAGAATTAAGAAAATGACTTCTCTAAAGCTTTCTGTTGGCATACAGCTGAATTAATCCGTCTGTCTCCCGCATTTAAATGGACTTGAGCTTGTATAGCGCTTTTCTAGTCTTCTGTCACACCTACCCATTCACACACTGATGGCAGAGGCTGCTATGTAAAATGTCCATCAGTAATAGCTGATCTCATCCATACACATCCACACACAACCGACTCTACCACTGAGTCACAGCCACCCTCCAACTCATTATTGTGAATATCATTTCAGTGGGTATTATTTTAATCTTTGGCCAACATTCATATTATGTAACATTGAATCAATGTGGAAATTAAATGCCTGCCTTCCTGAGAGTATTTTATTGGAGTGATAAAAACATCTTAGTTTTGATGCTAGAATTGCATTTCACACACTTCAGATGCTCATTTGACAGGCATCTTTGTTGCCACTGATGTGTGATTTGTATCCATGAAATTATAAACCAGAGAGCAGGCTGACTTTGTATTCTGGTGTCTCTCTCCATCCAAATAAGCCAGACTGTTTATTTATTTGAAAGACATGATCTGAAATCAACCAGTATTTTTTCATAGAAATGATTAAAGTTGCGCATCAACCAGGTTAAGAACAAACCAGCAGGTAGCAAGTGGCTGATTCCTTATTCCAAACACACAAACTCTAAGGTGCGTTCCCAGTAAGTGTGTGAGTTCTAAGAGCTCTTGTTTCCAGGTCATGTAGTGTCACAACAGTGTGTCCCATATCTTATGTTTACACTGCACAAAGCCTCCATGTGACATCAGTAAAGTCAGGGTCTTGATCCTTAACTGCAAGGGGGCGGGATTGGGATTTGGCCTATGAGACAGAGCTCAGTTAAAGCCAGAAGTAGTTGATTATGGATCAGATCTTATGGATCTTGACGAGATTAAGCTATCATCCTGGTTTAAAATTACCAGTTGTCTGTATTTGATATATTTGTTCACACTTTAAATGGGATCATTCAGATTAAAATCAAAAATATTTGCAAGATAATCAAAACTGCTGACGTGACCTGAACAAATGGTGAAGTTAAAAAGCATTTGTATTCTTTGGCTGTGGTGGAAGTCAGTTAAGAAAAATGTGACTTATTAAAGTATTGCCTTTGACTTTAGGCAGCTCTGACCATTTAATTGCGATGTAGACTCGTCTTAATTACTATGATGGCTGAGCATTAAAAATCGCTGATCAGTTATTCTTCCCTTTTTTAAATGTTATCTTTTACTAAAGATAACACGACTAAGTGTAAGGAATGCATGACACTTCAAACAAGACCATAAAACCTGCACTCTTTTCTGCAAACAAGTATTGGGAAATATGGTATAGGAGTAGTTTAAAGGATTAAAAACTTTCTGGAGAATTGTAATTGAGCTTCTAGAAACCCTAGTCCTCTCTTCACTTTTAAGCTTCAACAGGTTTTCTATTTCCTTCCTTTATGACCTATTCTATATGTTTTTCTTCTTGTTAAGTGTCTGACTTTATTTGTCGAGAACAATATTGCACAAAGTCAGACTGCTGTCTGTGAGATTCTGTAGAATACATAATAAATATATAAATCTATAACCTCTCCTCCACAGCCTTTGTGCTACAGTTATTCTTGGAGAATGTGGCAGTCAAACCTATGTTACTGTTTCTATGAGTATTATTGAAACGAGTGACTGTGGTTAGATCATATATATGCTATCATAATGGAATGAGTGAAATGATTGCTTTATGATTCTTTGAGGATATTGATAAATGTCTTTTTTGTCTCTCTCTCTTTCTAGATAACAGGACTATGTTTTCATTACTGTTAAGGGTACTACTGTAACTGTCAAAGAAATTGAGAGGATTGGGAATGAAAAAAACAGTCCGGGTCCAGGACTGAGCTCTTTCTTATAAAGCATGAAACATGTCTAACTCTGTGAATGGTCAATCTCCTAGTTAAGTGTTGGTCAATCAAATGTGGCCATGAACTGGATTTGAAGCTTGGCTAATGATAATAAAACATATTTGCTGAGTGCCTCTCAACGATTGACAGCCTCCGCTGACTACAGAGCAAAAAAAGAAAATATAGTACCGCCAAAGTTGTTGGTGTATATGGAAAATACCTTAATATTAAAATGTTTTGTCTTGGATCATTGAGGTAAACATGTTAGCATAATACTAAAAAAGGTTTATATTATCGCAAACAGACACATGTCATTCATGTGGAGACGTCTAAGAAAGAATAATACATTCTTCACAATTGCCCTGTTGGAACTGGTACAAAATGGTTAACCCTTGTTTTAACGCTAATATATGCCACTTTTAAGTTTCTCGTCATGCCTTGTGTGATCTGTTTTGCAGAGGGATGCCAACTGACAGCCTATGGATCAACATCCTCCCAGGGAGTGCCTAGAAAATTGCACCCCCTATGTTAAAATTTCAGTCATCCATATTGGTTCTTTTATTCCAATTCTACCTCCAGTAACACTCGGGTAGTTTCACAAGCCCCACAAAATCCATTTAATCAGCCAGAGAATGCATATCTGTTATACATCCCACAAGTCTCTGCAGTTTATCTTACTTTAGTCAAACCCAATATCAACTGGTTGTATGTTATTCTCTGTTTTGTGTTTTAAAGCTTAGTCGGCCAAAAAAAATATGCAAATGGTTACAGAAGAAACACAGAAACATTAACAGCAGTATCCTCAATCAAATAGACATGTTCATGCATGGAGAAGTCATAACTTTTTCCATTTATTTCAGATCACAAACTCTTGCCTTTACTCAGATACCATTTTGCACCTACTAATGGAAAATCCGTTGCTGAAATAGTTGAGGCCCACAAAGCATCCATCAAAGCTACAAGCTGTTCCTATCAATTTGAGCAGTGGGGCGACCTTCTTGGTCTTTGGTCTCAGTCCCTGTTGGGGCCCTTCAATTGGTCCAGTCCAAATTGAGAACTATACTGCCTTCATAGGGAATGATTTTGTGTTGTGGATTCTGGCTAAAATAATAATGACATGGCAGATCTCAAGTTGAATTTTCCCAATTTTGCTAACATTTTCTTCAGACAGGAGATGCAGATGCAGATGCAGAACTGGCTGAAACTGGACGGGTTTCAGTGGCAGCACCTTAGGGAGGGTTTATTAGTCTTATCAGTTTAAAATAAAAGTTGTCTAATGCGCCACACAAGCTAACTGTTAGGAAATTCTTGAATGTGTTAATAAGACATTAAGTTGCTGAGGTTGAGGCAACAGTTACTTATGGCCATTCAAAATTAAATACGGAGCTCAGTGTGAGTTCAATCAGGAATACTGGTTATATTCTCTCACACATTTATTCAATTTCTTCATTCAACTTAGCCACTCCCTCTCTACTACTTCCTGCTATGGTGATCATCTGATTTTGGGCGTTTACACTTTACGTAATAATCCAACCCGACTCCGCCACAACCTCTCTAAACCAATCATCCTGCCGTGGTCAAATTTTAAAACCACTTCTCTCTCTTCCACAGTCAGTTAGTCATTTCAGTGCGATCGCTGCGACCCTCCTCTGCCCCAGTCACCTCCCTTCCAGCTCAGCAGAGTTCAGATACAGCCTCAGAAACCCACTCCTCATCACATCCTGCATTCTTCTATCACCAACACCAGCAGTGTCTAGACTCCACAGGGGGGTATCCTATCCTGCTGTCGGCCTCATTACCCCTCCGAGTACATGAAGTTGTCATGATGGAGTCTAATCCCCCAAAGACTTTACACATTTATTTCCTAAATTGTTAAATAAATCGTAAATTGTTCATTCTTAATTGAGTCTCTCCTGATTACAATGATGTTAAGATGAATGCAAATAAACTTTAGTTATTAAACATTTAACTGTTGTTAATTATTTATATTGTTATGAGCTCTGATTAAACAATTTATATTTTGTCCTACAAAGTTAAACAGAAATAAATACACCAGATTTGAATATTTTCAAAAACAATATCATAGAAATAGTAGCTTTGATAACAGCCAAGTACTAATGTATTGTAATATATTTTGAGCTTTTGAATGCCAACCTTTCACTTGTTCACTGACAACTTATTGCCTGTGTCTGGATTGATTCCTCTCTCAAACATCCTCCCTGAGCAGGACTCATAAATTCAGACTGCCGTTTGACCTGTGGTCTCATCAATATCTTCATGAAGTGTGTTTGTTTACTTTTTCTTTGGTAACCTGGCGAGGTCTGGGGATTTTAATTTTCTCAGCTATTGATGGGCACTTCACATTGCTCAGACTATTGGACTTCAATAACATTCACAGTCAGCAAGACAATAGAACTTAGCTTGTACGGGGGGGGGGGGGGGGGAAGCACCACACTATAGCCCTCATTTGAACTGCCAAGTCCTATTCTACTTCATTTAGCACTTGAATGTATTCTGCAATCATTTAATAGTGTTGAAGAGCTTAAAAGGAGCAATATGTAACTCTAACACGTACTGTTTACAATGTGTACTGCAGTCCAAATTCAAAACATTGAAGGGCTGTCTCCCCATGCACCCTCCCCTAGAGTCCTCCCTTCTGTGTCCTTTTTTAAATTCCTGTCGTGGAGCTTATTAGAAAAATGCAGAGGCTTTTTAGGTCGGATAGAATCAGTTACTGTATATCTGAACCACTTTGCCTGCCTGTTTCCATCTGCAACACCTGTTGGTTTGCCATGATAACTGGTCTCATATCTAGCAAACCGAGGCACGTCCAAAACGGCCGTTTGGGTGTGCCTTAGAACCGCTTACCTTCTCTGGTCAAAAAAAGTAAAGACCATTCTGGACCGGAATCGTAACTTAGAAAGAGGACATACTAGCTGCTGCATATGACCTGTCCATCTCCCATGACAACCACCCAATTCCCCTTCTTTCTCTTAATACTATACTGACCTCTTCCTTTGACCTCTTTCCACCCATCATAATTGTTAAGGCCAATCGATGTATTATTAATTGGTCAAATTTAGCCATTGCACTAACAGATACTGAAGTTGTATTTTTGGTGACATTATGTCAATTTTGATTTTACTCAAATCAAAATTAAGAAATGAACATGAATAAATTGAAAATATCGGGTTCACTTAGTCTGAGATTTGGGTTGAAAGTAACTTTTAATCAACATACAAGGATTCTAATATTTTGTTGTAAATTATATGTAGACTAACACTATTGGCAGTGACAGTAGTTGAGTATATATTTTGATCAAATCATTATATTATAATAACAAGCTCTAATCAAATTGCAAGTTAATTATAGGTTATTCAACATGACAAATAAAAGGCGAAAACCCCGTCATCTGAAGCTTTGATATAAAACAGCCAAACATTAACAGACTATTTTGGGGTTTGCTCTCCATCTGGAAACAACATATGCTATAGTGTACAACAGGCTTACACAATGTGCTGTCTATTTCTGTGTTGGAATTAGTCCAGATGTAGATGTTTGCCAAGCTTGTAGATAATGCTTTTACGTGGTTCTGGTGCTTTGGAATAATGTTCAATCATAAACTCCCATCTGCTGACTTTACTCTTGACAAGGCCCTCAATAGTTCTTAACAGCCTCTCTGACTGTGATCTACTACTTAGATATCTAAGGGAGCATCCCAGCCATTAACAACTTCAGAGTTCTGTAGCTGGAATCAATAATGCATCATGTTTTTGCTTTACCAACTTTTTCACAGCTCATTGCAAAGAGACTTCAATTGGAAACAGATCCAAGGGCAAACCGTAAGATAGATGTATGAAGCACAGAAGAAAAGTATAGGTTATCAGAGTGGTTAGCCTAAATGATGAGACATATGGGGAAAAGCACGACTTATTTGAAGTATATTACAAGCTCCCTATTTGTCCCCCTGCTACAGGCTGTCAATAAATCTCTGTCTCTTTTCAAAGTCAGTCACATCTGCCAAGTTGTTTCTTTCATAATATCTGAAAAGCATTTTTACTGACTGTTTCACAAGTTGGATTAAAAAAATATTGAGAATACTTCTCACTGCAGCAATCACAGTATAACACCCTCAGAATCAAATACCTACAAACTCTTCAAGTTTCAATGATTCCACACCATAATAGTTTGCTGTTTTGTCAATGTATTCTGTTTCTTGACAAAGGCAGTACATCCAATAAAAACATAATAAAGCATAGTGATCGCAGCATCACTGACTCAGAAAAATCCTTTGATCCACCTGTGTTTCTCTCATTATCCTGCTCCTCCATCAGTTCATCACTCCACTGGAACAGCATAAGAATTACCTTCTTAGCAAGGGTGGATCTGATCAATTCCCGGGTCAAGCAAGGGCAGAAGGGAAATGAGAATCTTCTTAGAGTCAATACAATGTAACCAACTGAAAAGACCTTTCTCAAAGCCAATATTCTTGACTTGTTGAACACAGGTGTAACTAACAACATTATTGATGGCTTTTCTCCATTTGAATTTCTCCATTCAGGGTTACAGCTCCGAGTCCTTTCACCAGTGTACCATTAAATCAGCTCAAGTACCTGTTCACAAGTGCCATCCATCATGTGTTTTTAAGTCATTTCATTGTACTTTAACCATTTAGACCCACAGAACTTGATCATAACAGTCAGTCATTTTCTCTATCTCATGCATTTCCTTTACAATTGCTATTCATTCCCCTTTTATTGGTGGTTCCCTGTCTAACTACTTCTAGTTCTTTACAAGTACTAATTTCAGACAGCTTTTGTCCTGGGCTTTAAAAGCGACTTGTATATTCCCCAACATAGTGCCAAAATTATCAACAAATTCCAAAAACCTACGACTGATGTGGAGTTATTATCTCTGATAAAAATGATTGTATTACAGGACAATTACAAAATACATTAAAGTTGCCATTCATTTGTTTGTCTTTAGCAGTGACCAGCAGGCCTGTCCGCAGAAAGGCCTGGGCCTTATCAGGGTATGGTTTTATTGTATCGACGTATGCATATTCAATAAGTAGTGTTAGCGCTAGCTTCCTGGCTAACATTAGCTCCCTCTGCCTGGCTCCCATAAGCCTTTGGAAACGACAGAAATAAGTTTGTTACAAGTTCTTGTCGGGGTCAAATGCCCCAGCCAGCTCCCTCCCATTTTTTGTTCTTTCTTTTCTGGCATCCTAACTTTGTACATGGTGTGCAATGTGTTTCACCTGCTTCTTTATTAATATTTCAGCCATTCATCCTTTGCTTCTAACTTTACATTTCATTCGTTTATCCATCACTGATCTAAACTTCTCTGCTCATTTGGCTTCTAGTTTTAAGCTCCTAAATGTGATGAGCTGACCACAAGTTCTGAATAACTATTCTTACATTGAGCTCATTGAGCTGTCCATCTTGCAGCTACAGTAGAAGAACATCTGGGTAAGTTTCCCAGCTGGAGATCAGATTGAGGGCTTTGAGCATGCTGGCTCACCAACAAGACAAACTATCATGCATGAATGGAAATGAACTCATTAACATCATCAGTTACATATTTCTCTTATTAGTATTACAAGTTACGAAACCTGCTGCGTTAAAGGCCCACAAGGACAGTCTTCCATTAATTACCATCATTACATTCACCTGCTGGAATGACCTCACCTGCCCTTGTTAAGGATGTAATACACAGATGAAGCTTAATGAAGCAGGAGTGGCTCAGCATTTTCTTTGGAGCTAATGAAGTTCAGTGTACAGTGAAAACTTTCCATATTTCTTTTTTTTAAAAGCCTGCGCTGCCTTTCTCTTTTGAGATTGTTATTTTTTGTTTGAGCAATCATCAAAGACTTTTATTCAGTGAAGCACAGTTCTATCTCTACTGTACGTATGCAATGTATTCAAACTTTATGTAATATATTCAGAGAACATCTGAAACCATATTGGGTGCTATAACAACTGATGACTCAAAATACTAATTTGTCATAAGTCATTTACTTTTTGCATACATTTTTTTGTAGGCGTCTCTACATCGAGGTCACAAGACACTCAAAATATACATTCAGGTTTAAATAATAAGACATGCAGTGCTATGGCTATTGTAGCCTAATGCCTGTGTAACACAAATGACTTTGAGAAAAAGGAAATAGTTGGATTTTCTTTCAAACTTCTGTGTTTCATGAATTATTAAATGTACAGCAGCAGTCATTCAGCAGTCAGGAATAAAAAATCATTGCTCAGAGGAGAGTCATGTCAAAAAATGAATTGGAGTTCTGCTCCTAATGAAATGCCTGCTCAGAAAGGGAATGAAGGATTTGGAGGTGGAAGTGGCTGAACCAAATTGAATGTGTGCTGCAGTGTGAGGGGGGAGGTTGGTGCATTGGATGTGCTTTTCCTTCGCCTCCCACTCCGTGTTCCCCCCTGCATGGGTGGAACATGCATGAAATTCACATACAGTAGTCTGCAGGGCAAAAGTGCTGCAATAAGTCCTCTGTGTGTGACAGATAAAGAATTCATTGACAATATAGAGGGTAAGAGAGGACATATTTCAAACCATATACTCCAATTACTGCTTTAACATACACTCTACGCATACATGAAAAGCTCTTTTTATGCTTATTAAGCATTCTGAAACAGATGTTACTCCTTGATTTGAGATAGAACTTGTAATTTCCACGTTTGATATATGCCCTCTTAATGCAAGATCAATTTAAGAAATTTAGCACAAGGGGGGTCTCTGATAGAGTATTATGCAATATGGGGGTATTTGGCTTGGCAAGGTTTGGAAACAGCTGTATACGCTACTATCATATTAATGTAGTTTATGATGTATTTGATTCAGATGCAAACAAATACATTTGTGTTTTAATTGGTTATTTATTTGGTTGGATCATTACAAAATGATTACTTTATTTTGAAGTACATTTTGAAAATATAAAGCCAATTCTGGTGTGCAGGTGACTATAATGGTTATGCACCTCATGTACAGAGGCATGTTGTCTTCAAAGTGAGCTGCCCAGGTTTGAGTCCGACCTGTGGCTCCTTTCTCACACGTTATTCCCCACTCTCTCTCTGTCTCCCCTGTTTCTTCCTCTATCCACCGTCCTATAATAAAGAAAGAAAAAAAAAGTGTTCACACATGCCAATATATTTCTACAATAACCCTGTTTAATTTTGTCCTACTTTTGCAGCCCAATTTGATCATTTTGGGTTCCCACTGAAAAGTTTTATTTCTCAGAGAAGACCTAGTTTTGCTCTAAAACACAAGGTTATGGAACAGTCAGCAATATATATCACACAAAACAAGTCAACCAGAAATATATCAATATCAAGTCAATTACCTTGAATGTAATAGGAGACTTTCATTTCCAATCATACAGTAGCTTAACTCTTTTTCCACATATTGTTTTCTTTGTTCTTTTTTCGCCAGGAGGCTTGTTCTGTTTCTGTTCACTGGACTGAAGCAGCAGTGAAACACAATATAGACTCTAGAAAACAAACAACTTTTTGATGTGATTCTTAAAGTTGCCGCAAAACTTTAATCATCCAAACTTTTTCTTAGGAGAAGTCAGCGAAAGGTTTAGTTGACACAACAAATTCTTCATTTTCCGGTGAGTAAGGGAAGCATTTATGCAGGAACGAAACTCAAGAAAACAGAACACACAAAATATGTAATTATATGTACTTTATGCCCTGAAGTCAGTCGGTTTTCTTATCTGCATTCAATGTCTAAACCAGGAATTTATCAAAAACCAATATCGATTTAAATACATAAAACTGAAAATTGCAACTGGAACACATTTTCACAAGCTGTATAGAAATGAGCGTGCTGGCTTTCCCTCCCTTCACTCACAGTATGCATAATTAGCTTGGCTTGGACAGCGCTGTCCGTCTACAGTGACAGGGAACATCTGGTGTCATTCGTCCTCCAGCTGCAGCCTCATTCACATCCAGCTGATGGTGGATGTTTGTGCCTGCAGCCTGACAGTGAGTCCTCCCTCCTTTCTTGCTCAGAGTTATGTTTGTCGATTAGAAAAGCGTTTATTTTTGGCAAAGATTTGGCTGTAATGCCTCTCAGACCTCCAAGGTGGTTATGTCGCACTTTAATCTGTGTACTGCTGCTGAATGTGATCTTTCAGTTTTGTTAGTTTGAATAGTTTTCAATGAATCACCTGAATCACATGAATTTTTCATTTCATTCAGCAGGGTCACAATGATACATTACATAAAACCAGGGCCTGCAGAACATATTTGTATTTTGATTATTTAACCAAAAGGGTTTGATGTGTGACACTGAGGAGCAGCTCTTGGCTGATTGCCCTGAAACTTCATCACCCAGTCTGTCGTGATGTCAGTCAGCCAACAGGCCTGATGTGCTTATGAAGCCAAGAGTTGTATCCATGTCATTATGAAACACGTCAGTCTGAATAAACATTAAAGCTCAAATTCAACAATATGGTTAAAAAAGTAGAAGAAGCAATGAGGCAATCTTCATGACAAATATGTTAATATCAATATAAGCCATGCAACCTTTCTTTCTTTCATACATCTATTTGTTTATTCATTAACAGCTATTGTCACCAATACACCTTCTGTGACCCGACCCTCCGAAGGGACCTATAGTGAAACATTCTTAGAAACTTGCTCAACTGACCATGTTTAAGCGTTTTGAAACAAAAAATCTCCGATAATGTTTCACAAAAAGGCTAAGCTGTAATGATCATATATTTAAAATAAGATGTATCTTTTTATGGAATCTTTGACCTCCATTCTTCCTCTGCTAACATCTATCTCTTCTTGTATTTCACTGCTTTTATTTCTCTGTCTCCTTTTTCTCCTTTTGCTAAAATCTAGCTTGTTTCTTTCTTTCATTTTCATTTGCTTGATTACAACTAAGTGAACCTGACACAGGCCTAAGGACAGCACTTTGTTGGCATAAGAAACCTGAAGGAAGTTGCTTTTAAAGTTCACTTTTCACAGTGAAGCTTCCCTTTTTGCGTGGTTGTCACTGTTGCTATGCATGGTCATTGACACATCAATCACAGGTCTGATCTCCACAGTCTGATTATTTAAGGGTCACTGCTGATTATTAGTGCTTTAACACACTATTGAGGCTTGACGTCACACATATTTTATGACTGTTATATGAATGTCAGACTCTTTCAAAGTCACCGTGAGGATACAGAGCCAGATTTCTCTATTTTAAGGCATCCCTGCCAACTCACATTAAACCTGACTTTATTAATGCATAAGACCTGACCCAGTCTGGCAGAGAGTGCTGACTGGATAATGAACACAGAGTTAAGGTGAGCCTGATCTGGTATCAGTTCTATGGATTATCCACTCAAGTGAAGCCAGCAGAGAAGCTGATCTCATATCAGCCACAAAAGCTATTTCACCCGCAGAGCTAACAAGCACAGGGCACCAGAGACCACTGACTCCTAAACCGTTTTTCTTCCACCACTGGGGGACATGTTCCTGTGCACTTTTAATAACCTTTAAACTGCTATTTGATTGGAGGTCATGGTCCTATGGGCAGGTACTCTCTAATGGGCTCATTTTCTCTCTTCCTCATGGTGACATTTCAGGTCCTCACATGTCTGTCACTCTGCACTCCTGCTGACTGCCGCTGTCTCTCACAGCAACAGAGACACAGCCCCTACTGAGAAAAAGCATTCAGAGCTTCTGAAATTCAATTTCACTGTTAAGTGCTTGGATGTCATCCTCTCTGATAATATGAATTATTAACATCGCACAAAATTTGTTGTGTTTTGCTCGGCACAGCTTTTTAGCCATGGAGGAAATGGGTTTGTGGACTTGATTTTTTTAAATTTTTTTTACAATTGGGAGATTTAAATGAATTCATTCAGTCAAGGATGAAGGAGAGAAACCAAATACAAAAAAGCCTCTAACAATTCTTATTCTGTATTGAAAGAAAAAAGGATGTCTTCCAAAAACAAAAAAACAGACCTCCAACCAGGACTGTTCCCATCCATTTTAGCGCCCTTTGGGGATTTTAGGAATTGGGGTTGGAATTGACTGCTGAATATGAATATGACCCCACTAATTAGTTCCATAATAACTTGAAGCCGCAGGTGATTCGTTTTACAAGTCTCTATGGTAACGGTAAATCATGAAATGTTACTTGAATCCCAGTCATGCTAATATAGAAGGTTTGAACACTGGGATTGGTTTTTCTGCCCCCACCCCCTTCACGATTTCTTAACTTCTTTCATGCCACTTTGCTACAAAGTAATTAAGTACAGACCTAATTCATTGATCTGGTATATCCATTCAGACAACCCAACTATGTGCTAAACTGGATTTCATTTGGGATGAATTGGATTAAACCCTTGCTTTTTTTGTTTCAAATTTTTTAAGATATACGAGTGCTATGCAGACGCTATTTTTAGTTCATGCAGTGAATGGCTGCATTCTTTTCTTCTGCAGCCATTCACTGCATCTTCTGCTATTTCTGTCTTTACTCTTTCTCCATTAGATGCAAGATAACATTTTTTTAAGGCAGGGCGTGAAGAGTGCTTGTTGGAACGAGGGAGAAGTGGAACAGTGGTGAATGGAGCTTAGCAGGAGGAAAATCAATCTGGCTGTTTCTCATCTATCATTGCAAACATGGCTTTTTTAAAATAAATGTTCATATCCTAAGACAGCGCCCCCCAGATTGTGGTGACCTCAGCAACCTATATCACCCAAGTGAAAAGCCAGCTCTTTGTAGAAGATCAGCTGAATAAAGAAGAGAAAAGAGGGCTGAAAAAAGAGAAAATGCTAGGGCCTATGAGTCATGTCACGAAACAGATAGCGTAGCAGCCAAAACATCACAAAGACGTTCTTATCACTGTCATTAGTTCTAAAATAAACTGTGTATCTGAAAGCTAATCCACCTACATCTGTCTAATAAGCAAAATGTTTTCTATCAGTGTCTTATTGTCCCTTGATGATTACAGTAAACAGAATTATGTGATATTTCAAAAAAGTCTTAATGATAAAATAAGTTTAATTGTCGATGACATCCTGAGAAAAATAAAAATCATAAAGTTCCAGGCACTGAAAGCCACCCATCTAGCGAAGCATGTGTTAGAGACGATCATTTGTCAGTGGCTTTTTGCCATCTCTTGTTGTCCAATTGTGTACCTGGCAGGCAGCTACAGGACTTAGCGGTGCCAAGAGGAGGCATTTGGCCAGACTCGTCCTTGACTGAGAGCAATAATGCAGCACATATGGCAATAGAAAGGATGAGCACCATTGAAGCTGGAGAAGCTGTCTTTCTTTGGTTTGGATGTATCACTGGGCGCGGATCAAACCAAAACTCCTGTGTTTGTAAAAAAAAAAAAAAAGAAACAACAAAAAAAAACAATCAGAGAGGAGACCAGAGCGGATTCACTGGCCTGAAGCAATCCACCAAGAAATTCAGAGGAGACATGAAAGAAGCTATTCCACTCTACACTCTACTTCTATTGGAAAATACTTTGTAACATCACAACCCCAAGTCTCATGCTGTCTTCTCTGTTTCTCATTTTTCAGTTTGGTGCCATCGCTTTAACTTTCATTTAGACTTCTTTTAATAGAGAAATACACAGACGCTGCACTTCTGACCAATTATCTGCCTGCTCTGGCTCTAAATGGAGGAGTATTTATGGCCTATCCAATTAGTGGGCCGGAACAGAGTTAAAAGCAATTGCAGAAAAAAGGTTCAAATATTTGCTGTAATGAGAGGTAGCTGGCAGAGAAATACTGTTCCGGACCTTGTAAGCATTTCTGTGATTAATACTTGGTGCTTACTTTCCTGAAAGGTTTAACTTCTTTTACGAGTTATCAAAGTTAACTACGATTTTTTTTATGCAGATGTTGGTTTACTATTTTCAAATATCACAAAATCAATTCAACAACTGCTAATCAACTACCCCGGTGCTTATTCTGAGGTAGTCAAATATTTGTGTCACAGAAACATCTTTTCAGTCTGCTTCAAGACGTGCTGCTCTTATGTGCAGCTGTTTTGCCCAAGTCTTATCAAAAACACAGTCAGCAGCAACATCCCAAGCTGCGATCTTTTCAACAGATCCAGCGGATAGTCAATTATTTGTTTGTGCTGTGATGATACAAAAGTAGTTTGAGATCAGTTTGGATTTGGAAAAAAGATTGCTCTGTCGATGGGACTCTGCGACGGGTGTTAATTCCCTCAGCGTCAAGCAGCTGCAATATTTCGAAGGTGTTTTTTCTTTCTGCTGTTAGTTTTTTAGATTTCAGATTCACTCTTTTTTTTTCTGAACTCGGCAGTAACTTTGTCAGAATAAAAGAGTTTATCTTTTCACTGATAGAATCAATACATATTTTCAAATCAGAACAAAAACAGTGTTAGAGAAAAGATGGATTCGTTAGCTTACCTCAGTCCAGCGTTTCATTCACTGCTGTGTGCTACACAATAACACACACACACAGGCCTTCTCTCATCCACATAAGAGGATGTAAATGCCACAGTGTATTGATCAATAATAAATATGAGACTGCAGTAATACACATCAATGCTTCGTTGAAAGTTAAAGTGGCTGTGAGTATACAGTAGATGTGCTCAAACCTGTAGTAGCTAAATCAAATAGCTCTCATGTCTTGTAGGTGACTCAGGATTACCCCCCCCCCCCCCCCTTATTTTTATTATAAATTGCAGGAGTTCATCTTTTTGAATGAATGAATGCTGAAGCAAAAAAAACAATCATAAAAATAACTTGACATCCTCTTAGTTAAGTAATGTTTATACCTTTACAAGTTAATGATAGAGGAGCTATTTTCTGTTATTCTTGAAGTTTTTGGCACCTTTTATGGACATGTGCCCCTGTGTGTTGATATACTAGAAGATTTGACTACCTGGAATCTCAGCAAGAAAAGTGTTTTGTTTGTTTGTAGTTTATCAGTATTGACCAAAGAAATGGCTACAAAGAAGCAGAACATACTGTGTGGAAGGAGTTAAAATGTCGTTGAACTTTTTGTCAGATGAACGATTAAATCAAAGAAAGTATTTTTATCAGAAGCTGCGCGATTTTAATGTTAACAGTGTTTTTTATGAATTTTTTTTATTCTTGTTTTAATAAATCTGTTCTTACATCCTCTTTTATCTGCTTGTATGGCTCATTTCATTTAAAAGCAGGTTGACAGGCATCGTCAAAATGTGCAGACAAATTGCAGGCACTACTCTTAATGCCTTCACTGTGTTTAAAATCAGGACTCTTAAAAAGGCACAGTCTATGCTGGATAAACCCAACCACCGAGTTTTTGTTGCTCCCAACTCTTTTGTCCTGACTGCCACTTGTCTTTTAAATAGATCAATGTGACATTTCTTTATTTCTTTATTGATATTGCTGTTTTTAATCAATCTGTGTGTTTCCTGATGTGTCTAACATTTTCTTTTGCTAATTTGAATAGATTGTGTGATGGTTTTTGTGGCTGTAAAACAAACTAGCTCTTGGGGTTGAAGGAAATATTCTTGATCACTGACTTTTTACTGTAATACAAAATCATTTGAGTCATTCAGTCATAACGGAGGAAGTTGAGAATAACTTGAACAGTTGGTTCCCGTTTTTATCAAAGTCCTCTTATACTGGAGAAATAAAACATTATGACTTCCCGAACAGGACTGCTGGGGACCAGATTTTCCCCCTCACATAGTTCCTTTGGGATCAGAGACGATCTGTCGCACTAAAATGTGACACTAAAAGTGTCTGCCTCAGTCATATTTCTGTATGAAAAGCGTTAAGGACCCCTGTGCGCCTCCTTTTCACACACTCTTGTCTGTCATCTCCACTTTCCTCTGCTCCTTTTATTTTCATTTTATGTCCTCTCTGCCTCTCAAATTCAGCGGATCGCACAGCAGATATCCTCCCAGCAGCCCTCTTATCGGGACTCTTTCAATGGTGTGGTTGGAAATAGAAAGGAGTGCTTGGCAGGTTGCCGTGCTGTTGTCACCTTTGGGTTACTGATAAAAAATTCTTGCAGCAGCCCATACAGCCATCAAGCTGAAAGTGCAAGATTTTGAGCACTTTATTTTTTTCAGACTGATTTCGAGGAAAACTGTTTGCATTCTGAGTTCAGTCAACATTTGACCAAAGACCAAGACTCCTACACGAGTAAAACGTTTGATGTATCGACTTAAAGAGACATAAGATTGCTCTCTTAATCTGTTTGTATAATCATTTTATCATTAAACGGTACTCCTCAAACATTTTGTAATCAGATAGTTTACTGTTAATATTGATTTTTTGCCGCTGACGCAGTACGTTCAGCTTTTTCAAAATCATCCGCTGATTTCTTTTTCTCTTATTTGTCTTTCTGCTCTTTATAACTGTAGTTCCTGCCCACTTAGTTTGTGACCTAATACTGTAAATTCCATTCACTCATCCATCCTTCCATTATCTTAACCACTTTTCCCATTCAGGGTCGCGGGGGTGCTGTCATTGGGTGATTCCAGCTGTCATTGGGCGAGAGGCGGGGTACACCCTGGACTGTTCGCCAGTCAATGGCAGGGCCCATTTATTCATTTCATTTCAAATTTAAATGTTATGCAAACATCTTACCCTGAGGCCTGTTTGCCATCAGTGTAAAATCAGGCCTCTAAAAACAGAAACATACTTTTTCTGTGCTAGCTGAAAGTCTGTCATGAATTTATTACTGTCCAGTTAACCCATCCCTCCCTCTGGAAAATGTAATATCTTGCAACTTCCATAATTTAGCTGATTGCACTGCTGAATTTTGAACGCTGTTTTTAAAAGCAGCACTTAACCTTGAGACTATCAACAGCTCCTTTTAGTTCTTGTGTAAAATATAATTCATTTTATAATGATGTAATATACATTTTCATATATTTTTCACTAAAGAAAATTAAACTTATTCCCCTCAGGAGAGTGCAGTAATGAGAAATAAAAGTACTTCAGTATTTATTGCATTTAAGTAAGAATTTTCAACTCATTATGCAGCTAAATTTGATTATTATTCTCCTGACTCCTTATAAAAAAAACAGTCATATATTCCTCAGTTTTTATTTGAATCACGATGTTGTGGTACGATCATTCTGTCTGTTACTGTTCAAAAAATGAGCAAAGCCTGCCTGAGTGAATATTTAGCGATGGCACCTTCTCGACAGAGGATCAGTGACAGTGGGGGAATAATACTGGCATTAAAAAGAGAGTTACACGTTCGATTGAATGTTTGAATCCTGCAGTGTGAGATTTATGTCAATGCTCACTGTGGTTTTCCTGCATGCTGAATCATGCATATATTTAGGCGTATTATTTCATACAGTATGTATACTTTGTCATTTTTGTAGAATTAAAAAACAAGGTTGGCAAAACTTCAGAAGGTTGAAACTGTGAAGGAGACGCGGAGGACGCTTCTAAAGGAGCCTCAGATACAATATGTCCTCTGCTCGTTTTAATTTTCTGTTTCTTTTATTTCTACTAAATTGTGTTCATAAAGTATTTATTTTAAAAATGACAATGTTCCCAATGCCATCATTTAATTACAGGATTTTATGACAAGCAAAAGAACACAGCGGACTCTGTCCACACACAGAATTTGAAGTAGAAGCAAAATCCCTCGTACTAGTGAGGAATAAAAACTAAATGTTTGTAACTATTTTATCTTGATGGGCAGCATTATGAGAGAGGGTTTGAGATCCGGCAAAGCTCATGCAATCAATACCATAGCACTGAGAAGTTACATTGCTGCGTTTTTATCATTCGTGGCCGTAACTCCATCATCGACATGCTGTAAAAACTGACAGGACGGGGGAGAAAGTATTGAGTTCAGGCCAGCAGTCAGCATCCTGCCAAATCCTGATCACCATGTCTGTTCCTCTTGGGGGTCAATTCAAAGCTTCTCCCTTTAGATACTGTTTTTATTTTTGGGTGAGATTCAGACCCTAACTGTCTCATCTATGGAGACTTGCCCTTGGGTGCATGCCGACAATGTTCCCAGGTGTCTTGGCTGAGTAATAAGCTCATTGGAGATTAAAGTAGCACTGCTATCTGGTTGCCAATTGTGTACCGCTCACAGGTAACTGAGATTTCTGAAAGACTTTTTTTCCCCAGTCTGTCTAACACTAAATCATGGTGGATGATTAAAGATGACAACATTTTATTTTAGATTCTCTGAGTTTAACGAAACCATTCATTTATGACCTCAAGATGAAGTACAGGTTAATGTAGCTCTTTAAAAAGAAAGGTAATATCTTTGAATCTGCAGCAGTGAAAGAATCAGTGAGAGAGTTTTTCAGATTTTAACAGCGTTCACAAGCTTTACCCTGTAGGCTCTCTGAATGTCTTAGTGATTACTGTCAGATGTTATTATGATTAATAAAAGGACAACTTCCCTCTTTTCTGCATGGATATAAAAACCTCTCTTAAGATTAACCTTTAAAGGTTTCCTCATCATTTTCTGTGCAGCAAACTATCAGACGTGCTAGTATTTGAAGGAATACTACGTACTGCATGAACTGCCTGTTTATTTAAGTTCATTACTCTTAAAACTGTCCGTAGAGGTCTCATGGACAAATCATGTATGAAATTCAACAAACATGCTCTGTCTTTGGTCAAATAAAAAGATTTGGGTGTTTTTGTTCCACCATCTTGTTCTGAGATACAGGTTCACCTTAAACTTAGGTGTTGTGCTAGTTGGAAAGATTTAAACACCAACACTAAGGATCATCTGACCAGTGTTTGTATCTCAATGGAAATACTCCTGGTTTAATAAAGTTTGAAATAAAGATATGTGTTTCTTTAATGCACCATAACTCTGCTGGGAGTTTATTGTAGTAAGATGTTGCCAATCAAATATGAAACCTTCTATTTTCTTTTTGCAGAAGTGCTCCAGAGTCAGATCACACGTGTCAAAAATCTTAGAATTAAGTCAATTCAAATCAAACAATGAAAAACAACAGAAACATGGACGCTCTCTCGTCCCTCAACCGGATTTATCGAGGGAATCTTTGTGTATATTTGACAGTTTTGTCCGTTTTTAAAATACTTTTTTTTACTCAAGGAACTAAAAAATGTTTCGACGTTGACTTTTTTTCTTGTGTTTCAGACCTTTTTTTCATCTTCTTCGTCTTCGTGTTGTCAGTTCACACAACTTCACCATTCTGACAGGGGCTGTGAGCCTGAACAGCCTGCACAGCCTTTCTGCATGAGAGAAGAGTGAATTTTGAATGCACTTGCTTTGATTCACAACGAAGAGCTGGGCCAATCCCGGCGCAGCAAAATGTTAATGTTGCTAAAAGACCCTGATGTTCGTAAATACCACAGACATGTACTGAAATTTGACATAGACTCTAATTTTACAGCCATTTTTATATTATTTTAGCCATTCCTTCCTTCACACTGGCCTGTTTTCTTTTCTGTTTTTGTCAAATTAACGGTGATTCCAATCACGTCAAGTTCACTTTGCATAACTGATCAGCAGCCAAATAACATTATACAGAAACCATCATACAGTGTCTTTTTTCTAGTAGCCGGGTTGTGTTGTGACAAGCCTTAAAATTCCAACAGAAAGTGGAAACCTCTTAAATCAAATGTGTAAAAGTTGCTATTATTAAATGTTTGAATAATAAAAGGGAGAGTGATGGAGGGAACAGATGGTAAGGTATATATTGATGGTGGCCCTGAGGGCTCAACACAGTGCATCTTAAGAAAACAGAAACAACAGCGAAGACGTGAAATACAAGCAAAAAAGAAAAGTTCTTTACTTATTTACAACCCAGCATTTCTAAAACACAGTGAAAATACAGGAATCACAACAAAATAACAAAAACCAACAAAATAAACAAGCATGTTATTTTAAAGTTAAATACAAAAATGTACAAACACATTGAACATGGTTGTGATCAGTGCACGCCTGTTTATGTTTGATGAGCATAACTGTAGGTTTTTGTAGCTTATTATGGAATAAATATAGTTTAAAACTTGCTTCAGGAACATAGATCACGCCTCAAACATCTCCATTTCATACGTATTTAAGCACGCCTTAATTACTCCTATTCCTCTGACGCTGATTTCACATGAGGTGGGACAGGTACCCGAGAAAACACGCTTACCTCTTTCCTTTGATCACGACCAAATCCTCAACGCAGACTCCCCGTACCTTCATCCCTCATCCCTTACTCCCCTCCCTTCATCAAACATACCCTGACCCTTACCTTCATCTCTCCACCCTAACTGTCATCCCATCATCCCCTTCATCTATCCACCCTCAATCTTTCAATATCCAACCTCACTCTTCATTTTGATCTCTGCCATGCACAATAAAATGAAGCTCCAGCGTAAGTTCAGTCAGGAAGATTATATAATTGACTTCATGATCGGGTCTTTCTCTCATTCATCCCTTTAACTCACATTTCCGCTGTCATTCTCGAGCTGTCATTTTCTGGGGCTGTGATTGGATAATCAGCTGTCTCGTCAGCTGTCCTCATCTAACCAACTGCATGGTGTTCCTCCCTCATTGTCAGCCTATCATCGTTCTGCTCCTCTTTTAAATATGATTCTCTTTCTGCTTTAATTTCTTCATGCCGATGTTCTGTGTGACCCTCCACCTCCCCATCACTGCCCATCTTCACAGAATCATCATCCATCAATTCTTCACCCATCCGGTCTCATCAAGTCAGCAGCTTCACCACCACCAGAGTCTGGACTCCATGGGGTCTGTCGACACTCAGAATTGTCATTCTCCAAACTCATCACCCACCCCATAGAGTCCAAGCACCAAAGTATTTCTGTCAAGTCACATTTCCATCTTATCCTTTTCTAATAAATATTGTTTTAATTCACTTGTGTTTCCTGATTGAACTATGTAGCATATTGATTGGAATATACTCTAAATCAGTGATCATCAACTTGCGGCCCGCGGGCCACATCCGGCCTCCCAAAAGCTTCCCATTCGGCCCCCTGAATATAAATGATCTCAGGTGATTAAACAATAAACATTCAAATAAAATCTCAAGGCTGAAACACTTGCATTAGGTGACACCTACAGTCTTCTTCACATCAGGCTTGACAGCTGTCAGGCTTATGTGCAAGCATATTTAAAAGTCCGGACCCCAAAGTGTGTGGCAAGAAAAAAGCTGGCCCATGTACAAATGTGGCTGAAGACCCCTGCTCTAAATCAATATCTTTCCTCAGTGTGGTCTTTGTTAGTGAATAAGCTAATAGTTCTCTCAATGTTCTTGTGATATTTGGTTGTGCAACTCGGCTGTTGTCGGTTGTGTAGTCTGCATTGCATGAAATCTTCTAAATTCTGTCAAATGAATGGAGTTGTTTTCTTCATTTTTCTCGTCTTCTCTCTATTTGCATGTTGTTTCCTCAACCGCAGCATGTTGAGCCCTTAGGGCCCCCGTACATATTGTAAGAGGCACAGTGCATGTTAACCTAATGGGACCATCTAATAAACAGAGAATCTCATTGGAAAACCTCAAACTTGTTTAAAAATGTGCATATGATTAAAAACACAGTATCGTGTACAATCAAAATTATCAACTACTTTGGCTACGTTTTTCTAGCGTCAGGCGCGAGCAGAAGTATTTTAATGCTCCTAACATATCACCAATTATTCATTTTTTTCATATTCAATCATTCATTCTGTATATGCAGCTTAACAATCACAAGTTTATTTCTGCCCCTGCATGTAAACTCTGATGGATGTTAAGTCCATTTCTTTGCATTCAGGTCTTACCACGACAATTGTGGTACCTGCCTTGTATTTTTGTATCGTATCCAGAATGTGATTCATTTATCTGACACTATTTGTGTGGGTGCCAACAAATTCTTCTCACCAAAGTATTATAAGCTGCAGAAATGTAAAACCAGTACAACTGATTCAGAACACATTCTCAAATGAGTTTCAGCAGCACGTCTGAAAGATTTACATTTTGCAAAATCCCCCCCCAAAGAATCTGATGAGAATGCAGAAACTTTTTTATCAATGTATAAATGTTACACTTCATCTCTCAGAGTTATTGGTCTGTTGCTTGCACATGGAAACATGTTTAAATATTGTTTTTTACAACACCTTATTAAGAATGATCATTTCAGCTCATCATTTCAAAGGCCATGCTGAAAAAGATTTAGATTTCTTCTTCTTCTACTTGGTTCTGTTCCTGGTCTAATGAAAAAGAACTACAGGTAATGTTAATATATCTAAATGCCTATTTTGCCCCGCAGCTTTAGAATAACAGTTTGTACTGTAGCAGAGACAGCTATTTGAAATTGAATGAGCAGTATTGATTTAGTTCTTTTAACCCTGAGTACAAACTCTGACACCATTTATCATTTCGTGTTAATGGATCGCCTTTAGCAATGAGCTGACTTTGCTGGTCTGTTTGCGTCAAATACAACATTCTCTGTAAGACATTGTTTGCAATCATTGAAGGCAGTGTGTTGTATAAGCCTTCTTTCAAGATATACCCAAGGTTTATGACCCATACATATCTGCTTTCTGATCCAACATGCTGTTTTGAAGACATTTCTGAGGGGGTGAATTTCACTTTGCTTTTCATCTGAACACACACTGTCGATTCTCAAGTTGCTAAACAATGCAGCAAACACTGCTAGCTACACTGAAATACACAAAAAAGTTTTCCATTGTCAAGGCATATATTGCCATTGGATGATAGTTGATGGGTTCCAAGATTGGTTCAGATAGAAATGAAAATGATGCATAAACTGGCATTCATACATTAGTGTTCACTCTATTCAATATCAGAGACACCAGCTAGAGAGTGAATAACTCACTATTGCAACCATAAAGGTCTTAAAGTAAAGCCAAGTGAGATGCAATGCAAATGGTTCGGTAACACTTTATAATGACCATCATCTATAAAGGGTAAATAAGGGTAAATAGATAGTTAATTAACCCTTAGTTAATAGTTATTTACTGTTAACAAACAATGAAATGATAGTCAATAATGTTTCTTAATGATTTGTAATGCTATAATTGATGTTTTATTAACTGTTTATTGATGCACACATTATAACACTTTATAAAGTGTTTTTTAATGATTGACAAAGGATTAGTAAACCTTTAAGAGATGGTTTATAAAACATCTATAAACATTACAGAGACACATGGACCAGAGATTTGTTAATGCTTTATACATATTTTATAAAGCATCTATAAACATTATTTGGATGGTTATTATAAAGTTGGAACTGAAGATTATAATCCCTTATTAATACTTTATAAAGCATCTATAAAAATGTTTTAGATAGATAATTAATACTTTACTAATGGTTATTCATTGGTTTATAATCCGTCTACAATCATTATCTGGATGGTTATTGTAAAGTTGGAACAGATGTTTATAACACTTTATAAATGGTTCATAAATACTGTGTAGAGCATCTATAAACATTATTTGGATGGTCATTATAAAGTTGGAATTGATGTTTAGAAAACTTTAAAAATTGCTTTATACATGGTTTATAAACATGTGAATGACTAGTTATAACTAGTGTTAATACTACTTTGTAAATGGATCACTGCTTTGTAAAACAAACAAATACTTGTGCACCCCATTAAATGTTTTACAGATGACTTATAGAAATGTATTTTTTGCACACCAATGACAATATTGAAAACACTTCATTTGTATATTTTACAAACCTTTAAGTCGGTGTTGAATAGCAGCATTGCACCAGAAGTAAACAAATTGAGATATGAGAAAGATGGAATAAAAAAAAAGTCAAGAAAATAGATAAGTAATAAAATCTTTATTACAAGATCACAATTTCGAAGAACATTATAGTACTTGGAAAAAAGTTGTATCCGTGCATGTAATAAAAAATAAAAAATACTGCACATTAACAATGAATGATCGTGCCTGATCAATATTGAAAAATTCCTTTAAACAACAGCCTAAAAGCAGAAAGATAAATACTATTTGTAAGTTTAAACTGTGGCTCATCCCACCCAAATGCTGATAACTCACCACTATACATTGCACGGCCCTTTTTGCATCACAGTAGAACTTTCTCTATCACAGTAAAACATCACACCAGACGCTGTCCAGAGGATTACTTCAGCTCCCTCTTGTTGTATGGTATCAGTTTACCCACCGCTTTATTTTTAGCTATACTGGCCTTGACTTCTGCATCATTTTGAATGATGTCTTCACATCTGCTGACAAAGTCAGCTATCTTATCTGTGTTGTGGTATCCTGCCAGTAGTTCCTCGAATTTATCTGGGGAAGCTATGGCAAGCTCCGGGATTGCCGCTTTAGACCTCACCGTCAGCTCTGTCACACCAGCGTGTGCACATGCTTCCCCCAACTTCATTCCACTGTTGTATGCCCTCAACACCCTCTTGTATCTCTTGATGATCTCCATGGGACTACAGGCTGCAAAAATAAGAGAAAAGTTATTAAATAAAGATGAACTGAATGATCAATGAATTTTACAACTTCTATTGTACATTTCCCACTGAGACGATGCATACGCATCTCCATGCATGGTCGGCCTGTGAAGAGAAAAAAAAAATGCATTTAACCCTGTAGAGATTTGATTAAACTATATACATTAACTTAAATGACAGCACAGCTGATAATTCGCCATATCCAATTGTACTTCTACTTGTACAGCTGTGACTGGTTTCTTAAATGATTAGAAGGCCTGTTAGGGTGTACAGTAATGTAGTTTTGGGTGTAGTATAGTGAGAAAGCAATGGACTTAAAAGGGAAGCTCAACCCAAAAAAAAAAAAAGGTTCCTCTCATCGAGAGTGTCATCTATCTATCCAGCTAGCTTGAGTGTGATTTGCAGAGGTTGGGAAATATCAGCCATAGTGATGTCTGCCATCACCCAAATACAATGTAGCTCAATGCATCAAGAATTACATTTGAAAAAATCAACAACATTTCATTTTCCAGAATCAAATGAGATAATCCACAGACCTTCTGGAAAGAAACATTGCTGTTGAGTTTTTCCTTTGAGCGCCACAAACCCAATACTATACAGCTCAATTGTATGGGGTGATATCAGACTACTGTATGGCTGGTATCTCCAAGCCTCGCCAAATGAGTACAACTACGTTGTCAAAGAAACAATTTGCAATTCAAGTAAAGTTGGGCCGTCACACGGCAACCCTGGGGCCAAGGTTTGCAGTGTTCACTACAACATATTTTAAATATTCTTAAGAATCACATTATCTGATTAAAAGTGCAGTGTGCAGAATTTAATGGCATCTAGTGTTGACCCATTGATATTAAAAAGGCAGCCTCTGTGGAAGAGGATCCGCTATTTGATTGAACTATATATATATAAATATGAATATTATATTCCATTTTTGTCAAGTCCATTCTGCGATGCCACTTAATCCTACACACTGCACCTTCCATAGAGGTAGCTTTCAGGCTATGGAGAGAAAAAGTAAGGAAAGAGCGGGTGAGTAGATGAAGCCTGGCTGTGAATGGGCGAAAATGTGCACAAAAAGTAATTAATATCCAAGAAAGTATATACTCAACCCCCACCCCCCTCCCCATTTCGATGTTCCATTGTGGACATCTTCATATGCCAATTTGTTACACATCACCCAATCCTAATATTTAAACTAACATTTACACCCCTAAACACACATTTTACACGATGTAAATTAAAACATTTTTAAACAGCCACTCTTTCCATAACTCACCTCTTCTACCAAGTGATGTCCTCCCTTTTGCCACCTTCTTTTTCTTATGTCTTCTTTTCATTTTGTCACGGCTCTTTTTTTGGTCCTTCTTGAAATGCTTCTTTTTGTACCGTTTTCTTTTCTTCTCATCCTCTGAAGAAGATGAAGAGGAGGAGGTAGACGAAGAGGAGGTGGTAGTAGAAGAAGGGGATTCAGATTCAGACTCCGGGACCACAGCACTAGCCTGGGCTAAAAGGAAGAGAAAATACTGTTAACAATAACAAAAAAACAGACACTATATGGGCTGCTCAAGTAGGGTTGGGTATTGTTTGCATTTTATTGATTCTGGTTCCAATTCTACTTATTGAATCTATGATACGATTGTAATATTTTTGGTGAGGGAGAAAATGTAATATCAAGAATGAAAATGCTTTCATTCTTAGCTATTTACTTAAGGGGTAAACGAAGCTTCGCTTTCAGATCATCACCACGGTAATATTACCACAGAATCTGACCCAGTAGTCTCAATTTGGGGTTCCAGAGGCATGGTAATACTGGAAAATGCAATGAGAGTGTTTCTCAAGAGGACCCACTATCTAGGTAGGTGTATGTAAAAAAAAAAATTCTAGTAATAGGCTTAAATAATATTTCATGCTCTAACTGTAGGGCTAATACAGTATACCCGCTATGAATTGCATATATGAATATTGTTTACATCAAATTCATGTTCTAATGTCGGCTAAGATCTTGCTCGTTTCATTCAGCTTCACTTTTTTTTATGTCTGCCACTACAACGTGCAACTGCTAGGACCTAAGACACTCCAAATTGGTCTATAGTGCAGTGCATATATTTGTTTTGTTCACTAGAGGGTCACTACTTCAAGCAAACAACAATATATAGCGATAACGATGTCATTATCAGCCACTGTACTAAACGGTGCTAGATTTTTCCCACTGAGAAATCTCGCTTGTCTTTGTTGGTGTTGCACAGTTTTTACAGTAAGTAAAGTACCAAAAATAGGTACTGTTGGTTACTGGTACTGAACGTCAGTTACCGGTATCAGAAATAGTTTAATTATGAATGGTACCCAACCCTATTTAATGAGCAGCATATGCTATTTATATTATTTGCATTTTATTTAACCAGGAAAAGTCTCATTGAGATTAAGAATCTCTTTTACAAGAGCATCCAGGCCAAGACAGGTGGCAGAACAATTAACAGGGCAGCAGACGTAAAAGGCATATAAGAGCATTGAACATATATAGCTAGGCCTATATAAGAGTTTTATAGTTAACGTTACTATGTTTCCTGCATGTGCTTCATTGATTTCTGAGTTGAGGTACGGAAACTGAAAAGTCTTTTAGAGGAAAATGAAAAACACCAACCTGCTAATTGTTGGCGAAGGGAGTCCACCTCCTTGTTCAACTTCATGATTTTTCTTTTAAGCAAACCTTCTGTTTTCTTAGCCTTTTGGAGCAGGACTGGTGATGTCGGAGACATGTTGGTAGTCAAGACTGGAAGAAATAACAGAAATAAACTTCAGCACATATAGCAATCCTCAATAATGTTAAGTAACGTCACATGTCATTATTATGTGAACTGCGGGTTAAGGAGGTTAAAATATAATTAGTATATAAAATGAATGGGAGATAGTTTTAACATGATTCACACTAGAGGTCTGAAACCCGTCCCGAGCCCTACGGAACCTAGGGCCAAACCCTGTAGGTGTCACGATTCCGGAAAACAGGAGGAGATGGACCCAAGTGCAGAATAAAAAAACTATTTATTTAATTCCAAAGGCAAAACCAAAACTACTTATAAAAAGTGTCCAAACAACGTTCATCAAAATCCAACACAAAATCCACAAAGAAAAACCAAAGATCCATGAGGAAAATCACTGATAAGGTGTTTAGTTCATTGTTGTTTGTTACTATTCCCCATATCAGAATCATGGTGTACTTATGGAATAATGTGTTTTTACAAGAGATCAAAGTCAGAAAAAAATACTCTATAATATGACATATAAGGGACTTTGATGGTGGATTTGTCAAAAAGTACACAGTAAAAGTACTTCATAGTACCTGTGCATGTAGTCTAAAGAGTACTTAGTCCAACCATATCTGAAACCATTGTATACTTATGGAAGAAAATGTTTTTACATGACATCAAAGTCAGAAAAAAAGGCTTGATAGTGATTTATAAGGGATTTTGACACATGATTTCTCAAAAAGTACACAGTAAAAGTACTTCATTTTATTTATGCAAGTAGTCTAGGAAGTACTAAGTTCAGCGGTATATGAATCATGGACTACTTATGGAAAAAACGTTTTTTATTCCACATCAAAGTTGGATGAAATATCCTTAATCTTATCTTCTTTTTAGGATTTTGACACAGGATTACTCAGAAAGTACACAGTAAAAGTACTTCATATTATTCATGCAAGTAGTCTAGGAAGTACTAAGTATCAGCGGGAATAATTTCTGTAAAAAGTATCGTATGTGTCATGGGTCTGATTGTGAGACTGCAGTCTGCCACACAGTCACTACCAGCAGCTCTTCAGAGCGGTTTCTTTACGATTACCGTAAATGTTAGTAGATTCGCGCACTGGAAAAAAACCTGCGGCTGATTTGACCAAGCAAACGCGAACCACGGCTGGCTTGACCGCAGTCTTTAGTAGGCACATAAATTAGATATATGAACCCCAAAAAGGGCATAATATGGGATCTTTAAGGTCTCATCTGAACAGATTCCCGGCGTTCAGATAAGTTCAAACTTACATCAGTAAAGCCAATTTATTTAAAATAATAATTATTGCGTTTAAGTCGGGCTCGTGCCCAGAAATACAGTTATTGAGATGGTCTGGTCCGGGTCGGACAGAACGTGCACGGGCTGGGGTTGGTTCGGTTGGAAAACGGTAAACATACAGAAACTAAACACACACACACGTGCCAACAGGTTAGCTAACTTACCAGTTGTCTGAGATGTGTCTTCGCTGCTGCTGGTGATGTACAGATCCGTGGATTCATCACAAACTTTAGCTCCCGCTTCATCATCCATCACGGTCAGGTTAATAACTTCAGATTTTTTCTTTGATGGTGGCGTCGTTGTCGCTAATTGTTTGCCTGATCTGGTAAAATGTATTTTTTTACCTGCCATGTTTGAATAAATGTTGTTTAATATGAATTACAAGTAACGTTATCGAGCTCTCCCTGTTGTCTGCACGTCATTAGCTAAGAGGCAATAAGTGAATGTTATGGTCACATGTCACTGCAGGGTTGCCAGGTCTGTGTGACAAAACAAGCTCAATGGCCAATCAAAACCATGATCAAAACCAGCCCAATTCCGCGGTTTTCCCGCGGATCTGGCGACCCTGGGTGCCAGGTCAGAGGACAAGCGCAGCAGATAGGGGAAGTACCACTTTTGGCGCAAACAGGAAGTCTAATAAGTATGAGGAAGGCTGACGTGACTTAGCACTTGATGGAAAATGCCTGGTTTAGCAAGTGAATTGCGGGAGTTAATTGAAGGTAGCCGATCTAAAAGAAAACACTACAAGAAACTAATAAAATGGCTACAAAAAAGAAAACTTCTCAAAAGGAAGGTGAAATGCAGTGTTTGCCACCACAAAATGAAGATGAAGGACAGCAGTCGTGGAGACCTCTATGAATGGTAGGTAATGTAAACGGTTTGTCTTGGGCCTATGATATGGCCTAAGACATGTTATTCAATCACAATCTAAAGAATTGTACATCACAGTAGCCAAGTCGTTCTGTTTCTTATTTTTTTTCTTCAGATAGGTTGTTTGTGATGTTAGTAAATTACAGAATTTCTTTATGTAGGCTAACATTAGCTGCGGGGATAGCTAAGTGGGCTGAGAGTGAAAACTTTAAAAATATTAAATTGATTTTATACATACTGGTAAAACAAACATAAAAATTGTCAAAGCATTATTCATGTTGCTTGGTTAGTTACCCGCTGTAACCTAAGCCCTCTGAAAGACCCTGGTTAAGTTACATTAATCTATAATAATACGTTTAGGCCTAGTTGCTTGTCATTTTTTAATGCACTAAAAAATCAAATTCTTCCCTTCAAGCATGTTTCAGAGCAATCAGTTTGAATCAAATGTTTCTTTTTTCTTTTTAAAGTAGATTATCTGAATAGGATTAATGTTACTTTGTTGTTCTATCGATCTATCTACATGTTTTTGTTTATCCGGCTAAAATGCAAATTTTTAGATTTGTATATCGCATTAAAACAAATATTTTTGGAAAGGTCTTAAACAAAGATAATGACAATTTTGGTGTATCATTGAATTCCATTGGATGACAAGTTGTGGTGTTGTCCATAGGGCATGTCAACGGAGGTCCAACCACAGAGGCATTGTCAGAAAATCAATCCGGCACAAGTCAATCTTCAACCGATCCAAGGTATCTCTTTTCAACTGGATGAGATTCTTGTACAGGTATGGAAATAATACCAAATTATTGACTGAATGTTTCAGAAATTACATATAATATGCCTGAATGAATAGAAAGAATCACAGTACCTGTGGTTTTGTTTTTTTATAACACCAAAACCATCTTATTTATATAAAAATTCCATATAACTTTAATTATTCTTACAATATTCTAAAGGCATATGAAATGCCTTTGACAGATACAGTGAAGTGCTGGACCAAAGGAGATAATAGCACTGTCTATTTGTTTGATATATAAAATGTCAGAAAATGTCAGTTTCCCATAGCCCAAGATGATGTCCTCTTGTTATGCCCACAACCCAAAGATCTTCAGTTTACTGTCATTACAAAACCATAAAATATTCATATTTAAGAAGCTGCAACCAGGGATGTTGCACTTCTTTATTCAAAATAATGACTCCAACTGTTAATTGATAATTCAAATAGTTTTTGACAAATTTTCTGGTGACTGACTAATCGACTAGGCCTCATCTTTGCAGCTATGGCCCTGGCCCCTGTCCATAATATTTACAGTCTATGGTCCATATGTATTGAATACATTTAACCTAGCTTCTGGGTCCTATCATTTTAGTTTATTCAGAAAGAATATTAAAATATGACCATCGGCTTATATGCTGAGAATAACTGAGAAGTTTAACTGAACTGAACAGTGCTACAGTACACTGTACCTTGAATCCCTGTCAAGCCCGTAATCATAGTAAAGAAAGCCCTCACAGGTGTAATTGCTGAAGTATTGTCTGCATAAGGCCACAACATTTTCACCAATTATGTTTTTATGTATTTTCAGGTTTGCACAAGGCCTACGATTAAGACAAATCGACATGATGACAGATGACATTGCCGCAAGCTCAACTACACTTTCAAAGATGGCCAAAAAGCTCCGAAATGTCTGTGTTTGGGCAATGGAGAGAAGGAGGAGAAGAAAAGGACAGAGCCTGGGAGGGCGGAGAGAGTTTGTGGTTATCGATGAAAGCCACTTCAGACACAAAAGAAAGGTGAGTGCAAACGGCATCAAATAAAAATTCTGTAGGAAATCCCGCCACAAACCCAGTGCCATTCAGCTCCATTGTATTCGAGTGACAGCAGACATCTCTATGGCAGATATGTCCACAACTCAGCAAATCATACCAAAACAACCTGGTCGGATAGATATTTTTGTTTTTTATTATATTATATTTGAACGAGATCAACAGTCTAACAGGAGGAGTAGGGGAAAATGTGACTATTAAAACATTTGAAATGGCATTCTACGCCCCTTCACTGTTGCTGCAACCTGGACCGCCCAATATGACTGTGATTGTTTTGAAGACATACAAACAAGCCAGAGCCTATAGCCAAAGATTATAGATTCGGCAAGACGTTTCTCTAGCGCTGGCACAGCACATAAAGTTTGGAGATATGGATATGCAAGACAAATTAAGGAAAGATCTGCAGGGGGTGAATCCATACTTATATAACACATCAATAACTTTTACAACTACCCTAACTAAAGTAAATCAAATTAGTTAAATGTTATTGTTTTAACAGTCAAATTTGTACTATACAAATATTATTTTTACATCATCATGTTAATCATTACCATCTGGAATATGTGTTCTATTTGCATATTTTTACAGTACGGACGTGGAAGAATGGCTGGTGGCTGGAAAAGAAAAAAGTGGGTGTTTGGGATGCTGGGCGTGAAGCACAGAGGACAGAAGTCAGTGCCTGTTCTCCGCTTGGTGGAAAGAAGGACCAGACAGGAGCTGGTCCCACTGATTGTGCACCATGTTCGGACAGGATCCACAATATTGAGTGACGAGTGGCGTGCCTACCGTCAGGCTCTGCCTGCATTTGGCTACAGACATTATACAGTCAACCACAGTGTGGCATATGTTAATGCTGTAACAGGCTGCCACACTCAGCACATTGAGAGGGCCTGGAGGAGCTACAAGGAGACCATCGGAAGACTCAGGGGGAATCGCACCGAGGACCTGCTAAGAGATCACCTGGTTGTGATAGAGTGGAACGAATGGCTGGGTAAAAAACACTATAATGGTTCTTTAGGACGCCTGCTTGATGATATTGCTAAGCAATACAAATAGATGCAAGTCAAATATAGCCGCAAGCGACAATTGTAGGGGTTGAAGCACTTGCGCATTGAAGCGGAAGCATTGAGGCATCATTAGTAGATGTACAGTATGAAGCACTGAAAAAGTGAAGTAGCAGCAGCAACCATGTATCTGACTTTGCCAATTCATTGATTGTTTGTGTCTCTCTGGCCCCATATGCTGTTTGTCAACTTTGCTGTTACAAGAAATGAGGAAAAAATGGTTGCATTTTAATAAAGTTTTCATTTCTGAGTTGTGTCAACTCTTTTTGAAGTTCCATGACTTTCTGTTTATAAATGTGTGTTACTTGATGTTTTATAAACCACTTAATTATTAATTAGTTATAAATATTACAAGCATTAGTTGCAACTTCATAATATTCATTAACATATGTATAAATGGTTTATAAACCATGTATAAAGCAATTTTTAAAGTTTTCTAAACATCAATTCCAACTTTATAATGACCATCCAAATAATGTTTATAGATGCTCTACACAGTATTTATGAACCATTTATAAAGTGTTATAAACATCTGTTCCAACTTTACAATAACCATCCAGATAATGATTGTAGACGGATTATAAACCAATGAATAACCATTAGTAAAGTATTAATTATCTATCTAAAACATTTTTATAGATGCTTTATAAAGTATTAATAAGGGATTATAATCTTCAGTTCCAACTTTATAATAACCATCCAAATAATGTTTATAGATGCTTTATAAAATATGTATAAAGCATTAACAAATCTCTGGTCCATGTGTCTCTGTAATGTTTATAGATGTTTTATAAACCATCTCTTAAAGGTTTACTAATCCTTTGTCAATCATTAAAAAACACTTTATAAAGTGTTATAATGTGTGCATCAATAAACAGTTAATAAAACATCAATTATAGCATTACAAATCATTAAGAAACATTATTGACTATCATTTCATTGTTTGTTAACAGTAAATAACTATTAACTAAGGGTTAATTAACTATCTATTTACCCTTATTTACCCTTTATAGATGATGGTCATTATAAAGTGTTACCAATGGTTCAGACTCCCCGTTGGAGATTAACCTCATTGTTTTGCTCTACCTGAGCATCTCATGTGTGAATGCATTGCTGTGATGTCTGGCATCTCATTGGAAATCTCACTCACACTAAAAAAAAAGAAGAAACGTCTCCTTATATAGACCTCGCTAACTCCATGTTGCTGTGCTACTTTCTTCATACTCGTCATGGGAGCTATGACAGATGTTTGAAGCATATTCACAACATTTTTTTTTTTGAAACATCAACAGGCATTATTAACAAGTACCTTAGTCAACATCCTCTCAGAGAATGTGTAAACAGACCCTTTCTTCCTTTAATAAAGTTACCTGAAATTACCATTTTTATTGCTTTTTTGGGTTCTAAAAAGTTTTCAGAGGCACAGAGGATGAATATTTTCAGATGCGTTCAATCCCTGACATTTCGTACGAATATTACAGGGTTGTCTTACAGGTTTTTCCATCTTATTGCATGTCTGAGTATATGTTTATTTAGTTGCAGTAGACTTCGTTCTGTGTACTTTTGAAATCAACATATCTGTCCTACTCCGTGTCTGCCTCTTCATTCTCCTCTTTCATCTTCATCACATCCTCCTCCCTCTTCTTGTGGAGCTGTCCTTGATGATTTCTACAACCCTTCCTCTTGTGTGACTTCTGGAGTCTTTGCTGCTGTCGAACTGAGTAAATTATGGGACGTTTTTTGAAATCTTGTTTGCATGAGAGTCCAAGGATGCTCACTAACAGACCCAATGCACATAATTCATCAAAACATCAGTGATAACTCTACAGCTCTCCATAATGATGTGGTCACACAAAGCACACAAAAAATGCTCTATTTTCTAGATGCTCCATAAGATCACCTCCCTTTACATTTTTAACTCTGATAAAAAGCACTAACTTTGTATAAAGGATCTGTTCTTTTTAGAGGTTTTTAACCTGTGCTAATTGTCAGTGCTGAAGTCATAAGGTTGCAGAAGTTTTTCATTGTTTTTTTTCCCGCAGCATCATAACTTCCTTGGCTGCTGCCTCGCTGTGTCATGTTGATGAAACTTTAAATCTGTTCTGTCAATCTTCCTCCTTCCTCACACCATTAACATTTTTATTTGACACGCTTATAGCCTAGTGCGTCTGTCATGATGATGCAACCTTGCAGAAACTTGTTCGGCATGTTTAAAGCATGACGGCTGAAATATTAATTCATCAGGCAGCATCTGACTTTAATCATTTGGGTAATGGCATTTTCCCAAATGTGCTCTCGATTGATATAACCAGTTTGAGGTACGGCATAAAGCATGAAAATATCGTATAAATTCTGTTCCTGCAGGATGTCGTTGTTTTTTAAGCAGGAGGGTAATTTAAAGAGTAGCTATCTCAAACTTCATGTCTTTGATTATTAAAAGTAGTTGGTTCTTTTCCATGTTTGTGATAATGGCTTTGGGGAAAGCAACCTCTGTCCGCCTTTTCATCACTTCGGGTGTGGACTGAAATATCACAGGATTTATAAGAGGAATAGCCATGAATTTGGGATGGGTTAAATGTTAATACTTTTGGAGATCCCTGAAGATTTGATTCAAAGCTTTACAATTGATAACAATAGTGAGCAAGTGCCTGCAAAAGTAATGGCATTCCCTTAAACTTGTACTTTCAGTAAAGGTAGCCATGCAAAAATGGAACCCACTTATCAATCTATGCATATTCACACTGTCATTGGGTGTACAGTAGCCATCAGTTTTTGTGCTCAGTAGTGTTTTATTCATGGTATGTAGGAGGCAGTTGGGTGGTGCAGTAGAAAAGGTTAGGTTTGGAGGTCAGGGTCAGGGGATTAGGGATACATAAATCACAGCTATTTTTAAAATTACTCTGAATGCAAGCTTGGAAAATAATCGATAAGCAGTGGATATTACATAGGCAAACCTAAGTCCACAATTTACAGAGCCTATTCAGTCATATCTTAATCTTGAGTTTATGAAGGATATTTGAAAGTAGATAAACGTGGGGTGCAAAAGTTGAACACACAGCAGGCACTGGCAGATGTAATAAAACTGACATGAGACAGATACTGTAAAGGAACGCACGTAACGTTTGTGCAACTCCAAGGCAAGAGTAGATTTAACAAAATACTTCAAGGGGCAACACTTGATCATTGAAAAAGTATTATCTCCAAAAGGTTGTGATCTGTATTTTCTAAGAGATTTTAAGCCTAGTCCAGCCCTTATGTCCTGTATTTGGATTTTGCTGCTGCTGGTTTATTAGAAAAGTAGTAGAAAGCTTTTCAGGCAAAGGCAGCCTTGAGAAAGCTGGTGACACAGAGTGACAAGGTTTGTATAGGACAGGAACAAGGATGGATGAATGGGTCAAAGACCACTGTTTGTATCCTGTGTGAAACCATTAGTTACTTATCAATTTTACCATTTGACAACCATGACCTTTTTCTAAAACTGTAAAGTACATGGTAAATGTTCTGAAAGTGTTGCTCTTTGTATTGAACATTTTTCTTGGTACTTAAAAAATGGGTACAGAGAAAAAGCTCACAAATATAACCTTCTAAAGCCATTTTGTTCAACGCTTCAGTTGTCACTCTGCTGTCTCAAAACTCAGAACCATTACAGCAAAAATGAGTCATGATTTCGCATTTTCTGTTGATCTGTGCTAATTAGCCTGTGAAGGGCTCTTTGTCAAGGTTAATACATCACACAAATACTAAAAAGCAATATATCTTTTTTATTAATCTGTAAAACATGGCATTTTTACCTTCTTCTGCGTAGTATTATTTTTTAATAATTGGCAATTTTAGGCATGCCAATATGCCACAAATGCCAAATTCATGTTAAGGCCCTGACACACCAAGGGGAACGTCAGCCGTTAGTCCCTAGTTTTTGCGGCGTGTCCGGCTCCGTCGCTACCCGTCGCCCCCCGTCGTCGGTGGTCGGTGAGAGGAATCTCTATGATTGGCTGTTCGGAGGTCTGATTTATCTCCTGCTCTCGTAATATGTACAGTCCATGTTCTCGACACAAGTTCGGGAAAGCCCCTTGAGCATGCCGCTGTAGTATCCATGCTTTCACCCATTAGTGCGGTTTTCTCCTTATTTGTCGTCTCCGCCTCTTCTTTTCTTTTATCCACTAAAAGACCAAGGGCTGACAACGCCAGTGCCATTTTCAACTTTTTATCAGACATTATTCTCGATTAGAAGTACCTATATTACGAGTGAAAGAGGTGTGAAAATGGTCTTCTCGTATCATAACAATGGTCTTCCGCCGCCTGCTGGCATGGAGAATTATTTCCTCTCACGCAGGCGCAGAGCATACATGCTGGTTGGCCGTCTACTGTAGTCTTTGCGGTGTGTTCTAGTGCAACTTTTTGGCCAAGACAGAAGGCGACGTGAGGCGACGCCACAGGCGGTCTTCGTCACCACTTGTTCTTTGCAGTCTGGTGTGTCAGAGCCTTTAGAGATGGAGCTCATTAGCCCTATAGCTACTGTAGTGCTAGCCCTCCTCGGCTGTCTCATCTCCTTTGTCAGAATCCAGGCCGGACTCACTTTAAATTTAGGTTTATTCTCTGTTGTTCGATGATGCAGCTTTCCCAATCTAAACAAAACTTTGTGTGCCTGGTCTCCATCACTCTCTCTCATGATTTTTAGTGTTTGTCTATTTCAGGTTGTTTTCTGAATATGTGTGTTTTTGACTTTGTATTGTTTATGTATTTGCAGCATGTTTGTTGTTAATGGAGGTGTTTCAGCTTTTTGCAAGTTTGTTTGTTTTGCAGTGCGTGGCAGCCGTTACATTTGTTTTGGCCGTTTGCATTTGCTTTTGAATTTGCAATGTTTCTGAATTTGTTACTAAGAGTTTAAGAGTAAAAGATGTATTATCTGAGTCACCTTCATTCAAATTGCAGTTAACCACTTCAGGAAACACTTCAGGGACTAAACAGCATCAGTAAAATAAAAAGGGATTGAAGGTGAGCAATCATGTCGTCTTCTGTAGCGTGAATTATTTGGGTGTCTGAGACGCCTTGACATCACTATAGGCAGAATTGTTTTGTCTTTTTGATGGTAACAGTTTCCTCGTCACCCTTCCCTTTGTCTTTGCCTTGCAGTCAGGAGTGCCAAATTGTGACTTTTATGGTATAGCAGAGGCAAGTCTTGCACATTTCTAAAATAACCAGATTCAGTCCTTTATAGGTCTTATAAGTGACCACACAACTATAAAAACTATGAGTGGAGAATTGTTGGTTCAGCAGGCTATCTCAGCAAAGTGAATCATTGAAAGGTTTACACACAGCAGCAGAGACATTTAGTGTTTGTGCAAAGTTATGACCCAGCTTTATAAAAACATATCATCAGGAACAGAGCCCTAATGCAGTCTTATTGGCCCAACAAACCGTCTTTCATAGCTGCTGATCAGAGGTCTTTATTAGAACTCTGATATTTATGTCCTTGTTAAGACATTTATGACCTCTGGCTGCAGAGTGCAGATGGTAGATATCCAGTCATTCTCTTTGCACTAAGTTGCCCACTTCAACTTTATACCTCTGAATTAAAAGGACTTATTATTCCTCAACAGATTCAACTCAAGATGGACAGCTTTTTGGTTGTCCTAACTCTAATTTAGTAGGTATATATAATGAAAAACACACCCTGTTTTGTCGTTGCTGCAGGCTTAATGGAGAACACTATTCCTTGTCTGACCTCAAGCAGACTGTAGGCTATTATATGCTGAGCTTGTCTCCTGGTTTTGCATGCAAAGTTAGGATCCATAATCATAAATGTACTTTTATATGTGAATTGTTTCTCCTGTTTCAGGATGGTTGGTGGAAAGCCGCTTGTCAGCACCTCCTGATTTTGCTAACCAACAACTTTCAGAAGCAAACCCAATTTATTATGTTTAATTGTTCCGTTATATGACAATGTAATTCATTACTATTCCGTATTACTGGCATCAATGAAGGCTGGAGCTGAATCCAGCTGTCAATGGACGAGAGGCGGGGTACACCATGTCAACACCAGGACTGACACAAATAGACAGATGTTTAGCCACACACACACCTAACAGCAATCTCGAGTGACCACATAACCTACCAATCATGTCTTTGGACTGTGTAAGGAACATGCAAACTCCACAGAGAGGCCCCAGCCCGGATTCAAACCAAGAAGCTTTGTGAGGCAACAATGCTAACTATTTACCCAATATGACATCCAACTATGAGTTCAGTGAAGGTTGAAATAATGAACTTCCTTAGTCTTTGAAGACATATATTACATTACAAAGAATTGTGTTATTATTTTTGGTGAACAACCATGCACTACATCCTAACCCCATGACTTCTCTGCCACAGCAAACATAACATTTATATAAACAAACTTCAGCTGGTTGGGCAACATTTTCTTTTTAATCTGGAACACAGACCGTGCGTTTAAGAACCCATTGCCAAACATGACACGTTAAGGTGAAGGTGAAGTGGTTCCTCTGACTCTCTGTATCGTTCAGCAACCTCGGAATTTTCTTCTTGCAGGTTTACCTATTACTGCCACTCAGTCTCTCTCCCTCTCTGTCTCTCTTTCTGTTTGCATTCTCCCCAGTGAGGGTGCAGATCCCAGAGGCCGACTGCTGGAGACGAGCAGCTTTTGTGCAGTAATAGCCTATTACGAGTCATTTATCACAAACAGTGTCACTGGTTCCCAGCGAGTCCTGTCACTCAGTCTCTAAGAATGAAGCCACATAATGAACAGAAAAATGGCCAAATCAACAGTGAGACACTCGAATACAGACACACAAACACACAGACTTACGGAGAATTGTTTCGAGGCACACAGACTGAGCTCTTCTGCTGAACTGAACATTTTTCATGTTAATGGGATTATATATCTCTTGTAAATTAGTTGGAATAAGCCATTGAAAATACATCAGCTTCTTCAAGAAAAGCAAAAGAAGTCATTATCGTTTGCTAAATGTAGTAAAAACGGGCTATTCTAGGTCCTCAGATAGCTCTGAGGGGATGGAGGTTGACGTTGAGTTCAGCTCAGAAAGGATTCCATGCACATTGGCTTCCAGTGGAAAATGAGAGCGAATATAAATCAGGGCCCCCTCACATTTAAATTCTCATTAATTATTCAGTTGTTTTCCCCTGTGCAATGGAAAAAAAGCAACATAATTGGGGCTTACACAGATTTGTTTAATTTAAAATTGAAGCCCCATCGCGCCTCTCTTAACTCCTGTTGCTCTTTCTCTCACTGTTGTTCCACCCACTCGTCATCCCTCATATTTATTTCCTCATGTTTATTCTCTTTGTTTCCTCTCTCGCTGTGTGATTCCCCAACCACAACCCCCCCCTCCTCATCCTCCTCTACTTCTGCCACCCCCTCCTCACCATGCATGCACGTTAGATGTAATTGAAGTCTCTTCAGCACTCACTTGGCTTCAATGTTAATAAATAATTCACATGTTTTTTTAATGGGTGACATCCTTCTCTGGTTTCAATTACATCTCCGCTGACTCTTTTCTTAGAGGGGTGAAAGGAAAAAAAACAAACAGAAGGAAAGTAGTTAAAATGTTTACATTTGAACTAATCAAACACTGAAGACTTGTGAATATATTAAGCAGAGCCTCTGGGCGACAACAGCACCACACTTATTCAGCTCCTTAAAGATTCAGCGCTGATAATTGTTGTCACGCAGAGCACGATCACATAACAAATAGCAGAAAATGTCATCACCCGCTTTAAATAAACACAACAACAAAACACGATCACCCAGCTTAAATGAATTTCTAAAACCCCGTTATAAAACATTAAATAAATAGAGAATCAGCGTTGAAGAAAAAAATTCACCGCAATCTGATTTAATTTCCGTCTCAGGTCTGCCTTTATCCCCCTCCCTTCCTTTATTCTCACAATGTCTGTTATTAAATATACACGATCTGTCATTAGGCACTTATATCAGCAAAGGCTCATTTTATTCAACTTCCCTGCGTACTCTCTGCTCAGGTGCATTTTCTGTACAAATTGGAAGCTGCTGTAGTTTAATATTTTTCAATTAGATTGAATAATTGCCTCTTGGTGTTCAGCAGGATGATAACCTCCTCTTAGTGTCAAATGAACTGTAGGGATAGTGAGGACTGCTTTTAAGATATGTCTTGTACATGAAACGCTTCATCACCTATACTGCTCAAAGTAAATATGCCAGAATTAGCATAATAGCAGAATATCATCTGAAGTCGTAAGGCAAGCACTCACTAAATCTTAAACATTTAAGAACATAAAGCAAATGAATGTACAATGCTGGTCAGTTTTGGCATTCCAAGGTCCTATTTACAGTATGTAGAGCAGAAAGGTGCCAGGAAAAACAGCCAGCTACAGGTGATGCAGCTCTGGTACCCAACCCTGAAAGATTAGCTGAAGGAGTAGCTCACTCTGTAGGGACTTCGGATGGAAGGAGGGTCACCAGTTCATGTCCAGGTATGGACCAAATGTAGGAATTTGGTGTGTTTACTGAGGAGGCATCAGTTCACTTCTGAAATACTGCCGAGGTGCTGTTGAGCAAGGCACCGGGTCCGGACACAAACCTAGACAGGTAAGGCTGTTTAGCTGAACTTAAAGAGGCTAAAGTCCTGTTACCCTCACCTTTGTTTTTCTTTTTTTTCAAAGATATTTGTGGGCATTATATGCCTTTATTGGAGCGATAGGACAGTGAATAGAGTCGAAAATAAGTGACATAGAGAGTGGGGAATGAAATGCGGGAAAGGAGCCACAAGTTTTGAACCCTGTCTGCCCGTTTCAAGGACTACAGCCTCTGTACATGGGTGCCTGCGCCCTAACCAACTGCCCACCGGCGCTCCTACCCTCACCTTTCTGTGATCTCATTCTGAGTCTGAGTGTAGAAATTTTCCATAAAAACTAATCAATCAAATCCCTTTCTTTAACCTTCCATCTTTTTGACTACATAAAATGTAAAACTACGATATGATCAATTATTAAAAAAAGTGGTGTCTCAATGGCTGCTTAGCTTTCTTGAGACCAACGCAGTTACCGGATGGCGGTTGTACTGTGAAGAGGAATAAAAATAGAGAGGAGAATGCTTTTCAGTGTATGTGGGGAACTTTTTGAACATTGCTTAAAGGCACAGCTCTGGGTGAATGTGTCTCACATGTCAACTGTTTTCAGATTTACCTACCTTATTTAGACTTGGGTGAAAGAATAAAGCACACTTGCTCCATCTTACGCTCAAGAATGGATAGTTTTCGCAGTCAATGCCCATTTGGCCCCAGCACTCGATATATTGATTGTACAGACTTTATTTTTAGAAAGCAAGAAACATGTTCACAACAATATGCATTGTTGTTTGCCATGGTGCATTTTATGATACTGATACACAAAATTAAACGTTCCAATCCTACACATATTGACTGGGTCAAAGCTCATGTTGGCCGTAGCAACAGTTCATAAGCAAAGGATTCAACAAAGACAAAAAACAAGTTGTCAGGAAATAATATGTGCTTTGTTTTCTTTCACAGCACACAGGTCCTGTTGTAAGATTTGTTGGCCAGAGCTGAACCCTACTTTCTTTTGACAGTTGTTGAGAAGCTTCTCCTGCCACAACATTTATTTACCTGCATACAAAATGTATTATTTTAATGATTAATAAGCCTGACTGACATCTCTGTGTAGCAACTGTTTGGCCATGTGATCAAGCACGATGTATAAAACTGTCTCAACATACGTGACAAAGAAGATTTAAAGGAAGGTAAATTATTATAAAATAAAGTTAAAATTATCATTATAATGTAAGTCTGATGAATCAGTCATGACTGCAATGTGTGGATGATTGTAGTGTAAGCAAAACCACACCAGCTGGTGGAGGCCTGGGTGGGAGAGAAGAAAAGGAGATGTGGAAGCCTTTAAATAAGATGAGGCCTGATTAACTCAGGTGTACACACTGTCCTGATGTCCTTCCTGACTCTGCCCATTGGCTGCTGAGCCAGGAAGTTAAACCAAACCAACCACAAACAGGCAGGAGAGGAGGGCGTCACAACGACTAAAGGGCAAAAAGGTTGAATTTACAGAATGCTTTTGAGAGTGAAAAACCAGATGTTGAGTCCTTTTTATATTTGGAACAATAGGACAATTGTTACGTAGACAAATGATTGACTCTTAAAAAGAGGAATCACACTGCATGCACTTGAAGCAATAAGTCATTCTATGTTAAAAGGAGTTATGGGAGGACACATGTGGCCTACTATTATAGGATCGGCAAATGTCTTTTGCTCTCATTAAGTTTTAATTGATGTTGTCTCTAAATGTAATGTCCTAGGACTACATCTAAGACATGCATATATCATTCAATTTATTCCATGTAGATATCGTCACTGTATATATTATGTTTATATGCCCTTTTCTCATGCCACAACAACCTTGCTTTCTTGGGCAAGCAGTAGTTCTATCATCGCTGAGGATCTGTCTATGTGACATGTGATAGTCGATTTGTCAGCTAGCCCATCCCTGTGTGCTTCTAGCAGAATTGAAAAAGCCAGGGCTGACGGCAAATTGATTGCTACCTTAGCGAGGCCGGTTCACCATGATGGACGCTGTTTTGTGAAGGCAGATATTACAAAGATAAGACAAGTCCAGATGTTGTGACAAGTAGCACAAACACAGAGAGGCAGCCCAAAAAAGGTTCAGAAGAAGACTGAGTGTTAATAAGTGCAGCCTATTGGACAAATAAACCCAATCCCAATGCTGCCAGTGTGAAGAAAGGAGGCATTTGGGCCAATGATGCAAAAAATAGGAGCTGATGCTCATGATTTTTGTGAGCACATGGATTGTTAAATGTATCTTACTGGGATACCAATACTTTCACTGTGCTGTATACTTTCTCTGTCAAATTATGTATCTTACTCTTTTTGTTGTTTAGTTATCCTTTACAGATTTACTAAGTCACTTTCCTTTTCCTTGAATGCAGCCTTAAATTCTTACTTTCTTTCTTTTCCCACCTGTGTGACCGTGTGCCCTGTCCTAATTATCTCACCTGTCCCTGATTACTATATTTAGGCTGTGTCTGCAATCACCCACTACTCACTTTAAAGTGCAAAATATAGTAAATTCACAAATTTGTTCTGCTGTCTGAATTATGAGTTAGGATTATTATACACTATGAAGTGGTGTCATTGACTACGTTTACATGCACACCATATTCCTGTATTAATCGGAATAATGTAAATATTCTGATTGCGTAGGAGTCATGTAAACACCTTATTCCAATTGTCATAACCCGATTAAGCACATTTATAAAAACCCGAATAAGACCCCTTCCATATGCCTGTATCAACCCGAATATTGGGTCATGTAAACGCGTTAGTCTGAATATGCTCCTGAATATGCTACTTCAAGGATTTGTGTACGCCCCTAGATGACGTCTTGTCATGACGCTACTACTACTACGGTTTATTCAGAATATGCTGATTAACATGTAAACGAGAATATTCCAGTAGCTCAGCACTCTGCGGAGCATGTAAACACCTTTTTCGGAATATTGCCTTAACCAGAATATGGACCTTAATAGGATAATGGTGTGCATGTAAACGTAGTCAATGTGTCCCACAATGCGTTTTGAAAAGAACTGTAAATCTGATGGTCACTAAACAAGCAATATATACCATCATGCATTGTGGTGCAAAGCCTTTGCTAAGAGGCAAGTGACATTTGACCATTCAACCTTTTCCAGTGCAAGTTGGTTTTCTCACACCTACTGTGTTATCTTGTGTGAACTATGTTTGGTTTTGCCTTTTAAGGGTTGTTGTTGTTTTTGGTTCTGGACCTTTTTGTATTCCTATGAAGTGTTTACCCCTGATGTTTTCAATTGGCACTACTAGAGTTTTCAACTTTTGCTCAACATTTTTGTTATGCTTTTAGGATGTCCTCTTGCTTTTCCCACATATACTATCTATAAGTCTTTTGTTTTTCCTTTTGTTGCCATACAATATTTTTAGTCTGCATAAAGATTTTTACCTCACTCTTGGGTTAAACCAAACACAACAGAATGTTGTTTCACAAGAGACATGCACTATCCAACATATAGGTTCTGAAAACTAATGCTAAAAGAAAATGGCTAATGTTGACTAGTATCATCAGAGTATCGTCCACGTGAAAAAAACAGTTTGGACAAATGCAATGTGAGGCCACATTTGCATCTGTGGCCAATTCAAACTTCCAGATATAATAGACAATAGCAGCTGACCGAGCATGCTTTGACAAACATTTTCTCGTTTACACCTCTCTGTCTTTCTCCATCTCGGCTTTTCCTCTTTATCTCTCTGTCTTTTCAGAGGTCTCGGTACGGCTGTGAGTGCAACCTCTAATCTCTTCATCTCCTCTTCTTCACTGGCGGAACAATGTGTCCTGACAGTCGACAAGACTCCGTCCTCCCGGGGGCATAAACAGCTGTGACTGGTAACCTGATTAAGAGGTCCAAGATACCATCGTATGTGGAGACTGAAAGGGAGAAAGAGCGTGAAAGAGATTGGAACAACACAAGGAATAGATAACAACCAGCATGATGAATGGGCAGCATCACTGCCATTTGATTCCAACGATGGATACACAGTTGTAGGCATCGACAACCATGGCTCTTAAATCTAAACAGACAGAAAAACATGTACTATCAACATTTTTATGTTTAAATATTACTTATATGATTGCAAATGCTTGAATGTCTGAAGTATATTAACTTCAACAATGGACCTTTTCAATCAGACTTGACTTCTGTGAAGTTACAGCTTGATATACAGAAACACTATCCATGTTTGAGTCATCCTCATCAAAGTCACACGTTGTGGCACTGTACCCAATGTAGAGGTCATAAATTGTCTTTAATTGCACTCTTTTTTTTCTGATTTTGCTAGCTCAATGGATCCATTAGAATCCAAGCAAAACGTCCCTCTCTTTGTTTTTCATCCTCTTTCTGTTCCAGACTTTATTTATTGTTTTTTTTTGAGTGCTTAATAGTAAAAAGCTTTAGGATACAGAGACCTTGAGAAAAGATTGAGCTTTTAAACCAGTTAGAATGGAAGATAAATCCTCTTCATTGTTGAGTTGTGATGCCTGGTCTCTGTAATATTTACAATTGCCACAGACACATATCGATTATTTTACATGAAAATTCAATAGTTTTCAAATGTTCTTTCCCATGCACAGTTTTTGCCCTTTTCCCATGGTTTACCAACAATGAAACTTCTTTATCATAAAATCAATGTGTCAAAATTTAAGTTTCAACAAATGTTATTGCCGGGGCGGCTGTGGTTCAGTTGGTAGAGTCCGTCGGTCGTCTCTCAACCGGATGGTTGGGGGTTCAGCAACTCGCCAGCAATGCGTCCCTGGGCAAGACACTTACCTCCGCATTGCTCCTTTCTTTGTCAGCGGTGTATGAATGTGTGTGAAAGGGATTAGTTACTTCTGATAGTAACTTGACACAGTGTTTGAATGGGTGTGACATGCGATGTAAAAGCGCTTTGAGTAGTCGGAAGACTAGAAACGCGCTATACAAGCTCAAGTCCAATTCACCATTGTATTTTCTTTTTATTTAACCCTCTTTTTAAACCTTTTTCAACGTCATATTCCACACGCAAACTTTTCATATTAGAAAAATATCTTGAAGATAAATGCAGACTACAATCAACACTGGCAGAAAAAGAGAAATCCCTGATGAATGTGCAAATAAAGGCTATCAAATCACTGTCCATCATCAGTCTACGATAGGTTAGACTATAATATCTCTCATTTATTTTGTTGGTTTATTTTTGTGAGGAATCTGACAGTTGAGGGCATTATGTTTAATCTGCAGCCTTATTATAAGCAATGGTACGCTTAATTATTATCTCATGACTCACAGGTACAATAACTTGAAGGCTTCTGTGTTTTTTCAGTCTCTCATGTGGTATGATACCAATCAAGCACTAATAAAAACTTTAATTCATGTATTTCATATTCGTTGACAGTCTCTCTTCCCCTTCTCCTCTAACAAACATCTCATATAGCTTCTCGATCGACAGCGTGATCGGTCAGTGTAAGTTTCTTTCGAACACAAATAAACCTTTTAAGGTTAAACAAATGCCGTGTCTTATGTTTAACATTCGATCATTTAGCTAAAAATCAAGAATTTGTCCTGCAAACATATTATTCTCACTGTTTTTGTTACTCCAAGAATTGAACATGATAATTGGTCCTTTTGCACTTATGCTGATGACACTCCATTCTACCTTTATATCCCACCAACTGTCTTGAATAGAAGCATGAGCACTATCCAGCAGGGATTAACACAATTTTGAGCACCTTAACAATTGTAAAATTGTCCCAAATAATATCATGTTTTGGCCAAAAAACTGTACAAAATGGTTTTCATTTTTTCTCTTCTAAAACTTGCATTAATTTCTGCTAGCTAAGAGATATCTATCAATAAGACTATGAAAGAGTTATACTGTACATGCACAGACAAACCTTTGTCAGATCTTTGTACTGTCTTTCAGAAAACAAAGAAAATACATTATATTGATCCTATTTTAGATCAATGATTTGGCTTCCTTTGGTATGTCTGAACTCTATAAATCACTGCACTATATTTAAAATATTTAAAAAAATCTTAGGTCCAAAGCCAATGTCCCACTGCTTGGAAAAGTCTTCTGAAATTATCTTTCTCCTCTAATACATCTAAGCTACATCTTGGTTTGCATTTTACTTTCATTTACAAGGGTTGGTGCTCAATAACCCTCTGCACATTTAACAATATTGTATTTATGAACTAATATATTTTAATAATGATGTTATTATATCTTGGAACTGGTTTATATCTGATGCCATTTTTTAGTTTCTTTTTCAGAAGACCTAGGGGACACATGATTAGAGCTAACCTGTTTGTTAATAGCACCAAATGCTAAGCTTTGTTTTCACAATTAAAACCTACCTTGGGAATAAACTGTTGCTTCATGTCCCCTTTAAAAAAAATTAACCAGTCCAACCGTGCCAGACTTTTGCTGGCACAGAATACCACCATGTATTTCACGTTCCAAGATTGGTTCTCTGAAGTGATGAATCATAATTTTAACACTTTTAATAGCTGGTCGATGGTAGGCCTGCCATGTCATGTCAGCCAAAGGTAATTCATAAATTAGCCTAAGCTAATTATTTCCTTGTGTATGCAGTTGATCTCCCTGGCCGGTTTTGTCCAAGCCTATGTTTTTGGCCATTGTTTGGCTTCAGCTTTGTTTTCTATTTGACAGTTCAGCCTCTCCTTCTCCATGTCCAGGTCTTCTTGGAAGCCAACAGTACCCTGTGATGGGCAGAATGAGGCTATGATGACTATTCTCTGTTGTATTGGAAATCTGGAGATAGTAAAAACCTACGGTGGGGGCTGAGGGTACAAGGCTTCTGTTTCCCTGGAAGACATGATGTGCTTGGTAAATGGTAGATGTTTTTTACAGTTGCAGTGAAGTGATCTTGCCATAGAGTAGTAATAATCGGCAATGAAGCAAGAACATACAAGGCACAAGTGCAAACTTCTTTACTAAGCCCTTAGTGCAAATCATGGGTGAGCACGTTATGGCTTTGATAAACAGCAGGCTACACATTACCAGATAGAAAATCATGAGCAGTATGAACACCAGTGCAGTTACAACCCACCAATCTCTGAACCATTGGCTATTTTCTGATGACGCATTTGCGTCTGGGAACAATGGACAACTTTTCTGGCTTCTGGGGGTAGCAAGCGGTTAGTGATTAAAGGACATCCGGAAAAGACTTCCTTTTTAATGTGCAGTCATTGATTACAGTTTGACCAGTAATGTAAGCAGCAAGAGTTAGTGTTAAGAAACAACAAATGATAAGCAGATTGTAAGTCCCTCTTGCATGAAGATATCTCTTTCGAGATGTGTATTAATGCTAAATCTTTTTAGATGGTTCCCAAAGGGCTTAATACAGATTAACAACCCGTAAACACACAAAGAGCTTGCAAATATTTTAAAAGCCTCTATATGCACATAACCAACATTATTTCGCTATAAATCAAGGTACTATTTGAATCTTGTGGAGGCGTATCTTACTGAGGATAGGAATCCCCATTAGATGATCCACCTTGCGGTCCTTGTTGTTGCTACACCACCTGGTGTTGTTGTTAGAGTCTTTCTGTTAGTTCTCAGAGTTGCGTATGCTAGATCTTCCGTAAGCCTCCAATTTACAGCCTAGTTCCACATTTCCTAACATAAAACTGGCAATTCAAAGCCTCATGTGTTCCCTGTAGAGATGGATACTTTCAACAACACCATAGTTACATGCATTTTCAGACTGAAATCCTGTGATAGCCATCTAACAGATGGTAGGCTTGAAAATAGTCTTATAATGAGGACATCCTTGGGAAAGTATGTTATAAGGTTCTTGAGCAATCTCCTTTGCAATAGGTTTTTATATTATACACACTTACACTGTTTCTGTTGAGGTGTACCCCACAATTTATATTTAAGACTTTAGTATTTTACTGTTTACTGATTAGCTGTTTATCAAACTGATTTTCGTCTAATGTTGCATAACCTGTAAACAGATCAATCTGAGGCAGGTCACTTTCTTTTGTAAGATTTTACCATTGTAGTGAGTTTGTTGTCTGAAGTTTGCAGAAGAATGTTTTTATAGAATGATTGTTTTGCAAAACACAGCTTTTGAAGAATCAATCTGACTTTGAAAGTGTCATCCTCGATTTAGGTTGCATGGAAACTGCAAAACCTCCCAGCAGTTTGAAGACAGAATTGGTAATACATTATTGTCTGAAACTTCTTTTTCGTGAACATTTCACAAAACACAGAAAGTGTCAAAAGGGGACAGGAAAAAAACACGGCAGGAGAGGTAAAAAGACCAAGGGAGATGCAACAAGTCACAATTATGCTAAACTGGCTGTTAGGGAAAAGACAGAATGACACAAACAGCATCTAAAATACAAAAAAAAGGTGTGTTTGCGGACTGCAATAGTCTGACTACATATCTGCTTAATAAATATTAAAAACTATTGGTGCCTCATTCTTTGCACCTGCTCCAACTGGTTCTACAATAAACCTCAACAACTTCACCTCATTTCATAAAACATAAACTCTCAAAAACACTTTATTTAAGACTGTGGTCTTTGACTACTGCTCCTCCAGCAGTGCCTTTGATTTGAAGGTATTGTTTTCTAGAGGACATTTCTCTTCTGAACCCAACCTTTGTCCTACATCACCTTAAACTGACTCTGGCTACAACAGGGTAAAGGATTGTGTAATTTCAGTAAGGTATATGTTACATAAAGTGAACAAACTCTTGCTTTGAAGCAACATTATAGAGAATCAGTTTGGTGCGCTTTGTCTCCGACCGAAGATGTCTGAGTGCAACTGCACTACTGTAAAACATACACAGTGCTATTGCCTCCCCTTCTTAGAAAACGTGATTTTGTTGATAAGCAGAAGGAAATGATGTGACGAGCCAAAGAACCATGTCGACTGACAAGGTTCAGTAATATTACCGGATTTTGCGCAAATATGACCTGGCTAGCGTGTACAGTGGCGGCTGTGGCTCAGTTGGTAGAGTCGTCGTCTCTCAACCGGAAAGTCGAGGGTTCGATCCCCAGCTCCTGGAGCACCATGTCCGATGTGTCCTTGGGCAAGACACTTAACCCCAAATTGCTCCTGCTGCTTCGTCGGCGGCGTATGAATGCGAATGAATGGGATTAGTTACATCTTATGGTCATACATAGCAACTACTGTCATCAGTGTATGAATGGGTACGTGTGACATGCGGTGTAAAAGCGCTTTGAGTAGTCAGAAGACTAGAAAAGCGCTATACAAGCTCAAGTCCATTTAACATTTAAATCTCTGTTCGAGAAGGCTAAGTGTATTCAACTGATACCATGATGTCTATAGGCCTTGGCTAATTGTCTCCATTGGAGAGGGTTATTTATTACATGCTAGTTGAGATAGGCTTATACGGCTTGTACTCACAAACATATCTCTTATAATGTTGAAGAAAGATAATGAAAGAGACAACTTTTGAGCGTAAGATGGTTTTATTTATTTATGCAAACCTTAAACATAACTTGGGTTGGATGACTTTCTGCACCTGGTAAGTCAGCTGCTATTTGTTTCATATCTTGTATTAGAGTTTGACAGATTGATTACTTGAGATAAGAGTGATGTGAGTTGATTTTTTATCTGACAGCAATCATTCAGTGTTAAGTTAAAAGAAGCTAAAAACAAGACAGATCTCCGCATGTGGCCAAAAGGCTGACAAGCCTTACAAACGGCCTTGTGTTGTTTTGGACATTAAGGAAGCAGGGGTGAAGAAAACAATGACTCACACTCACAGTCACATTCATGAAAACATGACTGTTTATGCTGTGCTAAACTACACTTTGCATGCAGCCCCAAATTTCCACACCAAGGGAAAGATTGTGGTCCGTCATTTTAATGGGGCTCATGCTGTCTCTCTTTGAATCCAAAAACTGAAACAATTTGTGCGACTCATATTGACTTTCAACAGTGACCATTTGGGCCTTTTTAAATCCTCCCAATAGAAAGTAAACCATGTTTGAATGTTGATGCTGTTGCTCTTTTCAAGTGAATACCACACATCCCCTGTGGAAGGTAGGGACATCAATACTCACCCACAACTGACTCGCCCCCCATTGACAGATGAGGGCTTGAGTGCTCTTTTGGAAGCTTTTCCCACTTTGTATTTTGAATTCCTGTTAGAGGAGAAGGGAATATGACAGGAAACAAGCTGAATTAGCCTGCAAAAAATGAACAAAAGAGCTATTTATTTAGGATGTGCTGATGAAAAAGAGTAAAGGCATGTTATCTTTCCTTGGAATGATGTGGTTTCTGAAAATGCGATGGCTCAACCTATTAATAAAAAGAAAGCATGACACCCTAATTGTACTCCTGCTGTAGTTTCAACGGAGTTTGACAGGAGCTATTTTTTCCATTGCTGCTGGTCCTGTTTTTTGGAAATCTCAGCATGAAAGATTTAGCTAGCCATATGTCCCAGTATTTTATTTTCCAAAGCACTTTATTTTTCAACAAACACCCTTTACTGTATGTGACAACGTGCATACAAACATCCTGTAGCATATGAAACAGCTTGTGACAATACAACAAAGCCCTTGCAGTTTAAGCAAAACCGAACAGCACGTTCAGCATAAAAAAACCAACACGAGTTGGAAAAAAAGTGCTGGCAAAGTCTTCTTCTGCTCTATAAACTATTTACTAGCAGTGTCTGATCTTATTTGACTCTCAACTTCCTATCTTTAGACAGTATGAAAGACCTGGGAACAATGCTTGCCTGATTTTGGATTCCATGTCAACTTAGAAAAGTGAAATAACAGCCTTTGTTTTCATAAAGCTTCCTTACAAATAGGACTAAGTTTCAACTAATGACATCATAGTTAGCGTACTTCTTTAATGCTAAATGTTTCAGATCAAGCTTTCCATAAACTTTACGGAATAAAGCACCTGTTATACAACATACACTGTATATTTAAGCCTTCTTTGCATTCATTACCACTGCACTGATCTCGTGGTCTGCAAGTGTTATCATAGTTTATGTATTGACATTGAAAACACTGTGGCACTGTATCGGAATTCTTTGTATTTATATACATAAAACTGAAAAATAAATATGGCTGGTGTGGTACCAATTAGTTTTATGTTGTAAAATATTATTTTCTGTTGTTTATTTAGATTTCCCCCGAGTTTCTTGAAGGTGTGCTTACTGTGATTCTAAGGTGCAAACGCATAACTTCGAGCCCTGCTTCTTGCAATACATGGGGGATGGTTCATATGGTTCGACACAAAATTTGGAGTCCACTTGTTTTACATTTCTTTTTTTAATTATGGTCTCTATAAGCACAAGTTTTTTTTTACATTAGAAGAAGGATGTTTAGACTAGGGATGTGAGCGTTTCATCGACTAAACAATCAAAAGTTGTTACCACCGGAATTACTAGTAAGTTGAACATATTAAAGAGGACAAATTATTCCCCTTTTCCACGTTTTCAAACATTCCCTGTGGTCTAAATGAAACATCTGTGCTGTGCTTTGGTCACAATATAACATGAATCAAGCACCAGAGGAGGTTTGTGACCCTGTATAAACCAGCTCTCTCAGAACGCTCCGTTTTGGTGTGTGTGTCTCTTTAAATGCAATGAGACCCCCCTGAGTTTTCCCGGTAGACATCACTCCTTTGTAGCGAGAATAAAAATGGCAGACCTGCGCAAAAGTTTTGCTTTAGGCTGGGGGTGGACTCCATGGTCGGAGATACCAGGGGAGGGGAGGGGATTTTTTTTTACCAGAATCCCACTTGGGATGTCACGAGTTGAGAACATTTGAAACGGAGCATTTTCCTCTGTCTTGTAAGACTTATGTAGACCACAAACAAAGGACTGGATGTGTTTAGTTACAGTGTTTTCCTGTGGACAATTTTACATAAATTGTTGACTTTTTTTCTGACTGTTTTCTTACCTTTGGACTTGTCAGTTTAACTTTAAAACTGTAAAATTAGTTGCCAAATAACATCCCTTAAATATTGAAAAATGCTTTTACTTCTTTGACTTTAAACATCTCTTTAAACTCCAGCTGATGGCGTCAAATATTCATTGCCTCTCAGTTGAATTATTCATCAACAGACAGGGGATGTTAATGCTTCAGTTTTTAATAAAGCCAAATGAAAGGAACATAACATACATGGTGTCACCTACAAGCCTTGACTTTGTTTTTTATTCCAAAATTGACTTTTTACTGCTCACACAAGCAAAACTCTGACTCTCTGATCCACCTCAGCAGAGCACCATCTAATATCAAATAAGATGTTTACTTTGTTTTCTTTCTTCCTGGGGATGTGAGCTCAGCAGGTACTCCTCTCCAGCTGTGCCTCCCTCATTTCTTATGCCCTCCCAGTTTTTCCACCTTTTCCAATTACAATGATGGGGGCAGCTGTTTACATTTTTGCCATCAGGTATAGATTGGCAGGGGTTAGACGATTTAGAGGTCGTGCAAAAGGGGGCTAAGGAGGATTGGATGAGTTGCAAAGCGTAGAGTTAGCAGAGCTGGTTTCTATGAGGCTGCAAGTGACATGAATATTTAGAAATGTGTCTTTGAGCAACCATTTGTGAAAGGTACGGGTGGGTTCATCGGTATCTTAATGAAGGGGCTTTTCCTGTGAAACAGAGCGAGGCAGAGGCTCTTGAGAAATTCAGTGGAAATTGAGGACCTGGCTGTTTTAGATGAGCTGCCAGTTCAGCAGATGCGATGATATAGGAAAAGAGGCAGGTTGGATTTTTCAAAGAGCGATACCTTCAATGATTGAATGACAGGAAGATTAGAAAATGACGAACTCATCATGTGCCTCCTTTTGAACTCATATCTTAAGGCTTCCATTAAGTCAATGGAATGACTGGATTCTTTTCATAACATTTCTTTGAGACAGCAGATACTCCCAGGGACCACCCACTTCTAACTTGAAAACAGCTAAGTCCCTGGGTATATTTCCACATTTGCAAAACAGATTTCATTCATATGTATAATACAGTCCCCATTTGATTCTGTAAACATGAAGGGAGCTTATACTTTTAATGTACTCAGTTTAATGGCTTCATCTAGAGTTCACGACTCAATGAGGTTTATCGCAATAACTCTGCAAAACATCATATCCTTGTGAACCTCATAAGATCCTTTTCTGTTGATACTGCATACTTTAAGGAAGTCAATCCCAAACTTAAGATTGCTGCGGCCCAATTTCAAATCAAGGAATACTCTTGGGCCCACTGACGTCTTTAGTACATATCTGATCAACATGTTGAGCCTCTTTATTCCTTGGGAAACTGGGCCGACAGCGATTAAGTGCAAGTAAATAATCCAAAGAATTATGCGCAAAGAGCTAACAAAACTAAGTAATTTAAAGATTTAAAAATCAAACTATCCATTGGTTGATTGCCATTTTCCTCTTGTAGCCCACCTTCAGTACCTTCAAGGCCCTCTAGGGGGCACTAGCCGACACTTTGGGAATGTTGTAAGGGATTAGCTAGTTGGTCTTTAAAAGCTGTAGTTGCAAATCTGTTACTTGCATAGAGAAATGCTATGTGTAAAGGCAACCTTACAGTAAGTCAGCAAGTCAGAAACACACATACGAGTAACTTACTTTGATATATCTCCCAATAAAATGTGTGGGGTTTTTTTCAGAAGAGTCTGTCCGACCATTGTTTTTGTACCATCTCAGGCTTCCGTTCATAAATGTTAGATAATGCAAAAGGAAAACGTGCACTGTTCTTGTACTTTCAGCTATTTCAAGACATGTTCCAACACCGACAAGCATCAATAATCACCTTGTACTTACATGAAAGACAGAACAAGAACAAACTACCAAACAACACATCATCACAGCTTAATACTTCCCCCATTCCCGTTGGCAAATAACAGAGAAGCCGGGCTGCACACATTTCCCTGGGCGTCCATTTCCATGTTGTTTTTTTTTAGAACGGACGAGTGCACACACAAGATCAATAACTGCTCTCAGCTGTTGTTCATTCTTGAGTCGATTGTTGAATGGAAAACAAAGTCTGTTCCGTTTAGTATTCATGACAGTGAGATAACTAGAGCTCATAATTGCAATAAATCAGGTCACACCACATCACATTATTTTTAATACCAGAACATGCAAAGCTCGTGATGTAATGTAATACCTAAGTGATGATTTACAGTTTCAAACCCTACTTGCATCTGCGGTTTACAGGAGCTCATCAGAAAAAAAGCTCTGGAAGAGGAGAGGGGGCTATTTGACAAGCAGTTCTTAAGAATAGTTTTGACAGGGTTCATCACAGCTGGCATAGTGCCCCTCCATCAGCAGGGTGCCTTGTTTGGTTGTGGAAGCTACACTGTTCTCTGCAGAGACCTTTTCATCAGCTGACAGCCATCATTTTTCTTGCACTGCCTTGAGCCAGCTTTCTGCTCATTCATAGAAACTAGTAAATTGCAGTATGCAGCCAAGCACAGGGACCCGAGGATGATCAATAGTAACAGCTGCTCCCAATGGAATATCCCAAATACAATGGCCTACTGGATTTATTTATGATCAGAGGGTACCTTGGCTTTCTTGTTGCAGTGTGTCGTTGCATTTTTCAAGTGTGCACAAATCATTGCTAAATGCATTAACTGAGTATTGAACTGCAAATGCTTTAGCAAGAAAGCATCATTTTGAGCTTCAAAAATGTCTCCAAACATGGCTGCATACAATTATAGCAGACGTCTACCTAAACATCTTTGCTGGTTTTGGCCAATGCGGAAGTGCAAAATCCTGAAGTTGGTCAAGCGTTTGCTTGAGGCTGGCTGCAGGAGCCCCAGAAGTCGCATACACACCACAACCAAAAAAGCAGTTTTTACAGCATAAATTAACACGTTTACAGTCTAATACAAAAAAAAACGATATTGGTCTGATTAGTTTTTGTCATCATGGTCACTCACTGTACGGGGGGTGAGGTTTTTTTAAACCGCTCCGTTTTGATTTTTTGAAAGATACATGTTATCCATAGTTAGGTGCGTAGCTGACAGGATTGACAGGTGGCTGCTATGTAACTGTTTGTTCAGAGGCTTAAAACCCGCCTCAGCTCCTGCTTTCAGCTTGCCGCTGCTGCCGATGAGCCCTACGGAGCCCCCAGCAGTAACAGATGGCTGACGTCACTCAGGCTTCATCCATTAATATTTACAGTCTATGGTTTTGGACTACAACTTGGTTTCTCCCTGTGGAGATGACTTAAAGATAATCTGGCTGTACAAACCAACCTCTTCACATACTTTCTTCTTAAGAAGAATCAAATTGAAATATTTATCACTGAACAACCCAGAATTAGTCAGGAGAGATAATGCTGTGTATATTTACAATTATTAACTTATCTCTATATAGTAACTTAATTTATTTACGCATTTGGTCAAGCCAATCAGTTGAGGTTCTAACCAAGCGTCAGAATGTGTAAGACAGTGATTTGAGTGACCTTGAACGTGGCACTGTTTTTCGTGCCAGAAGGGATGGTTCCAGTATTTTTGAAGCTTTTGATTTACTGGTATTTTCCTCTCACAACCACCTTTTTGTGTTGATAATTTGGTGTTAATGGCTAAGGACAGAGGAAAAAAGACCAGACTGGTTCAAGCTCATATTAAGGCAACAATAACTCAGCCACTTGATACAACCAAAGTATGAAAAAGGCATTTGGATGATTAACAAGTTGAACCTTGAAGCAGATGGCTGACAGCAGGAGAAGACCCCAGCTGACAGCTAATAAAAGTAAATTGAGGCTACAATGAGAATCGGCTCACGGTTATTGCACAGTACTAGATTTGAAAAAATGTTGCCTGGCCTGATGAATCTCAGTTACTGCTGCTACAAATAGTGTCCAATGGAGTCCAAACTTGGCATAAGCAACATTACTGCAAAGAGTAATCCTGCCTGTGTTAATTCTGTGTTCAGAATGGTGGTGGATATGTAACAATGTGGACGGATTTTCTTGGAACACTTTGGGTCCCTTTTTAACTAATTATTTATTGCTGTATAATGTTGTCGACACTGTCCATATGTAATAGAGAAAGTGCAGATGTGTTGCTATGGATTAATGAACTTTGAGCAGAAAACGGTTAAAAATGATCATTGATCACCTTTAACTAAACAAATTGTTTTGAATGTGTCTTTTTTCAAACTGAAAAACGTCTAAAGGCTACATCTGCATACATAAACAAAATATTAGAAACTGATCAAACTTGTAAACTGTCTGATTGGTGGTCCATGTTGTTGATGTGTGTCCATGCTGCGTAAAGAAAAGCATCCTTGCTTGTATTGGGAAATGAAAGATTTAAGTCAGAAACCTCGGAGAGGCATTTGCCATGGAAACAGAAAAACACTCAGCATGCAAACATATGCTGCAAGTGTGCACTGACACAAACATGCTTATGTGCCACACAAGGAAAGTTGTTCCTGCTGTGACTGGTGGTTAGTCACACTGGGTGACCCAGTTCTCTAATCACGCCAACAATGAATAACAACTTTGAAAGCCTATATACTGTCCCTCAAAAGAAGGCATTAGAAGCCCAAAATAAATGTGAAAAAAACAAACAGATTTTTTATCAAATTTGTTTATAAGAAAGCCCCTGAGAAAAATCTACGTCAGATTCATAAAGTGTTCCTAAACAGCAGAATTGTTCCTAAAATGATGACTGCCGTGTCCTTGTACACTGGAATACTAAGCATGTTTTGTCTAATTATCATAGATGCTGATGCTCATTTTTTGCCCATATAAGTGAATGAGACTGCAGGGCCCTGTGCACACACAGAAGTCGCACTGGAAGGAAAAGCGAGTTTGTCAGGAAAGCCAAAATTGAGATCGCCAAACACTTGTGCACTGGATGCCCAGTTGGAAATACTTAAGTGGTTCTAAAGTGGACGCTGTGCTGCTCAAAATAAAACTCAAACTCAGACTGGCTGATTTAATGACATAATATTTAGTAGTGCCAGTAGTGGACACAAAATACACACTACAAACAGATTCATCGAATTATATCACTAGTTCAGACAGCACTGTCCTCAGAAATGATGACCATCACACTGTCATCAGAAAAGGACGCACACCAGATGAAGTAAAACTAGTTAAATCTGGGGGAAATTAACCAAATAAAGACACTGGACATTCCTCTCTTTTTTTTTTGTCAAAATACACATAATTTGACAGAAACCCACATGAATACTAAAAGCTGATCTTTGAAAGATGGGACATGTGACAGATTTGCTATTTAAAGACCTGTGCGTGAAGGTACGTTTTCAATGTTGTGACTAAGTGTTTGGATTAAAACATTTCTAAGAGCTTAGTTCTTATTGACAATTTAACATTTTGCAGTTAAGATCTAAAGTTGCATGATTTCAATAAAAGTTGAGCATATTAAAAACATGTAATTATACAAAGTGCTGAATTTAGAAAAACACAATAACATCATTTTGGACTGTCACATCATCAATCCAGCTCTCAAGTATTCTTAGATTTAGCTAAGCAAAAATCTCAGATAAGAAAACGTATGGTGAAGGTTTAAAGAAGACATTGCTTCTCAAGAGTGGTTGGTGAATGATTGATTGATTGATTGAACTTTATTGTCAGACGTGGTCTGAAATTTGTCTTGCATCACAGCGGCTCCATTTGCGACATAAAAATTAAGACACGATTACAAGATACAAACATTTAACACAACATTCAAACACCAAAAAAAACTTCAAAGGCCTTAAACGTGCTTTGATCTGGGATTCAGCCCCGCATTCAATTTTAGAATTGGCTGGTGAACAAAAGAGTGTTTCAGTCTAACCTTCTTAAAACGTGGAACCCTGTATCTCTGGTTTGATGGTAATAGTTCATAATCTGTGTTCAGAGCGTGGTCGGGATCGGACGCGACACAGTAAGCCAGCCTTAACGTGCTTTTATCGTAGGCCGATTCAAAGAGTCTTTGCATTGGTTGGCCTACAACCGTTGAGCAGATGTTTAACTGTTGGAGCAGTTTAGACTTCAGAGTGGTGGACAGGCACACATACCATGAGGTGTTACAATACTGTAGGACACTTAGAATCACAGAGGTTAAGAACAATACTAGAATCTGTTGACTCGCTCCAAAAGATCTCAGTCGTTGGAGGAAATAAATTCTTTGTTTGAGGCTCTATGAGTAATGGATGTAGCCACCACGACGTCATCCGAGTACAGCATTTCACCACTTTGGTTTTCTGAAGACAGAAGTGACCGTATCTGAAAGAGAGGGTGCTGATGGAGAGAGTGAGGGGTTTGAAAACGCCAAGTTATCAAAGTTAAACATTCAACACCCAGGGCTAAGTCAATAGCTGGCTGATTTTCAAGTTTACCTTCATGTTTCTCACACAGTGGGATTGTATTTACAGTGGTGGCTGACTGAAGTTGTTCATTTATCAGACTAAAGAAGCTCAGAGAGCTAGTGGAACATGGCACACTGGCTGCTCGCTTGACTGAATCTCCAGTAAGTAGACCAACAGGTGTATCTTAAATTAACTCATCTTGTCAACACTGCTGTCCACCAATATCTCTCTGTAGAAAAGACAACAATCCTGACATATACACTGCCAGACATAAACATATTATAAACACTGAACAGGCTAAAAAAGCCTGATTAAATTATCAATACAACAATACAACAGACTGTTACTCAGTAATTGGTTGAGAGGTGAATTACTGAACTGGCTTAGTTGTGGTCTACTGTAGCTGACAGATTTGTGTGTTTGGGATACCTATGAAAAACAGCTGTGCAGTCATAAGAGGTGAAAGTTGCCCAGATGTTTCAGTCTATGTAGGTTTCCCATTATACATACCTGGAAGAAGCTTGTTATCAAAGCTGGTGCTTTGGAGCAACGTGAAACTTTCTGCTATGGAGACCAGGCATGCTGTGACAGACCCTGTAGCAGAGGGTGAGAACGTGCTAACCAGCAAAATGAGTGTGAAGACTGGAGACGTATGTGGTATAATGTAACTGAGGCCTCACTTAAAAAGTGTCTTTTAACTTAGTATTACTATGGCTCATGGATTTCACAGAGCAATATGATTATTACAGTTCGTCAGATCAGTACGAGCAGTTTCTGTTTCATGTCTCTTTCTTGTGTTTTTCATAAAGTTAAAAAACGTATATAAAAAAACGTTTTGAGGGACTCACGATAGCTATAACCATAAGAGTCACATGTGAAGGTGTAATAAACAGTAGTGGAAGATTACAAGGTTTTTTTTTTCATTAAGAAAGTTGAATATCAGTTTACACCAGTATGAACAATCTTATGTCAGAATAAAAAAACACAGGGATTTTACAGCAGAGCGAGTACCTTTACTTGGATATCTTTATTTTAGCTATAAAACTTCTGTTTGAGATTCTAAATACAGAAGATATTTAAAAAGGTATATTGCATTTCTTTAAATTGGTTCTCTTTCTTAAATGAAGGATATGAACACGTTATCCAACACTGGTAATTGAGCAAGCACGAGTACAAACAATGCATATCCTTGGAGATCAAGAGATTTAGAAAATATTTTTTACTGAACGTGCAGGAGCATCACATGGAAGGATTACAATGTAAATGTCCTTAAAGTCATTTGTAAGAAGAAAACCAGTTAAAGAATAAAAATAGCTATTCCACATTGTTCTGTGAGACAAGTTGGCCACTGACTGGATGCAGAAAACACATACACACACACACACACACACACACACACACAATTACACAAAGACAAGCAAGAAGCAGCGAGGAAACAAGAAGAAACAAAGAGTGCATCATGGAGAAAGAAATGACAGGAAACAAAGAAATAAAGCAAGAAAAGAACAGCGAGACAAGGTTAAGACAGTCATTGTTGTCTCTTTGAAAGACCAAACACACGTTATCACTTCGTCGACACACTGAGTCACATCAAGTCTGAATTTGTGCATCTTCTGGTTGAAGGATTCACAATATCTTTGACTGTATACTGTATGTGTGTGAGAGAAAAATGTATGTAGGGCATAGTTTATGTATGCTGTACGTTTCTCCTGTTCATGTGTTGTTTGAGTCTTTAATAATTCAGAATACATTATAATGACTGTGTGCTTGTGTATGGTACATTTGATGTCTTGAGGGAGTTTAAAACAAAGTAAGTGTGTGTTTATTCTCAGCATGGCGACAGGCTCTTCTTCAAGTTAATAATGCACTGGTTTTAACATTTGCATCAAAATAAAATGAACATTATTTTAATCAGATGTACTGTATGTAATTGTACTATTTTATATTTGAGTGTTATATCTTTTAATTTTAGCAAAGGATAATGAGGGGTGAGTTTGTATTCAGATTAGTCAGGAAAGGACAGTCGCTCTCTTTCCGAACACAGTATACGTATCATTTAAAATGTTTTTTTGCCTCTATTTGACTATTTTAGTTGAATGTTTTGCTTCTTAACAAAAAAAGTATAAAGCTGTGATTGAATTTCTATAATGTAGGGCAGGATTGATATTCATGAGACTTAATTACACCATCAAAACAAATTAAAGTTCTGCTCTCCATCTGTGGTAATTAGAGGTGTGCCTCCAAAATCATACATTATTGGCAGAAGAGGGAACAAATGGACTCATAAATCAGCTCCTGCGGGGGGGCTGCTGCCATGTCAACCTGCGCAATGCCACTACACTAAAAACTGCTGTCATGTCAACCTGCGCAATGCCACTACACTAGAAAATACAAAACTAAAGGTACCACAAACACAGCACAGAGACATGCCTGCTACCCTGAAAAGGGACCGTGCTCGCTGGTATCAACTGTACAAAGTAATGTTGTAGTACTCGAAACCAAGACCGGGCTCGAGACCACTTTTTGAAGGTCTCGGCCTCATCTCGGAATCGAAAGCTTTTTTACTCTTGGTCTCAGACTGGGCGGACACTGGATTTTAAATCAAGACCGGTTAAGACCACCACCAATTATTTTGTTCCAAATCATTCATGTGATTAGATGGAAAAAGCCTCTTTCTAAAAGAACATATAACTTCAATTAATTCATAATGTTTTTTATCCCCCGGTTACAGCATCAACCTTCCCGGTGTTACGGTCTAAGTGAGTGATACGCCCCCTGCACACTGGATGATGATTTTTCATTTATGGTCTTGGTCTTGCCTCGGTTTCACCCTGCCTTGGTCTTGGTCTTGACTCGGTATCAAAACCAAAATGTCTTGGTCTCGTAGCACTCTGGTCTCTGGGTATGTCTTGCTCTTGGTTAGTATGGTCTTGACTAACAACACTAGTACAAAGTACACTCAGTATTTATACCTCATACCATCTCAAACAACCTGACATAGTACCACTACTGTATGTCCAGGAGTTTGTTTGTTAGGAGCTAGAGTGAATGGCATGAAATCGGCAGTAACACACCATCTGTTTGCATTGGCATTCCTTTCTGTAAATAGGAATCATCCTTGTGAATTGGAAAATACGGAAATTGAATTGTTTTTGTTTGAAAAACTGTCTGAAGGACTTCTTAGAGCTTACAATGATGGAACGTGCAGCCTCTGTCCTGCAGGGTTTTTATAATGATGACCTAGATGGACCATGGACACTCATCAAAGGCATATATAAATAAGAGAAATATCATTTTAGTTAGCTAAAATATGCAATGAACAAATGTTTAAACCTAGTAAGTAGAAGGCAGAAGACCTTGTAAGGAGCAGTGATGATGATTTCCTGTACAATCTATTATATTTTTGTAACTTAATCTGTAATCTCTGGCAAAATGTCTTTGTGTCGTGTACTTGTAATGTATTGTACTGTGTTGTGTTTATGCTGAACTTGTATTTGGTCTTTGTCTTTGGAGAGTAATTGAAAAACTGGACTATCCCTTTAAATGTAACTTTGTAAATCTACAACTTTGCTTCACTTGTTGCAGAAGAATCCTGTTCGTTTCTGCCCTCTGTTTGGACCATTTATCAAATGTCACATAGAGTGTGCTTCATCATCACTGCTAGATTTGTTTACCCTGAGTCATTTTGATAAATGAGAGATGTTAATGTAGACCTGACTTTACTCATGGTGATTAATTCTGCTATTGCTGCTTATATTGGGCTAAGATTTGCTGACTTATTCAAAGTAGTGATTACAGTATTTCCAATGTTGGTCACTCATTATAAGTGCATTTATCACTGAAACTACAAAAAGGTACACATGAATACCCCTGTGAGGAAAAATATAGGTATAAGAGGTCCAAATGCGATTGCAGTGCTAAATGGTGAGGTATTTTTCAGGCATACATCATGTCCATTTTTGTATCTTTTAGTCACCATATTGTTTGAAATACATGAAGCAGGAAAACCTAGCTCCTCCTCCATCTTCTGCAGCCATGAGCAGATGTAACATCTGTTGCCTGTGGGTCCAGACAGAGCCTTGGGACTCTGGAAGTAAGATCCCTCAAACTCTTTTATTTTTCTCCTTTCCTCCACTCCTTCTATTCTATTTTTCTCAAGCCGTAACCAGCCCATGTGGACTGTGATGGAATCATATCCTCATTATTGGCCTGTCTTAATTTGCAGCCTCCCGCACCAATCCTCACAAGTGATCATTTCAAACAGACTGCTGGGGAAGGATAAATGAAGGAAGTGGAAGAGATGAAATGAGTGGAGATGGTTTTAATGTATGTAACATCTGTGCATCACAAAAGCTGATAGAACAGAAGCCAATAAGTGTTATGTTGCTTTCACAAAGCAGCAGCACGAATTGGACACTGTTAAACGCTGTTAAACTTCATGTTATTAAATAAAAGTTTACCCCTGTTATGCAGCAGCTTAGCGGAGGTAATGTACCCGATTAAATTATGTCTCACTTCTTGTTGAGGCATAGTGTTCACTTGTGATTAAAGTTTTTTTTTTCTCATAAAAAAATCGAGCAAAAACACTTTGTGGGTGTGCTTGAGGCTTAACAAACATGCTGAATGCATCCGCACCCAGTTAAACTTTTGCAAATCCTGTTTTGTTTTCTACAGCTTTGAGGCATGTGATTCTCCCTTTATTAGCAAATTAAAACCTTTTACGAGTCATTACTGCAAGTAGCTGTTGACAAGCATGAAACCTCCTGTTGTCAGCCAACATGAATCACATAACCCCTCATTACATAATGATCATTTGCTACTAATGGTCAAAATTAAGCAGAATATCTTTAAAGTCACTGAAGAGCCAGATCCACAATAGCCTCCTGAATATTATAGTAAGAATTTAAAACTTTGGTTTAAGTTTCTGTAAACTTTCCAGACCAAAGCTTTGAACAGGGTGTGGGTATGCCTGGACATTTATGAAAATTGGGCTGTAGATTCCTGCAACAATCACATAAGTTTGAAATAAAAAACACAAGACTTGTGCCCTAATGAAAGGATACTGTACGCGCTCAGTGAAGAAAGACCTCACTTCTGTTACTGCAAATAAGTAATGTTATGTCGAAGTTTTGCAATTTGACTGATAGTCTTTGAAGTGCCACACCTGTGTTTGCTAGTTCGTAGACAGTAGTAAAAACCACATGTAGCCTTCTTTAATATTAACTGTGTGCATGTGCAGAATATTTTGTATGAGTGAGAATCACAAGCAGTGCATCATGTTTGAGTTAGCAATAATGTGTGATAAACGTGCGCAATTCAGTTAACCCAGATGTCCGGTAATATACAGCCACGCTGAATTGATGTGCTTGTGTTTCTGTATTTCCAGAGAACGAAGTAAACAATTATTATTATAAAACCAATGCACGCTTGGAAGTTCCTTTCTGTGTACAAGTGTGCAACACCTACAACCTGGCCCTAATTGGCCCCCACAACTTGAAGAACTGTGTAGAACGATGGGAAGCCATGGCCAGACGACACCAGGGTTGTCAAATGGAAACCTCCCTCCACCTGTGTTTCTACCGAATTAGTCCCACAATTGGTCCCACATTACAGTAAGTATTTGCACAGCAGCTATACAGCTATTTACACCAAGCATGAGCTTGGGCATTGGCAGGTCAGGTTTAATGATTGATACTGCACCATTATTTAGCATTGAATTCACAGCTCCTATTACAAAAAGGACTGTTCAGCTAACTTTACATGTATAACTGCAAACTAAAGCCCAAAAGGCCCCTAAAGTCAGACATGTCTGTTCTATCAGCTAATAGAAATGACCTAGCAGCTGTGGGTTCTAATCCAATCCTCAGCCTGTTGCTCCATGTCATCCCCTACTCTCTCTTTCAAACATATACGGTCTTTTTTTATCTGTCCTGTCCAGGCGAAAAGGCCGAAAATACTTTTACGCAGTCAAGATTGACAATGAGTGATACAAGATCAACAGAGATAAAGAGAAAGAGAAACTTTTTTGGGGACAAACTTTTTTGTCCACAAAATCACAAACCAAAACGTCCTCACAGGAGCTTTAAATATTCACTTTAAATGTTAAGCTCTGCCCTTTTTGTAGTGTGGAAAGCAAGGCATATTTATATGACCATTTAGTGACCAACTGAAATGAATAATTTCCAGAAGTTGTGGCTCTGAGTTGCTGACAAAGTACCCTGGACAACAAGGATTTAGTAGTACACAGTGGTGCTTAGCTATCATGGCTGGATCCTATTTATACATAGTCCTGATAATGGTATCACTCTATTTCATTAAGTTTGCAGTGCTATATTATGCCAAGAAATGCAACCATGTGGCAACGAAGGCCAATTCCAAGAGGTCTGTTTGCTATAATACGGAAAGACTTCAACATGTAAATACATCTCAGGGACATTCTGGACATTCACCTTCTGCTTTAGTGAGTACACTGCAGTTGCTCAACCCCCATACGAGAGTGGACCAAAGGCTTTTAACTAAAAAACAGGAGGCTGGAGTTGAGGAGGCGATGCTTTGGCAGCAGCTGTGCAGTGTGAGCAGCACTGGTGTAGCAGGGATCAGTAAGAAGGAGGTCATGGTATTTTGATTGCATTGTTGTGGAAATGAGCCACGATTGGTTATTGAGTGATAAGGAGCAATAATTCAAGCAACAGGCTGTCAGCTGACTACAGCTTGGGAGTATGACTGCATAAACTAAAGCAAAGCTTCATTTTGAATTGACAAGAAAACTCTACAGGGTGACTTTAACTCCTGCATCTGTGTATGAATATGAAAAGGGATTTTTGTGGCATTAATCTTTAATGCCTTGTGGTCAGTTAGTGTAATGAATGAAATGGCTGTCCAATCCAGAAGATTAATCAAAATCCAATCAAAGTGATAGCTGCGTTTAATGTATGTTATGGATGGACAAACAAATGAATGGAAGAAGACAGATCAGTGTTCCCTTGTCAAATCATCTCAGGTAAACACATTACTAAAACAGATTTAAGATGATCTTTTATGGCATAGAAAGTTTGCTGGACAGACAGGGGTTTGACAGAGACGCAATATCTAATCAATTATCCGAAAAAACTGCGAGCTCTAAACGACTCTGTAGGATTAAAAGAAGAAACAGAAGATGCAGAGCAGTTAGCTTCCAACTGATCAGCTCCAAGGAGGCAGCTCATTACATTTAAAACATGATTATAAAAAATACAATGCAGCTGTTCAAAACTCGACCGTTTGAATCTTGTACTCTCACGTATGAAAAAAAAGAAAGGCCTGTCACAGGGCGTTGAATCAAAGTGGTGGATTAATTCTTCAGATGAAGCGATGCAAAGACACCATATGTTGGCCACTCTATACAAACATTATAATAGAGTGTTGAGGCAAGACGATAAATCATCGTTTGTGCCACCTTCAACAGGTAGCTAGCTGGAGTTGTTTGGCTTCTTCTCCCAGTCTTTGTATTTTCTAAGAGGAGGTATACTGCTCAATTATGGGGTCTAGAAGCTATTACATTCTGTGACTGTGAACTGTTAACTCTATTTACATTTTTAAGTATGTTTGGAAATCATAAAAACAAATGCATTTTTGTTTGCACATGGTATTGGCCTTGTTTACAGTGAAGCAGCTGTTTTTGTTTTGTTTGTTTGTTTGTTTTTTTTTTGGGGGGGGGGGGGGGGCACTGCAGTTTTTACTTGTTATTCAAGCCTTGTTTCAGACCCCAGTCCTGTCATCCACATCTCAGAATTGCTCAGAAATTCAAATAGATCTCAGATTGCTATTGTGCCCAATAACATCTTTTGTCAGGGCGCACTCACACTATTCACACGTTTGACCCCAAAAGTCCAGGTCGTTTGATTGGTGTGAGCAGTGCCGGCCCGTTGCAAAGGCAGTATACAAATGCTAGGGGTGCCTGCAGTCCACAAGGGGCGTCCTGGCACCCGAAATGAGTGAGGAAGAAAAGTTGAAGATAATAAAAAGAAAAAGAAGGAAAAATGTGTTAAACTTTCAATGTGTTATACCTGCTCTTTGTGGGGGAGGAGGGCAGACGAGCTATCAGAAGTGAGTGACGCTAACCGTACTGATAAATATCAGGATTAAATAAAAAAAAGCTGTAAAACATAAAGCTGTATGTCTGCTTTCTTAAAGTGTATGAATATTGTGATTGGTGGTAGAATCGGTTGGAATAGAAGGGGCACCGGCTAAAATCTTGTCTAGCGCACCAAGTGGGATAGCTCTGAGTGTGAGTGCTCCGTTCCACTTCCTTGGTTCTGGCACAGTAGGAAGAGGTGTGCTTCGGCACAGTATAGTTGCTCATACACGAGTAAAAGCAGGGGTTCGCAATGTTAACAGGAAGGATCCAAGCCTTTCATTATCGATGAATCCCGGAGTGTTATGGGTGCATCTGACTAAAATGACCCAAAATAAGTCACAAAGTCAGTAAATGCAGTCATATTCTCTGTATTGTTCTCCGATGTGCGGACGTGGACTCGTCTGATCGTCCCCCTTTTTTCCCCCTTTTTTGAGTCCTTCTGTCTTGAAAAAAAAGCATGCTGCATGATCACGTAAAGCCATTCATGTGTTGTATTAACACGTTATGTTCAAGAGGTAACCATGCTCATGCCTGGTTAGTCATGGAGCAGTGTGAGTGCATGCAAGCGGGGGAATGGGGAGTGAGGGGCAATTGTGCTTTAGCACGGTACGGAACATCTTTGCCTAGTGTGAGTGTGCCCTCAGTTAAAGAAGAGGTCAACTAATCAGAGTTGGAAGAAAAATTGAACAAAAGAAAACTGGAGCCCAAAACTGTCCATTTGCTTGACCTCAGCTCAATTTGAGTGGGCAGCCATCTTCAGGGGCAAGTGAATGTACAAACAGTTTCTACAACATGAGGCTTCCAATTGTATAGTTCAGATCATAAACTAAAACAGCCTTTTAAGATGGTTGGACACTTGCTTTCTCAGCACATTTCCACATTTTGACCACCACAGCAAGGACCAGGGGCAAAACGTCACCAGTATGAGATTTCTAGCTTTGCTACCACTTAAATATATTGATAAAGACATTAACTGACTGGCTGAAATATCCAGAGTGATGTCAAATACTTGAAATATGCCACTGCTCTGCCATCCTGTCATCTCTCTGTCATAGACTGCCATTCCATTAGACTCCAACCACGCCCAGATGAGGAATGAGCCCTCTGCAGTGGCACTGACCACAGCAGGGTCAGTCTCATTGTATTGTCCTATTAATCATCAGCTCAGGGAGAGACTCACAGTTTCCAATGATTTCCCTCCAGAAAGACTCAGATCTGTGTGATAAGAAGCACTTTCCCAAGTATCTGCTGGCTGTCCCAGTTTGGTGATCACCCTTTGACTCCTCGCTGTCTGTCTCTCTCCATTTATTTATTCTACTGCTATTTTCTATTTACTTGAAAAGCTTTTCAACAGGAGCTGCAGAGACAGGAAGTTTATTTTCCTTCTTTCTACAATGAATGTGCTTTTCTGAATTTCTGTTTCTTTCTTTGAAAAGATGTTAGGTAAGAAGTAAACTTATAATGCAATATGACTGATTATATATTGTTGGGGTAAATCTTTGCAAGAGTTAAGATGCTCAAAAGCTATGAGTGCGCTTTCATCTGCTAGCTTTAAATTATTGTTTAAGCATATATTGCCGCATTTAACACCTTGGGCTTTTAGGCACCTTAATTTCTTTTCAATTTAACTTGTACTTTATCTCCTCCTGCTGGCTCTTCCACATAGTCCTTGGAAGGCCAGGGAGGTTGTCTGGTATGGTTGTTTTGGGGGTTTGCTGCTTATCTCCCTGCCTAATAGCTTTCCTTGTATGCACGGGAAGGGCAGGAATGTGTGCTATCTCTGCTTAATGCTTTCCATGTATGCACGTGGAAGGGCAGGGAGATCCCTCACAGAGCCATACTGCCAAATATAAATAAGTGCGTCAAAGTATCCATTTTGACAAAGTGGTCCTGACTGAATTATTTTTCTTAGTTATGACTTTGAATTAAAGATACACATTGAAGTTATAGTTACACAGAAACATGTTCTACTCAGACTCCCTACTCACCCAACAGTATTTCAAGTTGTGAGACACAACCAACACTTACAATCATCCGCTGTAAGGGACATGTTTGATAGGCTATTCCAGAAACGTTCATGACCTGAATGTTCTAAAATTGCCCAGACCATCAAAGAAAATAGTTTCATTCTTTGGGTACCATTAAGCCTGGTTCACACTGTACGATATTCCCCCGATTGTATAAAAGTAGGGGTGGCATGTCAGCTCACACTGTACGACTGAATCGTTTATGATGCACGCCCAGACCTTCAGATTTATGTGCTCACACTGTACGACCAGATTGTCGGGCACGACCTGAGAGCTCACACTGTACGAGTGAAAATACGCAGCGTTGACGCAGCGTTGACAATTGTTAATAAAGTTTCATTTAAAACTCCAACGGACTCCAGGGGATGGCGGCTGGTGAAAGAGAAGGAGGTGGAAGTTGTAGTAGGATATAGGAAAGTTGATACTTACGTAGATATATGGATATAATGTTTCAGAAAAGTGCTGCACTGATGATCTGTGCCGTCCTGTGAACAGAAACCTAAAACAAACAAAAACGCCGGCGTATATGAACTCGCATGCAGAAGTCCTCGTCTCCGCAGCCACCGAGGACTGTAGGTTTCTGCGTTTTGCAGAGATAATTAGAGGTTATATAATGTAGTCATGCACGACTTCTGCCAGACGCGTTCATGACGTAATTGTCAAGATTTTAGATCCTAAATATCAAACATGTTTGAAATAAATCGGGGCGTCCCCGACGTTAAGATTGGAACTTTATGCCACTCACACTACAAGATAATCTGGGCAGATAATCGGTTCCGAGCAGTCTTGAGTCGGGAGCGACCCTGATTGTCGGGAAGGAGGAATCGGACCTCAAATCGGCCCGATTATCCTACAGTGTGAGCCAGGCTTTAGTCATGGGAATTCCGGCTCTCTTCAGTGATCCAGATATTTGGCTCAGCTCGGCAGTAAGTAAGGTTCCAAACGGCTTCATTTGGTACCATTTTGGCTTTTATTAAATCTGCCAAATTTAGCTGTGATATGAATGATATGTGTGCATGTATTTTACTATTATTCACTGTAACAATCCTAAAGCATAGTTCCTAGAAAAACACTATTTGAAATGATGTTTGGTATCTTCACCTGCTGTTTGCACACAGCACTTATCGCAGCGCTCTCTGCTCCTAACACCATCATCTCCCTCCTCCTGCTGCTTTTCTGTAATCGCATCTGATTGGTAGCACGGCACACACATGGGGACAGCATTCAGTCAGTGGGATGTGAACCTGTCGCTGAACAGTGTGGAGAAAAGAATAATCATTTTATTCTGTTGTGTATTAAATAACAACAAAAAGGGGGAAAAAAAGAATCCAGCTCCAAGTTTTTGTCAAAATTGAACCAAGTTTCACTTTTGTGCCTTGCTGAGTGGTTCTGTCTCCTATGAGGTCATGACTTCCTGTGATTAAAGATCTTAGACCTTCAGCTCAGGGAGTGAAATGTCAAGTCTGCCTTTCATGGACGCTTCTGTATATTCTGAGACAGTGTGCAGGATGAAATGGGCTTTACTCCACCCTAATTTAATCCATTCCAGAGGTGCTGTCACAAAGCATTTCAGTTGTTCATTGGAAAAGGCCACAAGGAAAGGTCAATTTACTGACAGAAGGCTTCAATTGATTATTGAAATGTTACCTTATAAAAGTTGATACAATGATAAGTTTTAATCAGTCCCGAAATAAAACTCAAAGTTCATGTAGTCTAGTGTTATTTAGGTTGAAGACAAGACATGTAGATTGAAACGATGTATCGCTGTCAAGTACTCGAAGGTTAGACGTTCTCAAGAAGGGGATATCTATTTTGATTTAATTTGTAATTAAACTCTATTGGTCATATAAGACAATGTAAGTCAGAAACAATTTAAGATCCCTAGCTAAAACCAAAGGCTGCTGCTTTCTATGCATTAAATTACGTGATTATTTAACTTTGTAAGTCTTGTGGATTCTGAGGATAAGATCTTAGCAGTAACTTCATTCTTGTGGAGGACAGATTCTGTTTAAAATATATCATTCAATGCCGTTATTGATAAAAGAGAAAGTTGGTGCTGGTAAAAAAAAAATGCAGGTAAAATTCCAGAAGTAAGAGCTCAAAAAATCACAGAGAAATGTAACAATTGTTTAATGTAGAGATAGGTCAAGAAAAGCTGTAATAATAGATAACAGAGTCAAACTACAACGATTAAACCAACAGACATCCAAGCGCATATCATACTGTGCTAACCCACAGTCTGTCAATCAATATAAACAGGTAGATGTGTGTGTTGAGGAAATTATCAAGACTTGACTTCACACAATCAGACTCTCATGGACTCAGATGGCTTACGTTGATGAAAGTTTATTCACAAGATGAATACTCGAGGAGACATGAATCAGCATCACACCTCTGGTTCAGTGTAATGCTCAAACATAACTGACGAATCCTTCCAAAGCCTTTGCATATATTGGAAAAGATATTACCATTATCAGGGTCGTGTCATATTGACCCAGCTAGACTAATCTGTGACGTCCAGGAGCTTGGAGCAAACAACAACAAGTTCTCCCAAACATCCTTGAAGATATCAGGACAACCTGTTGAGACTCTCCAGCTGTCCTTGGTCTCTAAACAACACTGAACTGTATCAGGTCTGACTGACATCAGGAACAATGAATTAACATAATGATTTTATACCCCTTTAATGTAGTAATTACACAAATTCCACCACAGATCCTCCCTGTTTGATCACGAGATCAACACTTAACTACCCAAACTCAAATTATTAATTTAGCCTGGAAGGTCTGCAGATATGTTCTTGCTTACACCATTGAACTCATTCAACATTTTCATTTAATGTCAAAGCAAACAAATCAAGATATTTTTCAAATCACAGACTAATTACTTTATTAATTATCCTTACAGGTGTCACCCTTCACCTCTAAAGTATCAGATCCAGGAATTCTGCCTCAGGGCCAACACGGGCATAAACTACAAGTCATAGGTTTTGTTAATTAAAACAAACTATAAATCATAGGCTCCCTTGAACACCCAGTGCATTCAGGGAATTCCAGGGCAGAGGTCATAGATCATATACTACCTACAAACAAGAAATCCAAAAACCCATCTCTGAATCATGAAATGGGAAAAAAGAAAATCTTGCGCTAACTATCCCATCCTAGATGAACATTAGGCATTTCCACAATGTTCCATAACCTAATTTTAAAGGGTGATTAAGCTTTAATTAAACATACTATCTGTTAAAAAAAACACACCTTAATCATCTTGAATCAAAATACAATTAACCTAGATTTTAAACACAAATACACTCAGAAATATGGTGACATGTTCTACTTCAATTAAAATCAATCAATCAGTTTTAAATCAATTATAACAGACAATCATAACACTTCATTAATTTACAAGAAAGATTTTTCTTCTTTTTATTCTGAAACTGAATGTCCTTTTCCAGTGGAAACGCAATGTCCAAGATTTTCCTGACGTGCCCGATGGCAATTATTTCTTCACCCGATGTACTTTACGCACAGTGAAAAGGGCAAACTACCTTGGAGAGGTTACTAGCACTTCACAAGGCAGTTATTTTCTCCAACGTCGATCCCGATTCCAGTCTTTTTTTATTTTTTATTTTTTTTTATTTTATTAATTACCAATATATCATTTTATTCAAAATACATCATTAATTTATCATCAATTAAAACATAACATTCAGTTAATATTAAATGTGATTGTCAAAAATAGAAACAAACCTAGAAAATCAAATCAATGAAAACCTTGAACCCTAAATGTACCTGTATGTTTAACATGAAACAGGCTCTCTCCCTCCTCCCTGTTGATAACTGCCACACCTATATCAATCTTTATTCATACAGTGAAGCATCATCTTCTTCAATATCAGGGTAACCTGGGGGAACCCACTCTTCACAAATGTAAGGCTTTTGTTCTTGATTAACTGGTTTGACTTCAGTCTCATTATCTCATAGCATAGTCTAACATTAAAAGAACAGCTGAGTTGCCTTTATCTGAATTCAAATTACCTTCTGCGGTTGACACAGCTTTCTCAAGTGTCTGTAATTCAGTATCCACCTCAATGTCAGCTGCTTCATGTGTTTGTATCAATGTTGGTACTAGTAGTTCTCCTTCTTCATGAGGGAAAATACATTCATGCTTAAGATGTTTTGTATCCACGACCCCCCATGTCCATGTCCCATTTGAATCACGCTCTGGGTAGGCCAGCCGGCAGTTACCCTCTTTACATCGATTTTGAGGACACCTTATATACACAGGATTCACCTCTCTTTTGGCTCTGGAGAGGGGTGAAACAGAATCAAGATTAACAGTCATATCAGGTTCACTTCTATCATTTTTTCTCCAAATGCTTGTCGCAGAGTTTTTCTCTTTAGATTTCATTTTCATCAGAGTGTTACGTCTCACGTCCTTGCTGAACTTAGAGATAGCCATCTGTTGATGCACATCCAGTTTGTCATCAGCTTCACGCACTGCTGAGTGAATACGAGAGCCCTCGTACTCATTGTGAGGCACTCCTGCGCCCCTGCTTTCGATGTCCAGATCAGAATCACCAGAGGTCGTTTTCTCTGCTGGCCAGCAAAGAATAACCCCCAAGACGAGAAGGAGGAGGAGGCTAGCTAGCCCTCCGCCTTTTCTTAAGCTCCTTTTCAAGAGGGAGCTGGTCTGCAGCGGGATGCATGAACCCATTCTGCCTTGCCCTCGACCTTAAGAGCAGTTCGAGTGACCAGTAGCACCTGGAAAGGCCCTTTCCACCTAGGAGAAAGAGAAACTCTGTCCAAGGACTTGATTAATACATAATCTCCACACTGAAAAGGGTGAATCGGTTTATCTGAGGGCTGTGGGAGCCTGCCAGATACCTGCAAATAAAACTTTCTTAGTTGTTCTGTTAAGTGTTTCACATATTCAGACATGAATTCATCAGTCCATAACAGTGTTACTTTGTGGGGGGTTACAGGGGGGGTGACCCCTGTAGACATTGGCCTCCCCATTAGAACTTCATGAGGGCTAAGCCCGATTGTTGTGTTTGGTGTGCTTCGAATGGAAAATAACACCAGTGGGAGAGCATCTGGCCATTTCAAACCTGTGGTCATCATTGTTTTGGTCAGTTTTTCTTTGATCGTAGAGTTCATTCGTTCTACCTGACCAGAGCTCTGAGGGGAGTATGGCACGTGTAACTGCCACTGAAACCCTAGCACTGCTGCAAGACTCTGAGTTATCTTAGCTACGAATGCTGGTCCCCTGTCACTATTGATCCCCAAAGGTACCCCAAATCGCGGTACGACTTCTTTCACCAAACACTTTACAACTGTCTTAGCATCTTCCCTTCTGGTCGGAAATGCTTCAGTCCATTTTGAAAACATATCAGTGATTACAAGCATGTACTTGTAACCCTGACAACTCGGCATATGTACAAAATCTATTTGCATATTTACAAAAGGTCCCGACGGTGGTGGTAAATGATCGTGTTTGATTGAACTGTCCTTTTTTCTTGTCTGCTGACATGTCATGCACCTGTTTATCAGTGTTTGTGATACCTGTGTGATACCTGGTGCAAACCACTGAGATCGAATGACCTCATTAATTCCTCCTTTCCCTACATGTGAAGGACCATGTGCTACCATTGCCAGGACATGTAGGAGCGAACGAGGGCAGACAGGACGACCGTCGGGGTGGAGCCACAAGCCAGACTCCGGATGTGGGGAACAACCCTTACGCACCCATAAATTTTTCTCCGCAGTATCAGCACGGTTTTGCATATCCGCGACATCATTAACGGAGGGCAACGTTATGGGAACAGCTGGTTGAAGGGAGGTACATTGATGTACCATGGAAGTGGAGGAAATGGCTGCTTGTTTTGCTGCAAAATCAGCTCTCGCATTTCCTCGTGAAACAGAATCAGATCCTGAGGTGTGAGCCTCACATTTAACAATAGCAAGCTTTGTTGGTAACAAAATAGCATCAAGCAAATCTTTGATCAATTCGTGATGTTTTACTGGTTTTCCCGACGATGTGAGAAAACCTCTCATTCTCCAGATTTGTGCAAAGTCATGTGCGGCACCGAAAGCATAGCGTGAATCTGTAAATATTGTGACCACTTTGTCCTTGGCTAGGGAACAAGCCCTGATAAGAGCATACAACTCTGCAGCCTGAGCAGAGGTGCCCGCAGGGAGAGCCCTTGCTTCAATAGTTTCCCAATCACTGACCACTGCATAGCCGGCCAGAAGTGTGTTGTCTGATGGACGTGATGCTGAGCCATCAGTGTACAAAATTAGTTCACAATTAGGTATTGGTGTCTGCAATAGGTCTGGTCTGGGGGATGTGCTGGTTTCAATTACCAAATTACAATCATGATCATCTTCAAGCTCTGTGTCTGTAAGGAATGTTGCTATGTTTAGTGGAGGTGAGCGTTTTAGTGTGATGTGAGAACTGGACAAAATTATCGCTTCATAACCTGATCTGCGAGCTGCTGTCATGTGCTGGGTGGCTGAGGTGTTTAGAATGTGTAACACTGAGTGTGGAACATGTACAATACAGTCATTGGCCAGTACAATAGGAGCTGATTTTTCAATCATTGTGGCTACAGCAGCCACGGACCTGACACAACCTGGCATCCCAAGGACTACCGGCCCCAGCTTGGACGAATAATACGCCACTGGACGGTAATGTGATCCATGCTTTTGCACCAAAACACCAGAAGCAAATCCTTCCTTCTCACAAACATGCAGGTGAAACTGCTGTGTGTAGTCCGGCAGCCCCAGCGCGGGAGCTGAGATAAGAGCACTCTTAAGATCTCGGAAGGCTGAGTACATGTTTTCATTCCATTGTACAACAGAGGGTGCAGTGTGTGCTGTGGAAGCCCTCAACACAAAGTCCATTCCAGCATACTCAAAGATCCAATGACGACAGTAATTTGTCATTCCCAGAAAAGATAGCAGTTCTTTCTTGGTCCTCGGAGGAGACATATTTGCTAGGAGGCTGATTCTCTCAGGGGACAGTAGCCGCTGTCCCTCACTTAACACATGTCCCAGGTATTTAACCTGAGGTTGACAGTACTGCAGTTTGGCCAGAGAAGCTCTGTGACCACACTCAGCCAGTCTTTTCATCAGCAACACAGAGTCAAGTTTGCAGGCCTCCCTTGAAGGTGAAGCAATCAACAAATCATCAGCATACTGCAACAAGGTGCTTCCACCAGATAGTTCCAAATCAAGCAAATCACGCCTGACACAAAGAGCATAAATCCCGGGGGACTCGGAAAAACCCTGAGGAAGCCTGGTCCATGTCAGCTGTCGGCCTTTGTATGTAAACGCAAACAGGTACTGGCTCCCTGGATGCAAAGGAATTGAGAAAAAGGCTGAACTTAAATCAATGACTGTATAGTACTTAGAATCTGCAGGCATTGCAGCCAGAATGGAATTTGCATCTGGCACGACCGGAACTGAAGAAACAACAATGTCATTTATGGCCTGCAGATCTTGGACAAATCTCCAGTCATCTGGACGACCTGGTTTTGGGATTGGCAATATAGGAGTGTTGCATGGGCTAGTAGTTTCAACTAACACACCCTGATCCAAAAGGGATTGAACCACAGCATCGATTCCATCAATCGATTTCTGAGGCAGATTGTACTGCCTAATATTTGGTAATCTCGCATTAGCCTTGAGTTTAACAATATGAGGCGAAGCAGAAGTCACAAAACCCACATGATTCTTATGTTTAGCCCACAGAACTGGTGGTACATCAGAAAGTTCTGATGGAGGTCCATATTGGATTGGAGAAGATGACTGCTGTTTTTCGAATGTGCTTAGAGGCGATTGTAGAGGCTCCTTGAGCTGGAGCATAAACATCCCTTCCCCTAGGGTTGTTATGCTCTGGGTGTGTGCGGCTGAAGCACACTGTCTCTGTGTATGGCCTTGTTTTACCATCTCACTCACATGTTTTGACTCATATCCAACTGCTACAGCCAAGATGATATGAGGGGGCACCTCTGTATTTTTAAACAATTTTTGTTGTTCTTCTGTTAGTTTGATTGGTAAAGCACATCCTTGTGGACCTACAAACAGGAATTGCTCACATTCCAGCTGGTGTTGTGTGTTAGTAAATGTATCAGCCATTCTCTTATACTCCTCTGTTGGATTTAAAGCAGCTACACAAAAGCACTGCAGTACAGGCCTCATTACAGACATCAATGATGCACAAGCAGGTGATATTTGAGCAATTTCTTGAATGTGCGCGACATCAAACATGTCAGCTTTGTTGAACCCAGGCAGGTTCCAACCGTACACACAACTGTCAATATCCCGTAAACATTGAACTGCTTGCAAGGCCCTATCATCAGGTATTGTTAAATACAATCCCTCTGGAGTACAGTGAATACTTGCATGCAATTTACACAACAAATCTCTCCCCATCAAATTAAGAGGGCAATTTTCAGATATCAAGAATGAATGTTGCACATCTGAACCTTCCACAACAACATTAGCTTCAGTAGAAACTGGCTCTGAGATTGGAGTCCCGGAAACTCCGACTGTCGTTACATACTCGGATGTGGGAGTACACACATGTTCTTTAGATTGTACTGCAGATATAGTAGCCCCACTATCTACTAAAATTTCAACTTTTGTACCATCAACTTCAATTGGCATTACTGGATTTTCAGAAGGACAAGTGGAAAGTCTAATTTTGATTGCTTGCGTTACTGACTGCGGATCTGATTCTTCTCTTCCATGGCCTCCCTATGCATGATGTGGATAAGCCCCTGGCGGCGGCGGGGGCGGCGGGTATTGCGGTTGCGGCGGGGGCTGGGGAGGGGGTTGCAAGGCAGGACGAGGTTGACCACTATGGTCATTTGGTCCGTACTGCTGTTGATGATAATAATTTGGGTTTTGATATCCCTGTTGTGGGAATCCAGAGCCTCTCGGAGCTCTGCATTCCCTAGCCCAATGGCCAAATCGGCCACAATTTCTGCAGGCTCCTTTCTTCTGCTTATTAAAACCCCTTTTTTGGTTGTGATTTCCTCTGAAATCTGGTTGACCACCCTCTCTAGGTAACTGTTGTTGCAACATTTGTTTGGGGCATTCAGAAGACCTGTTTGAACTGAATAGCTGGTTTCGGTACATACCCATTAACTCTTCAATTGTCTCTTTCCAAGATTTATTATGCCATGAGTTTACCATCATTTTGTAAGTCTTTTCAACACTATCGTTCACATTTTGGAGAAGGGTTGAAATTGCGAGAAACGTTGTGTCTTCCCTTTTAATTCCGGCATGATTATCCCATTCAGCGATGAAATGATTAAGAAAATCAGGTAGAGGTTCCCCTGTTTTCTGCCTGCAATGGATTACTTTTGAAAAGTCACTGCGAGTGCGGGCACATTTCTTTATTGCTTTGTCAGCACTCTCGTTAAGCCACTTTTCCATAGACTCATGCTCGGGCCATTGACCATCCTCCATCTGAGTTGGGAATTCAAAAGTGCTCTCACACATTGGCCATTCACTTTCATACGTGATGCTCAAGATTTGTTGTACATCTGGTATCAAACAGTGATACATGCAACATGTACGTTTGAGCCATGTCAAGAAGGCCTCAGGGCTGGAAATTGGGTTAGGGGCACCTTTTTGTATATCTCTGACTTCTGCAGGGGTCCAAGTTTTACAAATAGGAACATTTCCAACCATAATCTTAGGAGCGTTAAAATTAGCTCCGTCATATCTTTCTGGTGGTTTTACAGATTCCCTCAGTGTTCCTGTCTCTCTGTTTTTAGTGAATCTTTGGTGATGGCTGATTTCTTTCTCTATGCTTTTTGTTTTAACACTTTCAATGTCTTGGTGTTCTAGGCCTCTCTCTCCCTCTCTGTGTAAGACTGCTTCACTTCCTGTAGCTTTTTCTGTCTGTGTGTGTAGCTCCTCCTCTCCGTCAGTTAGTGTGTGTTTTGGATCAGTGTCTCTGTGAATGTCAGTCTGTGCAGTCCTCCCTGGTTCTCTCCGTCCTGCTTTCTCCTTTGCTTCTGTCTCTTTAGCTATGACGGCTGCTATATGTAATATTAGCTCATCTTCGCTGCGTCTAGCTCTGTCCCTCGCTTCTCTATCCTCTTTCTCTGATGCAAGGTTTAGTTTTGGACAGTTAATGGAGTATTGTTGCATTACAGTGTCAGGGAAGGAAATGCCAACTTCTTTTAACAAAATGCACAGCGCTCGTGGAGAAGCTTTGTCTGTTTTCTTTGCCCATTTGTACATTATAGCTCTCGCACTAGCAGGTAAATCTTTCTGATGACGCTGTTTGATATTATCAGATTCTGTTTTTGTCAAACCCAGCTTCTCTCCCATCTTGGTTAGGTGAAAATTTGCCACATGATCAACACTTTGTTCAATGAACTTTTTCAACTCATCAGACAACCATTCACAGCTTTTGCCACTTTCTTCACTCCTCACACGCGCTATCTCAGACCACACTTTCACACACTCGGTCATGTACGAATAATCCCAGCTTGGATTACCGTAAAATGGGTTAACATTTGTAACTGCCAATTTAATCTTTTCTTGATCAAAAGATCCATGATAGGGCCATTCAGACTTTGTCCATCCACACATGAGAGAAGAAAATGGAGAAACGTACTTCCAACCTCTCTCTCTGCCTACAACTCCTGCCGGCATATCAGCAGGGTATACCTGACTGAAATGAGATGTTTTGAGTGTGCTAAAATCATCTCTTGTCTGTGTTTTGGAGTGTGTTCCACCTGAAGGTGGTGTGCTTTTATCTGTGTGAGGATGTTCTATGTGTCTTCGTTTATCTTTACTCTTCACATGTTTGTTTTGAGATTCAGTTTTATTCGCTGTTGTGGACTGATGATTCCCCATCGTGCACCAAACAATTATAGCTTGAATCAAAACCTGCAGCCACAGGCACAAACAATCATACATTCAAAACATTGCACAAACATTTCAACTGCATCTGAGTCTGTTCAGTCTTTTATAATTTATTCCAGCATTGCATATTCAGAATAATGTATCGGTTCTGAGAATCTTGTTGGGTCTGTTTATAACGAACGACTACCATAAGTAATCAGCTCAGTGTGCACACAAATCTTATTGCTCTAAAGTCCCATGACTATAAAAGTCTTACGTCTCGACGGACACAGATTCACATCCTGGTCTTACCTATATCGAAATGAATTCTTAATAATCCACCCCGGGACGTCTCCCCTCGGATATAAGTTCACAGTTTGATCTTATCTGTATCGAGTCACAGCTCAGAAAGCTGGCTCAGACATCCGAAACACCCCCGCAGGATGCTCGACAGCCCAACTCTCACCAATTTGTAAATACAAATACTCAATGATTCTCAATCATTGATATTTTATTTAGTTGCTATAATTTGCAAACATAATTCAACAGCGTGTAGTCAAGTTTACAATTATTTCAGCCGAATTACAGTTTCTTTAGATATCGTCAAACTCAGACATGGTAATAGCAACTAATAAAAATTATTTGCCACTTACCAGTCTTTGTTTGTAGATATCCTGTTCCGTGACGCCAGATTGTTGAGGAAATTATCAAGACTTGACTTCACACAATCAGACTCTCATGGACTCAGATGGCTTACGTTGATGAAAGTTTATTCACAAGATGAATACTCGAGGAGACATGAATCAGCATCACACCTCTGGTTCAGTGTAATGCTCAAACATAACTGACGAATCCTTCCAAAGCCTTTGCATATATTGGAAAAGATATTACCATTATCAGGGTCGTGTCATATTGACCCAGCTAGACTAATCTGTGACGTCCAGGAGCTTGGAGCAAACAACAACAAGTTCTCCCAAACATCCTTGAAGATATCAGGACAACCTGTTGAGACTCTCCAGCTGTCCTTGGTCTCTAAACAACACTGAACTGTATCAGGTCTGACTGACATCAGGAACAATGAATTAACATAATGATTTTATACCCCTTTAATGTAGTAATTACACAAATTCCACCACAGTGTGTATACTGTAGTTTGGCATTTATTCATTTATCACTCAGTATGTAACATTTTCCCTTCAAGCAGCATTAACCTAATCACATCAGAGAACACTTACAGAACACTTTTAACTTGGTCCCTGCAATGTTCCTGATGATGACGACCTAATTTGAATCCATCGGCGTTGCTCATCACTGGAGACACGTGTTCATTTTATGAGTGCAAACAGGCTGCAAGCTCTTCTGTCCATATGTTGCATATGTGTGACAACTAGATAGATAATTTGCAAAGAAATACTGACAACATAACTTGTGATCAATGGACAGTATTACATGCCTCCATGGCGGGTGTAAATCATAAAAAGGCCCCCAAATTAGCAATTTCTCCCACAAAGAGTAACCTTTTTGTATATCTTGCCATTTTGCACATTAGTTATTCATCACAAGTTGTGTATTGCAGGGTATACGCAGGCATACAGAGTATACCCACTTATTTTTCAGTCTCCATAGGGTATACCCACTTCTAAATCCCCTCTGATTCACAATATTCAGTAGTATGCTGCAATTTGTTCTCCCTAGGATAGTAAAGGGACTATGTAGTTGTCCCAGTCTGTAGTCTGTTGGCCAGTTAAAATAATAAAACCTGCTCTTCTTTTTTGGTTTATGGTAATTTCATAACAATCCTTACTCCCTTAAGTCAAGCAGAGAAGGTTGAGTGTTTACGTGTAAATACAAAAGGCCGTTTTTTTAAGTGAATTAAATATGCAAGAGTAGTACTTATACTTGTCACTGTTTATAACAGAGGCTGTTTATCCTCTGCTGGACAAGGCTCCTTAAAAAACACTTGAGTATACCCACTTATTCAGGCACCACTACACCACTGATCACAACCTACTTTAATGATCTTGTATTGTTATAAAGAGCTATCCTTTTGCAATGCAGTATATCTGAGGACATCAGGGATGTGAGGCTGATTTCCCTAAACTTAGTAATGGGGTTGAGGTATCCTCCATGGGACATTTAGGTGAACAATTTCTTCTGTTTGGATTTTTTATATCTTTTTCTATGTTTTTTTTTATTGTCTGCTGCTGTTGGGCTTATTGTCACCAACAGAATTTTGCTGTATGCATACAATGACAATAACATATCTTACGTATTTTGTCTATTTGGTGATATTCCTTTCCCGTCATTCTGTTTTGTAAGAGAAGGTTAAGTTGGGATTTTGCGCCTGCACCTGAGAGTGTGGCGAGTTTAAAAGGCCACACAGAGAAATAAAAAAAAAATTACACTAATTGGCAACATTTCTGGATCTAAACTGACTAATACAAGTGACAAAATCAAGTCAGTCTATTTCCTGTCGTGTAATGATCAGTGTTAGTCTTGTTCACAGCTTCTCACCAAGTTCTAACACTCGTCTGTGTTCACTGGTCGACACATGTTTCACAGGTCAGGTCGTTCTGAATCAACAATGTCAGGTCAACAAATGGTGTCAGGTCAAGAGCTGATTTCTTATTGTTACATTAATGATTAATACCAAGCGAAGTCACTGCACACACCACACTTACTGTAATAACAACATCAGATAAAATAAAGATACCTTTGAAGCTTTGTCATGTATTTTCTTTTTTCATTTTTATATGATTAACTATTTGCAGCAGAATGTAAGTTGAATTATGTTCAAAAAAAATGTATTCCAACTTCAAACACATCTTTTTAAGTCCTCAAGTACTGTATATCCTCTGTAAATGTCTCTCTGGGTCATGACTGACTACAATGAGTGACAAACCTGAGTCCTGCCAGCTGTACAGCTGTCAGCGCTGTGTTTATGTCATGTTTACATGGACGGGACGGCCTTGCATATAAAGCTGATTTAGTCAAGGACTAAAGAAAAGAACAACAACATAGACTACTCACTGCTTATTTAGATGTCACGTAAGTGTCTTTAGATCACGGTCATTCCGTGCCAATTTATGTACAATATGAAGCTATGAGTTAACCAAAGTGTGCTAACATTAGCCTGCTAACACAACAATGCAGGCTACAGGTGATTGCAGCTCGAGCCAAGGACAATTTTGTCCGCCGCTTGCACTTAATGGTGCTTAATTAATTAACTCCTTCGTGCGAACTCGAGTGGAGAGGGGTTGGAGGTGTGTCACTGGAGGAGAGCAGAGGCTTCAGAATAGCGGAGGTGTCGCCAAACAGCAGTTTGTTTTGATTGAGTGCTGGGGCTCAAGGGCGACATCCACTGGATCAAAAAGTCCAACATTCTTCCTTTAAAGTTGAAATATATAAATAGATACAGGAATATCACATCTGTATAATTCTTGAATTGAAGTAAATATTATGTAAGCCCTAGTTGGGCCATCCTGTTCAAAAGTCTGGTTTCGCCCCTGGTGATTGGTAGAGAGAGGGAGAGCAGTGAATGTGTATGTAGCAGTGTATTTTTTCAATCTGGCTGCAGGTATCATTTTAAATCATATTCAAGACTACAAGAAAAAAAACTATTCAGGCTCTAGCTAGCGACCTAGGTGACTATACCTACATCCCCTATGCCCCTGGAGGAATTAATTTACTTTAAATGTGCACAGTAGAGTACAAGCTAAGAATGAATCCCTCCCTCTTCTTTTATGATTTTATTCTGTTATTTATGTATCTGTCTGAGTCAGTGCACACCTACATGGGTTTGAATTGCAGTCTGCCTCTGCCCTAAATCCCCTGAAGACACATCATAAACACCTTAATGACAGACCTTGGTTTCTAATAAAAGCCATAAAATATGTCTTAGGTAAGACTTAATCACCGCATTAATCACCTTAATATTGTGAACAAAAGCAGATAAACAAGCTCAAAGATGCCAAACCTAAAATTATCTCATCTATCCCATTCTCACAGAACAGCCTGATGGATTAGCAGGGCCTCATCTGAGAGGCCCATAAATATTCATTCATTAATTTCATACTTTGTTTAACCCCACCTGGAAGGGTTTGCTCTGTGTGAAATAATGATAAGAGCCTAGGGTTCCCATTAAGCCTCTGACTAATCCCAATAAATCCTCTTTCGTGCGCAGTGCAATCCAACTTGACTTGTCTTGCTCCTAAATGAAAGTGACGGCTGCAGCACCAAGACATTTGTCCACATTGCTTGATGACCTGTCCAACCTGTCGCTCATGTAGGGGATCACCTGAATTGATTGCAGACCCCTTGACATGTCGAGCTCGTGAGGCATGTCTGCTATCTTTTTAATGTGTACCAATACATGAGGCAGGCGATCAGGAGAGTCGAAGGGTCATTTCTAATAACTTTGTCTGACATGACAGAGTGAAAAAGAGCTGACTGTGCTTTCATGAGCTCTTTAAGGTCACTGTATCTGTTAAACAATCCATGGTAAGTCGTACAAAGTATTTCAGTACCCTTCTGGATTGACATTTCAGCAATTAAAAAAATTCAATTTTCAACCTGTTTTCTGTCACAACACTGAATTTTGACATGTTGTGCTACGCATAACAACAAAAATGGTGTCTAAATGTGCAGAGATTTGCATTTCTCAGTCATACTGTGCTTGTTGCAAAGGGTTATGGATACACGGTGGGGAATAGGAAGATTTATTTGACTCTCCACAGAGGCAAAATCTATCTAATGTGACGGATTAATCCCCTCTGAGAAGTATTCAGCGAGATCAAAGAATAGACTTAGAGCGTTTAAAGTTTCCTCATGTTCCTGCTGTGGTCTAATGCCCTAATTCTGAGAGCTGATTACTGAGTATTAGTAGTAAATGTTACTCAAGAGACACTCATACCATTGTTTGGATACAGCCTTTAGCTGTATGAAGCATTTCACTTTTTTTTTTCCAATCCACTTTGCTAGATCATGCAGAAAAACGTGTTTAAATAAAGACTAATATTGTTAAACAGAAGGTGTAACATATTAATGCTATAAATCTAATAGTGAATGTAAAGCTTCTGTGTCTTACTCGTGCTTTCTTTTTTACTAAGAAATACTGAAGACTCATGGCAGAGGAATAAAATGCATTAATCTTTTCACTGGATTGTTTGAGAAATAAGAATACCCATTAAGACCATTTTAAAGGCTTTTTAAAACCCTGCTCCTCAGTGTAGACTCACTGTGCAGCCTTGTTACTGAGGCTCTGTAGACTGACTGTTAAGTCAAGGGACTTGGCTGGACCCTAAAATCCTACCATAATAGCTCATTTTGAAGAGTCCCACAAAGTTTAATGAGGGAAAAAATGTAGAGAATGACTTACTGAGAACTTTTCAGAGTGTTGATCAAATTTATGTGGTTTTATTTTAACAATACTTTGATGTTTGATCTGATTCTTTGTGCTTTCAGTTGATTGAAAATAATGCAAACTGTAGATTAAACCTATGTTATTTTTGTTGTTTGTTGAGTACTTACATAAGCTTAAATATTTCCAACAATTATCAAAGCCATATAAATCTGTTATTTTATAATTGTAACGGTCCGCCATGACAGAGCCACCAAGACAGACACGACATGTTTATCATTGCCAAGGAAACACCGGATGTTACATTGAAGACCGCTGTATAAGGAACTGCTACTGGAAGCTGCCGTACTGTTGCTGTATGTGCTGCTGTAATAAAAAAAAAAAAAAGTCATGTAAATTATACTTGGTATAACATCCTCTGTAAATATATTCTCTTCCTCAGGTTGGTTTCGCCCGTTCGTCTTGACTACGGTCAACACAGAGTTCGTTTTCATCGGGGTGAAGTAGCAGGAATCACTCCCATGATTCCCCACTAGCCACAACGTCATCTTTTGTTATTGTTCTGATTGAGAACCCCCTGGCGGCGGACTTTACACACTGTGCGTTTAAGATGTCTAGGTGTGTTGTCAGACCATCCAGTGGCGATTCTAGAGACTGTTGCGGCCCCTAGGCAAAAATCAATTGGGGGCCCTTCAACCAGTGTTCAGCAGCGCAACAAGAGTGACACACAACTGTACCTCCCGATTACACCTGGTGACCATTCAAATACAACTACTCTCCTCAAGTGCCTTTCAGAAATAAAATCATGGATGTCAGACAACTTTTTACAACTCAACGACACAAAAACTGAAGTGTTAGTCATCGGTCCCCCATCAAAAAGACAGCAAATTACTACACACTTAGGAGAACTAGCCCATTATGTGAAGCCCTCAGCCAGAAACCTTGGGGTTGTTTTTGACCAGGACTTGTGTTTTGAGCCTCAAGTGAAGAAAGTTGTACAGTCCTGTTTTTACCAGCTCAGAAATATAGCCAAGGTCAAATCACTCATGTCGCAAAAAGATCTGGAGAAACTCATCCATGCCTTTATCTCCTCCCGCCTTGATTATTGTAATTCATTATACACCTGTCTCAGTAAAAAATCCATCCACCGTCTTCAAACTATCCAAAACGCAGCAGCCCGGCTTTTAACAAGAACAAACAAATGTGCCCACATCACTCCAATCTTAGCATCCCTTCACTGGCTCCCTGTTGATTTTAGAATTTATTTTAAGATTCTTTTAATTACTTTTAAGGCACAACATGGGCTGGCCCCTTCTTATATTTCTGAGCTTTTAACCCCTTATGAACCAGGACGCAGTCTGAGATCCTCTGGCAGAGCCCTACTGGCTGTTCCAAGGTCCAGGCTAAAAACTAAAGGGGACAGGGCCTTTGCTGTCAGAGCACCCGGACTTTGGAACAGCCTGCCAGAGGAGATCAGACTTGCAGATTCAGTCCCTTGTTTTACATCTCTACTTAAGACATTCCTTTACAAAATTGCTTTTACTCTGTGATTTTATTTTTGATTTTATTTTATTAGTCGGATTTTATTGTCGGTTTGTTTACTTTTTGTCTGTTGCTTTTATTGTCTGTTGTAAAGCACTTTGTTACTTGTATTGAAAAGTGCTATACAAATAAAGTATTATTATTATTATTATTATTATTATAAGAGTGAGTGCTGCCAGATGGGGCCCCCTTAGGGAGGTTTCCTACCGTCATTGCAATATTTGCACATTTTCGGCCACTGCTTTGGGGACCCCTACTTGTCTGGGGCCCCTATCAGTTGCCCGCCTTGCCTGTTGACAAGCAGCGCCTCTGAGACCATCAGACAGGAAGAAACACTAACTCTAAATGTTAAAGAGTTTGTGATAGGATTAATCTCAGAACTACAGACTGTAAGTAAAGATGCCTCTCCTCCCCTTCCCCCACAATGGGTGTTGACATTCAGTGAAGTCATTTGCAGCCAGGGCATGCATGTCTGGGATCCGACTGGTGGAGCCACAGAATTCACGTCCTGCCAATTCAGCTAAGCAATGCTCACATTTGAATTACCGTTAAAACACAACAACAACAAAGATCCCTTAGGTCGGTATAGCCCATACAAAAACAGATTTGTGTGTCTATTTTAGGCAGACACTCGCAGTAATGCAAAGTCTAATGGTTTTTGACCGTTCCTCCTCTGCTCTGCTGATCCAGCAAGAAACTCTGCAGGAGCAACATTCATCAGAGCTGTCAACCATGATGCTTTTAGCATTAAATAACTAATTGAAATTAAACTTCTTTAAAAATGGAATACTTGGGCATGAATCAGCAAGACAAGATAAGAATTGACAATAACAGAAACTGTGTTTGAGAAAAACCATTGGACATGTATTTTATAGTTTGACCAATGTTTCATATGTTTACATGGAGGAGGCAAGGCTTATACAGTAGCTAGACAGCAAGGGGCGCTCCAAATATTTTGGCTTCACTTTAAATGTCCTGACACACCAAGGAGATTGTCGGCCATCGGTCCTAGTTGGACCTAGTTTTTGCGGTGTGTTCAGCTCCGTCGCTACCCGTCGGCCCCTGTCTGCCTTTTTAAAGCCGTTGGTCGGCGTTGGCGCAGTTGGTGAGAGGAATCACTCTGATTGGCTGCTAGGAGGTTTAATTTAACTCCAGCTCTTGACACAGGTTCGGGAAAGCCCCTTGCAGTAGCCATGCTTTCACCCATTTAGTGCGGTTTCTCCTAATTTGTCGTCTCCGCCTCTTCTTTTCTTTTTCCACTAAAAGACCAAGGGCTGACAATGCCAGTCCCATTTTAAACTTTTTATCAGACATTATTCTCGATTAGAAGTACCTATATTATGATTGGTGACCGACAGTGGCCTGAAAAATGGTCTTCTCGTATCATAACAACAGACTACCGCCGCCTACTGGCATGGAGAGTTATTTCCTCTTGCGCATGCGCAGAACGTACGTGGTGGTTGGCTGTCGGCTGTAGTCTTTGTGATATGTTCAAGTGCAACTTTTGGCCAGGACAAAGGCGTTGTGAGGCAATGGGAGACTAGTTCTTTGCCGTCTGCTTGGCGTGTCAGGGCCTTAAGGGAACAGTTTCATGTTTTTATACTTTCTACGGTCAGAACATTTGCTGTGCTTGCATGGTAGTGTCGTTCCATTTGAGTGTGTTTCGTTAAGTATCTGTTTTCACACTGAAAATCTATCATCCCATGTGTACCCGCATGCATTCTATCATTTTCTTGTCAAGAGGTTTTTTGTCTTAATTTGTAGTTTGTGCCTAAAGTTGGATGCTTCTATTAGCATTGACTTTCTGATTTTGATGTTCTGTTTATCATGCTGACAATGATGTTTTTACTAACTATAATCTTCAAAAACTAAAATATACTTTTGAACCATTTAGCTATTGTTCTTTACACTTTCTAAACTATTTCTGTAACATTTTATATTTTTTACATTATATTGTCTTATTTTCCACCCTTTGGGATAAATACGTCTTGGAATAAAACATGTTTTATTGTCTAGCTCTGCTGCATTTACAAAATTGTTTATTAATGTTAGCTGTCACTGCTGAAAGAAAGGAATTTACCTTTGAGTACTTTTAGCCCACCTTCACAGCAAGCCTTGCAGCCAAATAGTGCAATAAATCATCGAAAACTTAATCGCCAAGTTTCCCACAAGGGTCTAACAACAAAGATAGTGTGCTTGTTTTAATTTAGGTGGGATTAGAGAGTGTGCAGGTGCTGTGCTTTAAAGAGCAACACTTCAATAAAATGCAATAAAAACACAACAATCATGTGCAATCCTCCTGCTGCCAATCTCAAAAATGTTATTAAAGCCATATCATATAGCTGTTCACATCTGGCCTTCTTAATAAGTCCAAAAATTGTGATACAAGCAAAAAGAAAGAATGAAAGAAAGGGAAGGGAGTCAGAGGGAGAGAGAAGCATAAATCATCCACCGAAATGAAATGAGTGCAAGGGGAGCCTGTTGTCTTTGTTGCTGTCTGACCACAGAGCTTCGGCAGGCTCAGTCACCCTCATGGTTTGCTCTTTGGCCATTTGTGAATACAGCTCCTCAGGTTATTTAATTGCCAACTGAAGAATAGGTCATCACAATGTCTGTGAAGGAAGCACAGAATAAGCTAGCCGGCAATTATGAGTAACACATAAAAGATGTATGTATCCCCAGTGGTGGAAATAGGGGCACATATGATTTGACACTATAGTCACCTTTTATAAGTATTCCCTAAGTATTACTTAGACCACACGTAAGCAGTTTTATAATAATATTTCTGAAGCACTTACAGGAAATAATAACTTGTGAACCTCAAAGGCTCATATTCTGGAAACATGAAGTCAATCTTAAAATAAATTCATTTTTTAAAACTTCATCTCTTCTAAACTAAGCTTGTTGTTTAAGTGCATTTACGATGATGCTTTAATATCAACTGTTACGGCTTTATGTTGTTCGTTCCTGTGCTATTTATCCCTTCTCCCCTTATATTGTCCGCTGCTCTCCCCAGGTGAAGCTACTGGCCCTTTCTGAAAAAGCCACAGTTCAGTATGGAGTGCAGACTTGTCAGTACCCTCGTGGTCATTCAGTGAGCATTTTTTGGGTCCACCTCAGTATACTGAACATTTCAGGATTGATACTAACTTCCGGGTTTTAATACAGTATGGATCGGATGCATCCTTTCAGGAAATGAATTGTATTTTAACACCCACAATGCTGTGCGAAATTAAATGTAAAACATCACTTCACGTGTGCCTCCAAATCAATACAAACGAGGATGGATGCGGCCAGATCGGGTAACTGGCCTTTCAAATGTTAAGTTGTTAAATTGATTACATGCTATGCGAAGTTTTGTATTATTTACTGAGCCATTGTGCATATCACATCTGAGTTGGAGTGTCAATAACATGAGGCGGGCTAATGACATCACTTACACTGAATGAATCAGACGAAGTAGGAACAAATATCGGCCTACTGAACAGTAGGTCCTAACAGTATACAGCACAGGTAGTAGGGACTGTCTACTGTCAGATTGTGTAGGCCCTTTGCAATTCGGAAGCACCCACTGATTGCACAAAGAGGTGCACCTGTCCTCAGTACTTAAAAGTCCTGTGCTGACGTATAAAGGCAGAGGCATTTGGAGGGAGGACAACTTTCTTGCTGCGCCTCACAGGAATTTTGTGGGGTTATATTGTGTGGCTGCAGTCCTTAGTTGATGTTTGTTTGTCTTTCAGTTATTAATGTGTCTTCTTTAAGTCCCATGGTTTTGAGTCTTTTTAGGGTGTTTTCTAGGAACTTTTTGGGCCATGTTGTGAGGTTTTGTGGGAGCTCATCCAAAATGGAATATCCATGAGGTGAGGTAAATGTGTCACTTTGTGTAACATGTGGTAACTTGTCGTTTGAGTGTGGCAGCCTTATCTTTTAAAACACATTTAGTTGTTGTTGCTTGCTTCATGTTTGACTCTGTTGTCATACAGTTTTAGTTTTCAACACTCTAAAGCCGTGTTCATATATCGCTCCTGAAAATATATCGAGATCATTTCAGGTGGACTGCTCCGGAGATTCTCCTGACGTTGAAGTAGAAGTAGCAGAAGTAGCGGACGAAGCAACAGAGTCCGCTATACGACGCTATAATGAGAATGTTTGCCTATATCAATGCTACTTGTAGTCCAACGGAATGACATAATCAACAAAAGAGCGGAGAAAAACATACTGGCGAACAGAAAACGTAATGAAGCCTTTTAATAACGTGCACAGAGATCGTAGTGGTCGCGTGCAGACACTCTATGCACCGCGCAGCAGTCACAGTATACAAACGTCACTCCCCCTCCTATTGGCACGAGGTGAATTCTCCTTTCTTACATCAGCTCACTCGGACTTGCTGCGGAAAAAATACTAAGGGTCTGGCAGGAGAAACTCCGGGTGAAGTCCGAGTGAAAAATGTGGCTGTTTGCGTTCACATATACAGTCCCTCCTGGAAACATCCTGAGTTTCTGATGAGATTTTTGCAAGTGTGATAGCCCTATAACTTAGTAAGTCACCTGGCGGCATGTAAGAGCTTACCACTTTATTACTTTGCCTATCTTATTGTCGGTGGTTATGAGGGCGGACATTTCTTCTGAGTATTTCAGTTGGCTGTATCTTTGGTCTTCTGTGAGGCACTGATTCAGAAACGTCTTGAACTTGGTAAACCCCTAAAAACTATGTTGATAGAAAGATAGAACCACCTTAATATGGGGTGTAATAAATGGGGGCTAGTCTATTTGTTACAATCTATATTCCATTACTTCACCACTGACACTTGGCTGGTATTGACTTCTTCCAATGCAGTTCCACTTAGCATTGTCTGAATACTTAAATGACTTTCTGGTCTTTTCCATAAAGTGCATAAGTCTGGACCTATATGGACACATTTGAACAGAACCCAGACATAGGTTGTAAATAATAGAGGGGACAGATAAAAGCTTTGTGGTGAGAGCTACAAAGCCAGTCTCCTCCATCTCTATTGTAAACTGTACTATACAAGCTCAGCTGTGTTCTTTATTAGGCTTAATGAGCTACTCAGATTTAATTTTTTACCAAATTTGGTGTTAAATAGAGCTATTGGGTGCATGCATACATCAATAATTACAGTACATGAATCCCAGGCTTCCTCACACTCAAATATAACTTCTTATTTTTGAACCAACTCATAGTTGAATTATAAATGCTAAATTCACCAACTTTTTTTGTAAAATAAATTTGAACTTTATCATTTTATTTCAGCTTTTAATGCCTTTCACGCTGCCATTTAAATTACTTTTAATAACTGAAGCTTTTATTTAAATAACACCAGTTCAAAACAGATCAAGTGAAACGAACTCTTCAGCGAAAGCCAAGAAGAAGAAGGGGTTAACTCACCAGTTCATTTTCACCTTTACTGACACGTCATTCTTTTGAATTTGATGTAATACACATAACATTTTGGTGATGCCTTCAGTGATAGCTCCTGAAGTGGTTATCTAAATAAGAAAACATTTAAATGCCCTCCCTCCACATATCTTCATTATTCATGAGCACACTCACTTTGAAAATGTGATGCGTGGTGATGACTCAGACGAGAAAAGTGCATAATTCAATAGAACGAGAATCTTTCGCGTTGCTGATATGCTTTGTGAAAATGTTACAACAACAGATTAAAGTATTTATGAAAGTGTGGCCATCACTTCATTTGAATGTGTGACCTGCTCTGAATGCGTCTACAGCATAAAGGCTACTGTAGCTACCTACAAGCTGGGCTGATTTGCCAGTTTTAGACAACTGCTGTATCTTAACCATGAGTGTAAGCCACAGAGTGGCAATTGAAACAGATTAATTGCAATTGGTTGCAAGTTTACAATTTTATTTTTCAGAATTAGTCAGGAAAGCCCTGCAAGACAAGTAATACAATAAAGTTGAACCATTTGTTTCCAGGTCTGATCTTATGTCCTCTCTGGCCCAGGTTTAGGACCTTATAAGGTCTATTTTTTTTTAACTATGTGTGGAGGCAGAATTCAATAAAATGACTTTGCCCATGAAAACTGTTTTTGTGAATCATTCTTAGAGTATTTTCTGGGCCAAAAAGGACAAAGTGTGCAGGATCACAAAGCTAACAGTGCTGGTAGAATCCAACTGAGTCTGATGGAAAGGTGTTTTGTTGGGTTATTAATCCTCATTCATGGAGAAAAGTATGTCGAGAAGTCAAGTGCACCACTGCCCCATGGACTTAAGGAATTCATGTTTCCTTAACGTAACTGCACATTATTAAACATCACTGACTGCCTCACTTTTAATTAGACTTTTGGTAATGTTTACTCCTTTTGTTCATGCCAAAATAAGTGATGTGAGATTCATGTTTCATATTGTACATGGTCACTTATCAAATAAAACAAATCTGATATTAGATAGATGGATAGAACTTGTGGATAACCAATTGCCTTAAAATGCTGTCATATAATAAGTAAGTTTAAAGGTGTTTGTTATTGATGTGAGCATTTCAAACCTGTCCTTCATCACACCTCTCCTTTGGTTGTGTGGGTCTGATAATTTACCAAGGCTTTGGCACCCATAGGGAGTTTGTTGTAGTTGAAAACTGTTTAAAAATATGCAAAAAGAAAAAATCCAGAAAACTGTAAATCCATCAAAAATGAAAATAACAAAAATGTTCCCCAAGGTGTTCTAATTTCTGACATTCATTACCAAATATATTTTGGCTACATTGAATCCATCATGGAAAACAATGGACAACTCCAATTCCTCTGTCTGTGCTGCCAGAATTGGGGGAGAGGTTTTTGTGACAGAGGTATGTGGACGATACTGGCAAGGCTTTGAAATGTATTTTTTTTTTCAACTCCAAGAGCCTATTACTCTACTGTACTGTACCTGTCTTGAAATACAACTACCTCAACAGTTAACTCCTAATCAGACACACAAATAACAAAAAATCTAAATCTAGATCAAACCTTCTCCACATCCAACTCAAATCAAAATCAGAAATACTTTATTAATCCAGTGCGGAAATGTGTTCATTACAGTTGCTCTTATACAGCAGTAGAAAAACTAGAAATATATTTAAAATGTGGAATAAATCGAAAATATTAAAAGAAATAAGCAACAAGTACCAAAGTGCAGAGTATTCAAAGTAATAATAAGGTATGTACAAAGCACAGGGAATTGTAAATATGAACAATATATACAAATATAAATAAACAAAATGTGCAGTGTTGAACAGTCTAGATAGCAGACTCATTTTCAGCCCGGGAGTTTTCATAGCTCAGACCAGCCCACTTGAGTTCACATCAGAATCCGACTCAGAATCTGTTTTTATTGCCAAGTACATTCACACGTACAAGGAATGTGACTCAAGCCTTCACATTACTGTAATGTTCTCTGACTTTGAAGCTGGATGATAGTCTGTGTTCTGAGGGGGGAGGGCAGGGGCATTTTTAATGAGGCTGGCAGCAGAGGGGAAGAAACTGTTCTTGTTGCGGGAGGTTTTGGTCCTCACAGACTGCAGCCTCTTACCCAGAGGGGAGGGTCTCAAATAGTCTGTGTCCGAGCTGTGAGAGGGGCGGCCACTATTTTACCTGCACGCCTCAGGTTGCTGGAGGTGTACAGGTTGTGTCATCCTTTTACTGGAGATATAATGTAAGCCTTACTATGATATAAGTCAAAATTGTGCACTATTCTCAACAACCTTGTTACTTATAGTGTATTGGGTCAAAAATCTAATTTTCAATTTGAGGCATGTAAATATAGTTTCACAACTATCATTTCTTTTTTAACAAATTCAGTAATGGTTAATCAATTATTATGAAATAAAAGGTGGTTTTGGAAAAATATGATCAAGTTCTTTCTTTCTCTCTCTCTCTCTCTGGTCACTTGTTGAGTGTAAACACCTGCAACATGTATGTAAGGACTACAGAGCGAGGGAGATCGATCACCTATGGTTAATTTGTGTTAATGCCAATTGTGGGCAGAAAATAGCCTATACCTGGATGGCTTGCCCAGGTGTGAAACACTGCGCAGTTCGCACTACATCATTCCTCTAGGCGAAACTTGCTCGGCCCATACTTTCAGAAGTAGGCTATACTGGTCTTCAGTGAAAAGCTACTCGAACAATGAGTGCAGCCTGTATGATCTATTTACTGTCACTGCACATCAGCCCTCACTGCCCTAAGGCCAGGGATTTTTCTACATTAAATTAATTGTTAAAAAAAAATTTAAACGCAGATTTTTTTCCACAAGTGAATGCAATTCACTCCTGTACTAATTACCTCCAATTTATCTAGGCTGATTTATTTTCTTCTTCTTTGTTATCCAATATAATGATTGAGATATGTGTTTTTTTTATATCTTCCAACGAAATTTCCTACTGCTAAAAACTGCTACTATTAAAATGTTCTTTATAAATTATATAAATGTAGCAATGTGAGGGGCATACTTTTTTTCTGTGGAGTAAATTTAGGTCTGTTGTGACGGCACGGTGTAGCCGTAGACTAGAGGTTCATTCACTACAAGCACATTCCATAGAAGTAAGAAAAACATCATAACCGGGTGAAATACGACTCACATTGACGTTTTTAAATTAAAATAGTAATATAATTAGTGATATGTCTATGCATATACTTTTACACAATTATGGCGAACAAAGTTTATTTTTAATATTACAGACAAATTGTCGAAAGTGCGGACCGGTTGCATTGCTGCATTTACTTATTTCCAACATGGCGACCGACGGGACGTAGAAAATTGTTGTGGGGTATTACATTACGGAATATTGTAGCATTTGGACCCGCTGCAAGCTATTTGTTTACCAAAACACAATCACTGCGCGTACTACTACAACATTTATTGTTTTCAAGAATAAGTTGGAAATGCATCGTCGCGGAGCTGCAAAGAAAGACCACAACAACAAACCTGTGAAGAAGGACGTGAGTGACAGCGATAAATACGCCGACCTCTTGGTGTTTGGCTATGCCTGCAAACTATTTCGAGACGACGACAGGGCTCTATACCACGAGCATGGAAATCATCTTATCCCATGGATGGGGGACAAGAGCATCATGATTGATAGGTCGGTTGAACAAACTTAGACTGAAACATTATGCTAACCATCTATCCTGTCCGTTAGCCTGTTTCAAAATTGAAGGGACCACATGGAGTTTGTCTTGCAGAAGCTTGGAAATTATTGCAAGTGACAATGAATGTGTTTTCTTGCCTGTTAACGTGTTTTCGGATATCCTAAACCGACAACAAATGGTTTCTGAAGTTTTTTAAAATATGCGAAGATACAATTCCCTGCCAGTCTCAGCTAGCATTAGCCATGTATTTGGACCAACAAAGAACACCAGCAATAACTACTGCAGTCTAATGCACCAGTAACACAACCAGTTTGGACGAATTTGCATTTTCATCACTGAGAAAGACTTAATGGGTTAGCTCGAAGGTGGGATTTGCATCTTGGCATGTTGGAAGAATTTCCTCTGGAAACTATCTCTAGGCATAGTTTACACTTAGTTGAAGAGAGTAAAATGAGGGTATGACAAAGACCATGTTTTATATTTTCAGTCTCTTTTAAATTGAGTTTTGGCAAAAGTACCAGCATTACCTTGTGCACAAATGGACTGTAGATGTTATACTGTGCTTAAACCAGTAATCCCAGAGCAAATTCTAACCAACACTTAAGTTACTGCAGTTAAGGTGATTCAAAATATAGTAATGACAATGGGGAAACTAACTCTGGTTCAGTCATCTAACAAGACATTTAAATGGACTGCAGTGTTTCTACAAAATGTTGCTGCAGGTGATGGTGTAAAGTTTTATTGCCACCTCCATGCAGAAAAGGAAGTACGTTACTCAAAACATTTTTTGTTATTCTTTTGAATCTTCTTGTTCTGCAGTGGACTGACTTGTGATTCATGTGTACAAGCCTTTGTATGTGTGTCTTTATCACATAACCCAGTTTCCCCCCCTCAGCAAGGTAGGCTAAGGGGTCCTGCCAAACCCCGAATGCCAACAACAGCACCCCATTTCTTTGTCTTCATGAAGAAACTTCAACTGAGAGATGGCGTAGAGGGACGAACCTTGGAAAATGTCGTCCATTTGGGTTCTTACGGATAGGTATTTATGTACCCGGGTTTGTGTGAATGTAACTTTCTTTGCAGATGTAGAAGTATTTGATGAGAGTTACAGGGGGGAAATTGAACCCTGTAAGGTAAGAGACGAGTTGCTTTGTTTTTCTTTGGTTTTGTCTTTTTGGTTTGTTACACTTGTCCAGAAAGGAAATAGCAGCAGAAAGCTTGTTGTTAGGTGTCATGACAGCACCATTAACACTTAAGCCCAAGGAATTTATTATTCTGTTGACTCACTTTTTGTTGACAGTATTTAAGAGATTTTGACAACTTGTAGTATTTTACAAGAATACTCCCTCTTGTCAGACTTAGAGGTAGAGCATTTTCATTTCTGTAAACTTTGGTTTAAGGTTGACTTTCCTTGGTAAGTAGTTCGATATTTTGTATAGAAACGCTTTGCTGACTTCCTTCTCTCTAACCCTGTTTATCATCCAACAGATACGATGGGCGCGGTCACTTACATGACCTTTCAGAGTATGACAGCGGTTCATGGAATACCTCCTACCAGCTGTCAGAGGAAGAGGACAGGATCGAGGCGCTCTGCGATGAGGAGAGGTACCTGGCTCTGCACAGTGACCTGCTGGAAGAGGAAGCCAGACAAGGTGGGCAGTCAATGAAATTGAAGATTTAAAATTGAAGAAAAAAGCAGGAGAATCATATATATGTATGTATATGCATGTATATGGCATTCCCTAAAGAGGTAGTTTAAGGTCATTATCACCCTGAAACAGCACAGTGTATCTTTGTTGCTTTTATTTGGATATTTAAATCTGTTCAAATAGAATAGCTGTCTTTATGTTCTGTCAGGGGAGGCTTGTTTTCCAAGATTTAAAAAAAACAAAAACGGAGTCCACAAAAAGAACAAGCCTGTAACAATTAAAATATATTCAGAAAAGTGAGCTTGACTTCAGTCTGCGCTGGTGACGGCTACTTTTGACACAAACGCCTGACAGACTACAGTATTCATCGCATGGAACGTATGGAAATACAGGACAATTGTATGCACACAAACATATTGTCAAAGGAAAAGGCTGTCTGGTGAAGGTGAAGCAGTGAAAATATCTTCAATACAGAATATTTTGTTTTATGCAGGCCTTTATTATTGGCTGAGAGTACCAGTTTTTGGTGACTCTGTCCACAGCGGTACATCAATTAGCTTCTTTTTAGATACTCTTGCTGGCTTCTCCAAACAGGGCCCTTGGTGAATGTAGTCTTCTGTATATTGCACACCTTCTATTGATAAATACATCATGCATCCCTTTAAAATGAATCTGCCCCAAGTGGCTGTGTGATGCTAATGGCAATGTAGGTATCCTATTAGCATTGTTGTAGCCCCATCAATCATGAGTCATTAGCATCTTTCATCCCATTATATTATGAAGTGGTGAGGTATTGAGCCACAGCAAAGTGCTGACCCACCGCACACATTACATGTCTTTTAAACAAGACATGAGATAACTTGGTATCCCTTGTACGAGCCATGACTATGCAACTTATAGTACACAATTAGAAATGCCGTTTTCACATATGCGCTCCTGAAATTGTCTAGATAATTTCAGGAGCATTGCTCCTGATGTTCTCCTAACTTGGCTGTTCACATATGCACCTCACAGCGGGAGACTATCACTGTCAGACAGGAGGGGGGGAGGGAAGTCCCCTGAGGTAACAGAAACCACGCGGAAGAAGCAGACGAAGCAACAGAGTCCGCTATACGATGCTATAATGACAATATTTGCCCTCATATCAATGCTACGTGCAGTTCAACGGAACCACAATGTCAACAAAAGATCGGAGAAAAACATACTGACGAACAGAAAACCAAATGCAGCCGTTTAATTACGTGCACTGAGATTGTTGTGTTCTCGTACATACTGTCTATGCACCGTGCAACAGTAACAGGATATAAACGTCACTACCCTCTCTCACTGGCTCGAGGTGAATTCTCCGGATAATATCCTGCTCTGTTCTCACATCAGCCCACTGGGACTTGCTGCAGAATAAATACTAGGAGTATGAGAAAGTCCGGGTGAAGTTCGGGTTAACTTCTCCTCCTGGAACTATGAGTAGTTCTCTGCAAGTGTGAAAGCACTAATAGGAAATTTGACAGGAATCATTTAAAAAGACATATGGTTACTCTGCAATAAGTGTGATTTCTGTAAATATACCTTTTCCATTTGTTTTATTCTGTAAGATAACCATTTAAATTCACAGCAGGAATCACCTCTGCACTAAATAATGTGCCTTAAAGGCTTGTAAATTGCTTCAGGAAATGTGTGCTTGTTGTATGTCTACTTTTCTTTTGGCTAAATATTTTGACACTCACAAATTGCTTGACACGTATGTTCCATTTAATGATGTCTCATTAAACTTGTGAGATGGATTTATCAGATCATCATTATAGAGCTTTGTCAGTGTTGCTGCTGAAGCGCTCAAGTGTTGCCTCTTTTAACCGCCTGTCAGTGTTCCAGGCCCGTGTGTCCTCTTTTCACACCTCGCCCACAGACCAACACTAATAAGACAAGCCTGTTTGTACAAACGGATTGAGTGGCAAATCTTACAATGTGCTACCTACTTTAGTCAAGGTTTCTCACTGAAATCTTGGTTTTTCAGTTCAAATCCTCAGCAGAGGTGGCTTGTTCAGCGTTTCTGTCTCATTAAAAGGACCCGGTCTGACTCTTAGCTCAGGAGCTGCCATTTCTATGGAAATCACTTTAGACTCTGTGATACTTGCATCTCACTCCCTTTTTCACATTATAATGAAACAGGCTGTTTTGATGATAAAGCACCCTTCTGAAAGACACACTTAATGACTGCCATTGAATTAAAGCGCCACAGTTTTAAGTGAAATATGGTGTCTTATGCCCAAACTGACATTATAGAATGAGTCAACTAATGATTTGTGTCACTCACACACTCACACTCACCGCAGAAGGTTCATCCCCCCGGGCTGCTTTGCCCTTGAATTTGGAGGCCTGACCCCCATTCACTCAGGCTATTACCCATCTGTCCACTGAGAGGACAGAGGCAAAGCATTAGAAATATTGATAGTTTTAGTGGGATTTTTGCCCTTGCTTCTTTATTAAAGATATAGTTCGCCATGAATTTCAATAGAGAAGGGGATGGTATCTGGGGCCAAGCGAGCGTGTGTAGTTATCGAGCCTCTAGTAAGACTTTATATTGATCAGTTTGTGTGGACAAATGAAATGGAATATTGTAGAATGAGGTGCCACAGTCAAATAGACTCTGATATAGTGAGAGAATTCATCTTTTTTTTTTTCTGTCGTGAAAATATTTACAAAATGAGTATTGAATCCGAGGGTTCATCATAATGTAACCATAACGCCATCACCATTAGAAAAAACAACAACTTTGGTAACAATACACAAATAGCTTACTTACGAACACTTTTCTCTGTGGTGTCTTTGTTTTGACAAGTTTGCTAAGCTTTTAGGGCCCTAAAAGCCGGAGCAGACAAATTATTCAACTCAATAAAATCCCAAACTGACCTTCAAACATTGGAGAAACATGCAACAATTAAAGTTAAAAGGCAGTATCCAAAGTTGTAACCAGAGGGTGTTTGTTGTTGCTACAGGCATACAAGGATACGGAAAAAAGGTTTTACAACTTTAGGAATTAAATCGTTTTTGTTATTGTTTTGCATAATTTTCCATAAGTTGTGTTCTTGTTTTCCACAGAGGAGGAGTACAAACGTCTGAGTGAAGCTCTTGCTGATGAAGGCACCTACAACGCAGTGGCCTTCAAATACAGCGCTGACTACTATGACCCCTCTCAGCCCACGGAAGAGGAGGACGCCAACAGGGAACATGGTGAGAACTCGCATCACTCTCAAACCTGCTTATACTTTAAAATAAATAGTTAATCAATCTCACAGTACTCACACATATACATACAATGAATGTAGTACGGGCAGCAGGAGCTCAGTCTGTAGAGACTTTGGTTGGGAAAGTATAGAAGTTGGTCTGATTACTGGTGGAGCCGTGCCAGGTCACTTCCTGAGCACTGCCCAGGTGCCCTTGAGCAAGGCACCAAACCCTCAACTGCTCTGGAAAGTCAGAGTCTATCACAATTTAAAAAAATGCTTTAGTCAAGTAATCAAGCAATTTCCTTCTCACTCAGCATGTGTACATTTTGACCAGTTGCGCAGACGCCTGTGTATAATGACCTTGAAACCATGTTGATGCACTCAAATGAAGCTAACACTAACTATCAGCTACTCCTGGATTTATTAGTGCCAATTTAGAGAAAAAAAAACTGTTTTGGATTTATTTTTGTTTTCGAAGGGACATGTTGCAAACACAAGTGTTCTGTAGAACATGAAGAAGAGCAGCAGACAGACATAGAAACTGAGTTAAAGCTAATATGCTCTCTTTTTGTTTATTTATCCCAGTTCTTCTTCTTCTTAGTCATAGTATGACAAGACCAGGAACAAAAGAAAAAGGGGCCTCGATTAAATGTAGAAATGTTTTGTAAATAAGAAAGTTTAGCAATTTTCCTACTCCTACAATTTGGTATATGTGTGTTGCTTGTCGATTGCCAAAAATTCTCCTTGGCGCCTGGTTAAGATAAATCACACAATAGTGTGAACATACTGCCTGAGAATGCAGCAATATTTGCTTCCTTGACATGCTTATGGCGGGGTGGTATTCTTTGTCTGTTTTTGAATTTTCAGCTGCAGCAGACTGCTGTAAAGAACACAGCAGCTCTGTGTGCTCCATTTCCTTCTTTTTCTTTGTCACTCTAATCCACAAGACAACCTGCAGATTCAAAGTCTGCAGATCAAACATTGAACATGTCACACACATACCAAAAATAGTGTTTAAAAATCAGCATTATACAATGACAGAAGACCATGGAAAGATTATTTAGTTTTCACACACACACGCACGCACGCACACACACACACACACACACACACACACACACACACACACACACACAAACACACACGCTCTTGCAACTTTAAATATTTGATGTAGAGATTGCTGGAAGCACTTTGCCCCTGACAGTTAAGCAGACTTGATGCCTGTCTCTTGGGAGATTGCAGATCTGAGTCCAGTGTCTGAGTACATCAGCTAAAGCTAAAGGTGCCATCACAACTTTACCTCTGGGAACAACTCAATAAGGGTCATGTCACAAAGGGTTATGAACATTTATAGCTACTCTCAACTCTCAGTTCCCTTTCAGTCGATTCACTCGGTACAACACATATAGTATGGGATGTCACGCCCCCGCGTGGCCTACTGAAGACACCTCAAATCACGCCTTGAAGGCAGATGATCTGTGATGACGTATGTGAGGCTCCGCCTGCACATAAATACAACTGTCATCACAGTCATCCCTCAGTTCTTATGCTCTTCACCTCGCTAAGAACACCTTTGCCAAGTAGGACTAACAAGCTACAGCTAGTTAGCTCTGTCTCTTCTTTGGCTACTGCCTGCTCGAAATTGTCTTAACTGCCCCTCTTGGTGTTAGCTGCTGCTGCTGCTGGCAGCTCCAGCATTCAACCCTGGAGAGGCGGGTTACCTCTGTGGAGAAAGTGCTGGGGAAGACTACGGTCGCACGGCATGACCCTCTCCTCTCCGAGTCAAGGGACCCAGCTTTGTCTGAGTCCGATGGCCAGGAGCCTTTGGTTGACGTCCCCACTAGTAGCTGGGCTGATCATATGAAGTATGTTGACGGGTTGGCCGAGCTTGAGCCGGAGTTCTCCGAGAGCGCTAGCCAGCCTCTGCTAGGGCTAGCCGCTAATCATGATGATGATGACGTGCTGGACATCGGCTTGGATGTGCATGGTTTGTCGGAGGATAAACAGGAGGCTTTATCGTCTGGTCAGTATGCCGCAGCTGCTGCGCCGGTTAACCAGGACGATACATCCTTCTTCTCACTGTACCGCCGTGCAGCTGAGAAACTGGAGGTGGAGTGGCCCTCTCCTCCGCCGGCTCAGAAACCGTCGCGGTTCACAGGATTTATCTCCTGCCCAAACCGACAACGGTCAGAAACAGCCTGCCCATGTTCCCAGACTTTGTCTCAGAGTTAACCGCTGTCTACCCGTGTCACAGTACCTGGTTATGGACAGTATCTGGATTTGGAGGGAGCTGAAAAGGCTGGCTTAATTAACCCTCCGCCTATGGAGCCTTCTCTGGCGGCTTATCTGGCCCCCTCTCACAACCATGGCGTGAACGGCCCCACAACGCTTCTGTCTAAGCATTGTAGATTCTCCTCCTCGCAGTTGGAGAACATTTACAGAGCGCAAGCCGGCACTGCTGGTGCACTGAGCTCCGTATCCATGCTGCAGACTTATCAGGCGATGCGTCTGGCAGAGCTCGGGTCACTGTTTCCCCCCGACAGCCCACTGGCGCCTCTTCTTAACGAGGTCAGAGTTGCCACTGACTATATTCTTCGTGTGTCCCGCTGTGCAGCGCTCTCCCTCGGCAGGGGGATGGTGTCTACCGTGGTGGCGCAGAGACACCTGTGGCTGACTCTGTCAGATGTTCCGGAGAGAGACCGGGCTGTTTATTTGGATGAGCTAGTATCTGCTGCGGAAGAAACCATACTCCTCCTAGCTCTGGGACTAAGTGGAGAGGGACTACAGCAGCAGGGAGACAGTGCTGTCCCTCTTTTGTTGCCGCCAAAGAGGCGTCTGCCAAGTTTTGTTCAGGGGTCCAATCCCAAAAGGCATTGTTCTCTCCTAACACAGTCTCCCAAGCAAAAAACCCCCATGAACACAAATGCACCTTTGTTACCTCTGTCTGTAAACCCCAGTTTGGGTGTGTTGAATGCATCTCAAGTAACTGCAAAGTTTTGCAATGTTTGCCACTTTCTCAGTGCCCCATTAAAGGTTCACTCTGTGCCTATTGCAAATGTTCACCTGTTGAACTCAATAAACAGTGCATTTTGTATCCAAAAAACTGCAAGTCAAATAAACCTGGGCAGTCAGGTGAGGCCGCTCCCCTCCAGCACGCTAGAGGGCGACAGCACCCCACCTAACAGTGCTACAGGTCAGTCGGCTCGCAGCTCGACTCCCCAATTGGCGCGCTTGCGCACTCTCTCCTTGGGTAGAGAGAACTGTTGCTATGGGTTACCGGCTACAATTCCGGATCAGACCGCCCCGTTTCTCTTCCATAGTAAACACGGTTGTAAAGGACGAGGCAGCAGCGGTAATGAGGGAGGAAATACATACACTGTTGAACAAGAAAGGTACAGCCGTTATTTCATCGCTCCGGCATCATCCACTCGAGGCCTATATGCATATAAATGGTGGGCATTCGAGCAGTGGTGTCAGGTCCGAAATGTACTCCCATTTCAGTGTTCAATTGTGGAAGTTTTGAATTTTCTTCAAGAATTGCTTGATAAAGGTCTGTCTTTTTCCACTATTAAGGTTTATTTGGCAGCTATGTCTGCCTGTCATGTTGGCTTTAATGGAGTGACGCCAGGCGCGCACCCACTTGCCATGCGTTTCTTAAAGGGAATTCGCCGGCTCAGACTGCACTGCTTCTCGCATTGACCTCCGCAAAGCCAGTGGGCGACCTTCATGCTTTATCAGTGCATCCCTCTTGTACCCAGTTCACTTCAGATGGTTCCAAGGTAACATTACGCCCGAATGCGGCGTATTTGCCTAAGCTCATCCCTTCAGCCCATAGTTCCATGGTTTTTGAGCTAATGAGCTTTTGCCCTCCTCCTTTTTGCGTCTGAGGAGCAAAGGAGGTTACATTCCCTGTGTCCTGTACGTGTGCTACGCAAATACATATACCGCACTCAGGGTGTGCTTTTGTATGACCAGCTGTTTGTCTGTTTTGCTAATCCAGCCAAGGGTAAAGCCCTGTCTAAACAGCGGCTTTCTCACTGGATTGTGGAGGCTATCTCCCTGGCATACAACAGCAGAGGTCTTCAGTTACCTCATGGTGAGGGCACATTCGACCAGGGGCATGTCTACATCATGGGCTACGTTTAAAGGGGTATCTTTAAGTGACATCTGTCGTGCCGCCAGTTGGTCATCACTAGAGTGCTGGAGGTTTAATTCCGGTTCAATGGCTGCTCTGCGGGGCGTGAATACATGCCCCATACTATATGTGTTGTACCGAGTGAATCGACTGAAAGGGAACGAAATGTTATGACTATAACTTCTGTTCCCTGAAGGAGAGGAACGAGGTACAACACTTCTTTGCCCTAGCTGCGAAGCTGGGCTCGGTGAAAGGCGTCTATCGAACTGAGGGATGACTGTGATGATAGTTGTATTTATGTGCAGGCGGAGCCTCACATACGTCATCACAGATCATCTGCCTTAAAGGCGTGATTAGAGGTTCTTCAGTAGGCCACGCGGGGGCGTGATATCCCATACTATATGTGTTGTTCCTCGTTCCTCTCCTTCAGGGAACAGAAGTTATAGTCATAACATTTCATTTATGGTCCTCGATAGTTGAACAGTACGTTTTTGGCATTGTCACAAATAAAAATGTAAAAAAAAAAAGCCCCCAGCACAATTATACTATTCAAATGTTAGTGTTTCTCTGAATAGATACAGACACAAAGGAACACAGTCTAAATACATCATTCTGACTATTGATAGTTCCTGAGGGGAAAACAAATATGCCCGCAGGTTAATTGCAGTATGATTTATAATCTGTTGTCCATCTAAATATGACAAATCTACATCTCATTCTTAACTCGCAGTCAAACTATTCTCCGATTCTCCTCCTTTAATTCCATCTCCTGTAAAAAAAACAAAAAAAAAACAGTGATTTGAATGTTGAGTTTATCTACTAGCTGAATATATTGAAATGTACCACTCAATACCTAAATATGTAATTCCATGTATTTGGGACTATGAGTTGTGTCATTGTGTCATTGTTGTGAAAGCAGACAACCTTCTTGTCAAGCTGCTGAGTCAGCCTTTGACTGTAGCTTTGAATGAACAACAATAATAAATGGGGATGACACGGGACCGCCTGTAAAAAGAGAGATTAAACACATATTGATGCGTACATTATGAAGAGTGATAATCATTTTTTAAACCCATAGCAGCACTTTTAAATATACACCATTTACCGTGATTATAATCCTGTTGTATAACCAGAGTGATGATTAAGAGCTCTCGTCGTCTTTCACATTCGGGACACTTAATTGGAGTGGAGACGTGACATAAGATGAATGAACTCATGGGCACCGTGTGGCTTTCAGGCTTTGACAAAAGCGAATTGTAAGACTGTATCTGCAACAGACCTCACAACACAAGAACACACGCTAAGTGCCAAGTACACCGCAGATTTTAAATGCAAGGCCTGAAATAAAGTGGCGTGTTTCCTTCATAACTGAGCAAATTCCATTCAGTACAACATGACAAAGGTTATGATTTCCCACCTGATATTGTTATTGAAAGCAGTTTTAGATAAGACGTGAAGAGAGAAGTATTTTTGATGGATCTGTAAGGTGGATGGATTTTAAGGGGGGATGGTTCGCTCACTTTAAAAATGTTCTAAACACTAGGAATAAATCCTGAGCCATTACGCACTCGGGTTTTATTTATACCCAGCTGTGTTTATTTTTTCTTCTTTTGTCACAAATGAATCACAAGCCATGAACTCATCCTTTATTTCTCCATATTTTTCCCTCTATGCAAAGAAGAAGCCGAGCCTGAGGAGAGTGAGGAACCATTCGTTGCTCCCCCAGGGCTCACTATCCCTCCTGATGTGGAACTTGTGAGTACTCAATATCCAGTCGGCTTACTGATGTCGATGGTACTGAATCAAAACACAAGATATTGAACTTTTATAATGAGAGTTGGTCTTAAGACTGTCTGGTACACTATCCTTTTGTGAAGCCTATTTGGTGTAGAAATATGTAGAGTCCATATAACGAGGAAAAGATACTGACTTTAGTGTCAGCAGTTATCTTATTACTTCTAATCACAGGGAGAGAACTGGGGCTTCTGTAACCACGGCTGATTCCCGCCGTTTTTGATTCTTGCGTTGATATTCTCGGTCGATGTCAATCCGAAAAAAAAGCGGGTTGGTGTCGTAACTTAACCTCTAAGCTGCGTTTATACAGTCAGCCAGGTTAATCATGTGGATTGTGTAGCACAAGTGTTTATATGTAAGCGTTGTACATATTTAAAGTAGACTTCCTGTGCTTGAACTTGTTTTATACGTTCAGATTTTTCACTCAGAATATGTATGGATATATTTTTGCTTGAATCCCTGCAATCATCAAATAATAATACCCAGCGCACGCTGCCTAGATTTCTCTCCCACTTCATCCTGACTTCTTCTGACATAGATTGCAAACATATGCATCCATAACCTCACAGGATCAAGGCGGCTGCAGATGCTAGAGACAGACGCTTCATGTGCTGTCAACTGAGTGTAGAACTTAATGTTAGTGAACACTTTGCTGTGCCCTGATCTAAGAGCTTATTTGTTAAGATGTTGGATCAACTCTGAAGGTAGAATCTATTAAAAGACTAAATGTTGTGTCGTTGATAGCATCTTTATTTTAAATTGTATAACCTGAGAGGCTGGAAACATCGTGTAGCTTATATGAGACAGAAGGAAAACAACTCATCAGGAAGTGGACTTACTTTTTTTCTCGAAGGAGCACAACGTAACACAAAACTTTTGGTGACAAGTCAAATGTGAAAAACGTTCAAATTCCATCTGTACGGATGTCAAGCCCTGACAGTCTAATTATATGACACATCAAAAGAAGAATACGTCCCGTAATAGAAACTGTTTTTTCCTCATCTCATGTGTTTTGACCATAAATTGATGTTTTGAATATCTTCAGTTTGAAAGACAGGCCCAGCTAAAGCCTGCACAGCTCATTTACATACAGTGACAAACAGATGTGAATGCAGAAACAGGAGAATCCTAGTCTCTATACGTTTGCTCTGTCATTGAGTAATAGAGAGGTTAAACATACAGTAGCATACAGAGCACCAGCTGAATCGATTGGTCCGAGGACATCGTTTCCCAGAGTTCATTGTGTCTCTCTTAAAGTGTTTTTCTTCGACAAACAGTTTGAACTTCAGATAATTAGTTTTTATGGAAGACAAAGAAAACAATCACATATTACAATTTGTGAGGTTATGGACCAACTTTTTCCCTCTTTCTTTCTTTTGCAGAGATGTTTGGTTCTACACATATTTGAAAAGAAGGATTCTTTTTTAGAAGTTTTGACAGACTTCACGTTTCTGTTCAACCAGTAGGGCTGGGAATCTTTGGGTGTCTGACAATTCGATTAGATCTCGATTCTTGGGGTCACGATTCGATTCAGAATCTATTTTCGATTCAAAACGATTCTGGATTCGTGATTCATGAGTCTATTTTTTAATTAGTACAAACTTCAGGGTCTACTCCAGTCATCTCTGAGACTGGCTGAATTTCTTGCTGCTCCATTTGGCATTCTACTGAGTGGAAGAGTTAGCCTTAGCACTTACGTAGCAGAGAGTGACTGATTAGCCAAAATAAAATCGATTTTTGGAAGTTATAAAAGTATTTAAAATCTTAGAAGATTAGAATCTTGATTTTTACATAAATACATTTTTTTTTAGACCTCTATCAACCAGTATTTAATAAATCAACTCATCAATTAACCTTCAGTAAAAAGCATGAAACTGCAAAGTGCTGACTGTAAAAATAGACTTCTATGCGTATGAATAAAGCTTCTTATTGGCACAACATCCCCCAATAACAAAAGGAACTACTAACAGATTTAGGGTGGCTGTTGCTCAGGTGGTAGAGTCGGTCGTCCCTCAAACGTAAGGTCGGGTGTTCAATCCCCATCTCCTCCTATGTGTCCTTGTGCAAGACACTCAACCCCAAGTTTCATCCCGCTGCTTCGTCGGCAGATTATGAATGTGTATGAATGTGTTTAGTTACTTCTGATGGTCACTTTACAGAGCAGCCTCTACCATCTGTGAGTGAATGGGTAGGTGTGACCTGCGTTGTATAAGCAGTTTGAGTAGTCCGAAGACTAGAAATGTGCTATACAAGCTCAAGTCCATTTACCATTAAAACAATTCAAATGCATTGCTGCTGCTTTGTTCTATGTGCTGTATTTTAGTGTGAGGCTATCTACCTTAAGTCCTGGCCAGTCTGCATCTAGAACCCCTCACTCTGACCTCCTCCAGCTCCACTTTTTTATGCATGAGCAGAAAGACAATGTGCATACACAGTATATATCATTGTGGGTATAGAACAGCCAAAACGCCCTCATGTATAGAGAACACCGTCTCGCTGCTGCAGTACATGCTATGCATACATTATTAGTGTTTACTCACTAGATTGGGAAGCGATCTTTTTTTTCCCTGACAACATTTCAGTGTGCTGTATTTCTCATCATGACTTTTTAGGACTATTTATATTGGATTTTTCATTTCCTTTCATAGTAATAACGGGAAATGACAGGCAGGCTTTGGGGGAGAAGGAAATGACTTGCATCAAAGGCACTCCCTTTTTATTATATATATATATATATATTGTTAAGATTATCGTAATGTATTTCTTTGGCTAGAAATCCAACAGTGGTTTCAAAACTAAAAACAATATGTGAAGAGAGGTGGATGATGTACAACATCATCCCCCCCCCCCCCCCGATCACTTGTCGTTAATTTGACGGAGCAAAGCTCACTGGGCCTCATTCACAACATCTCCTCAACATTTTTTAAAATATGTTCTTTTAAAAAGTTCCTAAAAAGACTCTAAGGCAGATACAGAACTCTGTTCTTAAACTGTAGAACTGTTCACTACTGTGTCCTGAAAATAATGAATGTCTTGTCCTTGTTAGTTAAATGCACATTGCCATTTCTTTCTTACCGTAATTAACAATGGTGAACTGGCCTCTAATGCCCATATATGGGCAATGTGCACAGAAAGATGTAATTCAGGATTGAAAAGAAAAGTCAGGAATGCCCAAAATAAAATCTAAAAACGATTTCCCACTGGACTCTAAATGTAAGAAATACTTTCCGTCGTTCTGATATGGAGGTAGTTCTGCTCAAAGTGAAATAAAAATATGATGATTTTTATATTTAGTAATGGTAGAAGTGGCTATATATTTTGCTACTGGATGCCTTGAATTTCCCTCGGGATCAATAAAGTATCTATCTATCTATCTATCTATCTATCTATCTATCTATCTATCTATCTATCTATCTATCTATCTATCTATCTATCTATCTATCTATCTATCTATCTATCTATCTATCTATCTATCTATCTATCTATCTATCTATCTATCTATCTATCTATCTATCTATCTATCTATCTATCTATCTATCTATCTATCTATCTATCTATAAAACATATTCTTTACAAAAACAGATACTTTGGATCAGTCACACAGAGAACACTGTCATCAGAAAGGAGAGCACACACCAGATGAACTGAAAAAGGCCTTTTGATGGTTTGATCTCAAATCTGAAGGGAAGGGTTGTCAGAAACAGAAGAGACACGCCGACTGTATCTTGTCATTGTTCAGAATTATTTGACGCTACCTTCTTTCTAAAGGCTGCGGCTGTGACATGATGGAACATTACAGATTTGTTGTTAAAATTCTTTTGTAAAGTTGGCTTTACGTTGCTGTGAGTAAGCGCCCTCTTTTCAACAAATATACAGTAAAATAGTTCCCTTAGTGGGCCCAATGGGCATTCAAATAAAAGTTCAATATATTGCAATCAGGAATGTATATATTATTTGAAATATACAAGTGGAAACATGGGGGGAAAACATGAAAGCCAATATTTTAGCGGTGACATATCAGTACTCAAATGTTCATAAGTATGCTCTTGGAAAGGCCCGACTGATATGGAATTTTTGGGGCCGATACGATATCGATATCGAAGAGAAAAAAACCAATGCAGAGTTATCGGCCAATATCTTCCTTAGATCTATGTTCGATCTGTAGAGATAGATAGATGTAGATTAACAATTTTTTTGTGTTGATCCCTTACATGCAGTTTTCAAACACTCGTGGACAAGATACACAGTGTAACGTAGACAAGATGGTCACTCAGCTGGAAAGTAACAGCGCATGTACGTGCATCACCGCTTGACACTCTGATAACGCTTGTTGTAATCCATAAAGCACACTCTGAAATGAAATGCTCTTTGACTGTTGAATTAATCCAGTAATATCGGCTCGAGATAGGGACCGGTCCGATCTAATATCGGTTATATTGACATAATTAACGTATGAGGTATCGGACTGATAGCGCAGATCCACATCACCGATCAATAAGAAAGTTGGGCACTTTAAACATTCTCAGCTCGCAGTCTCGCTTTGAAGTAGGCCTGGGCGATATGACTAAAAATGTTATCACAATAAAAATGTTCATATCAGTCGATATCGATAATTATCACGATAAATGTTCAATCATTACTTCTTTCAAATGTAAAAGCTGATTTTTGCTCCTGAGTGAAAGTTGAAGAAACCAGATGGTTAATTATGGTTTAATGATTCTTTATTATCAGAACATGACAAACTATAATTAAACAGGAACATGTCACCATCATAAGCTCAGAGCACGGAGCTGGAAACGCTGATATGACAGTTAGCTGCTGGGCAGTAACACTTAGCCTACTGGCCCGCTGCTTACTGAGGGTCCACACCATACACTGTTTATATTATTTACAATACGGTCCACACTAACACTGGTTTGGGACGTTTGGTCATTTCTTTTCTTCAGCGTGTTTTTAACGGGTCACATTGTGTCAAACAGTGAAGGGTCTGTGTTGTTGCACGTTTTAGCTTCAGTTAACAGAGCATGTTACTCGTTTTTTATCGGACTGTAAATATCCAAAATGTCTCCAAACTCCTGAAGCTGAGCGCTCTTTCTTGTCGTGTTGTCGATGATATGTCCTCCGTGCCTCAAGCTGGCAGGCTCAGCGCTTTCCTCTGTGTCACTAGCGCTAATTTTGGCTGTGTTTTCATTGCGCTCCGATCGTCTGTAAGCCCGCCTACCCATATCCCTGCGACATGATTGGCTGTTCAACGTCGTTTTCTTCTTCTCTTTAATGTCGGGTGGCAACTAGCGTTCAATGCGCATTACCGCCCCCCCCGTTTCCCAGTGGTTGGGCTGTGTAATTACAGGTTAAATTCTATCGAACATTTTTAATGTTTATTGTGAGAAAAATTATTTTGCGATAATTATCGTTATCGTTTTATCGCCCAGGCCTACTTTGAAGACATTCAGACTAAACTGTAAGTACCAACAAGTCGTCTCCATGACGACGTTCAGACGAGATGGAACAGCTCCCTCTGTGTGATCAAAAGTACAACTCTTACACTTCGGTTTAAAATTAAATTGAAAACCTGACAGTTGTTGCTGCTGCTATCTGTTTGTACGTGAAGCCAGCTAATGCAATGCTGGGTTTACTACAGCTTTGTGTAGCCTTACACATAATACCAACAACAACAAAGAACACTATTAATTATGATAAAAATATCGGAATCAGTATCGGTACATATGTATCGGAATCGGATCGGAACTGACACATCTGCGATAAAATGAGCCGATACCGATAGTCGCTTGATGCCAATATTGGCCCATATTATCGGCATGCAGATTAATCGGCCTCTACTCTTGAGTGTCCATAGATTCTGTTCTCAACTAAGAACAAATCCCAGATCAGAAAAAAAGGTGAATTTCGGAATCTTCTTGGAAACTACACGAGAGGATGTTAAGAAGACATGTCTTCAGTTGTTGAATGAGGCCCACTCTTCTTAACAATGTGTGTTCACTTTCAGGGTGCCCTTGAAGTCCTTGGACACTTGAAGTCATTGCAAGCTTAGAACACATGAATGGTCTCTGACGTGTTAGACACTGGTCTCTTTTTGACCGGTGTCTCAAAAGTTCATTTTTATGATGACTGGCGTCTTGATAAGATGTTAGCGCGTTATTTTGGAAGATGGCTTCACTTTTCTGCGCTCTCTAGGTTATGACAATGATGAATCATTGAACCCACTCACGGGGAAAAATAATGAATGAATAATGGACCATTTCTTGTTTCCGCTATTTCAACCCCCCGTGTACTTTTAAGAATTAATGTCACCAAAAGGAACACAGGAGTGGCTGACATGAAAATGCGTCAGAGACTAAATGGCTTAGAAAGAGGCATTCATAGATTCTGCACTGCCATCTTTGAGTTACGTGCAGCAGTCGGGTTCACTCTTACTTGTTGTGTCACTTTGCCCCGGGGTGTTTCTGGTGAATGACTTCCTGTGTTTGTACATTAAAAATTGCATTAACTGCAATGACTGCATTAAATGTTTACTTTAAAATGTTTATGTGTATGTCTTTGCTTTTTTATCTTTCGTAGCCAGCGACCATCAAGACCCATAACATCATCGAGAGGACGGCCAACTTTGTGAGTCAGCAGGGGGCTCAGTTTGAGATAGTGCTGAAAGCCAAGCAGTCTGGAAACTCCCAGTTTGACTTTCTCCGCTTTGACCATTACTTGAACCCCTATTACAAACACATCCTGCGAGCCATGAAAGAAGGTCGATACAACCTTGTCTCCGCTAGCAAACAAGAGCAGTCTCAGGGTGAGTTATAGAGAGCAGCTATCAAGTGTCGTGTCCAAACGCAGACGTTATATTAGCACAATCAATAAGTGTCATGTACTGTAATCAATGCAGAAACATCCGATCTGTGTATAAGCTAGACTAATAGAACACATAAAGAAAGCAAGAAACATACTGAGGAAGCAGTTCTTCATAAATGTCCTCTCTCTCTCTCTCTCTCTCTCTCTAGACTCCAACTCTGACAATTCAGACGATGATGGCGATGGCAGCTACCTCCATCCCAGCCTGTTTGCCCCTAAAAGGTGCTCTCGCCTAGAAGAGCTGGTGAAGGTAATGTCAATGCCTACCGACAGACCATAGAGTGTACGCCACACAGTGTGAAGCTCGGCTGTGTTTTTGAGAGCACATTGTGCATTCCTAACCTGTAAGGGGACAACTGCATCTCTTTGTGAATAACATTTAAGCACTGCCAACTGTATGCTCTAATAACTGTGTTCTGCTTCTATCTTCATGCTATTACAGTTTGTGCTTTCATGTGCCATGTTAGGGCAGCCATTAGTTCTTTGGCAGAGCAGCCGGGATGGAAGAATGTCTTTTTTTTTTTTTTTTTAGAAACATAATGAGCCCCTTTTAGTAGCAAGCTGTCTTACAGTCGCCTCCTGTCAAGGCAGACTTCCCTTTCAAATCATCCCCTTTCATTTTCTTCTAATGATTCATATTTGATGGGGTTAACTCTTCAATTCTGTGCATCTCCTCTACTGCTTCAAGGACGAATGCTGCACAAGACCAGTTGCAGAATGATTTGTGTATTACATGATTACTGTAAAATGGTTCTGCATTCAATAAATGTGCATGCGATCTCACCTCAGTTACTGAAGCACTCCTTTACTAAAACATACACAAAGGGGTGATGGATTGTTTTTACCATTCTGGTCTTACTTTCTTGCAGCCTCTTAAAGTAATGGACCCGGACCATCCTCTGGCAGCACTCGTACGGAAAGCCCAACAGGAAAGAAATGGCACGGCGGTAGTGGAAACCAAACCAGAGGAAGTGCCAGAACCACCTGCACCCACTACACAAGTACAGTACTCTGCAGACCGTGAGTATAGACCTACTTTTTTTTTTCTTTTCTTTGAGAACAAAAGTCATGTGAAATTTATAAGCACTATTTCCGTTTTCATCACACGTCAGATCTGGTGTGCATTATTTTGTTATGTCTTTCCTTCTTCATTTCCCTCTGTTGTCTCTCTACAGCTGAGCTCAGTAATGGTTATATCAGTAACACAAGTATGAAAGCCTCCCTGCCATGTGGTACAACCGACTTTCACAACTGAGAGTTTTTTACACTACACAAACCTTCCATCTGACCTCCTCCTTGTGGACCGTTTTGTGCTTTTGCTGTTTTTCCACTGGTCGTCGCTCAATAAGGTTTCTTAATACTTTATGCTGACCCTCGTCTATTACTGATGTGATGCCATTTTCAAGGCCATTCAGCTACAGTAATGTTTTTTTTTTTCTGGGGCACAGTAGACCTTCTGAAAACAAAAAGAGACTTAACCTGAGTTAGGAGCACGATGAGTAGTCCAGCTCAGGTCAGACTTCATTTGACGTGTGTCCTTGGTGTGTGCAACATGTGGATTATAAAAGACAACCTGAAGGTTCAGTCAGGACCGACACATCAGGGAATCAAAAGATGATAAACTAAAGGGAAAAAAGTGACGACAGCTGTTACAAATTAACAAAGTGACTCTGAGTGGAATACGTAATGTTAAAGTCTATGAGTCACATCTTACACAACAGTACATTATGTGCTTCATACTCTTGCACAGAGTTTCATTTGGAGTGGTGGCCCACGGAGAAAGGCACTAAATACTTTATTTTTGGAATTTCCCTAATTCATGCTCACTCGTTTGATTTCATAAGCGTCTTTTATGCTTTTCACTGTCCCAAGCAACGCCTCTGCTCTGCGCTCGTATGTTCTTATCGAGAGTGAGTTTTCTTCTTTGACACAATCACACTGACTGACACACATCCTTTATGGTTTGTTTCAGAGGCAGAGGCAGGATATGAATTTTGGCAGAGCCTTGTACCTGAAGAACTGACAACTCTTTCCTTTTCATATACCGTATTTAACGGCTTCTTTAAAAGATGTTTATTTTTTCATTTGTGATACAGAGACAGCTTCTGTTCTACTGCCGACTTTTAATATTTTAATTGACAGGCGCGCACAAAGCATGCTGCCCTTAAAGTGTAAAAATGGTGTGGATGGTGCTGACCAGTAGAGTCGATCAATTTTTTCACAACACTGTGATTTTAACCCTTTTCAGACTACTAAGCTTAGCCTTCATCACGTCTTTGTACATTCATATTATTCCGCAACGGCTTAATATTGGTGCCCCAGTCTGTAAAATTACTTTGCGTTCATTGAGCACGGCACAGCAGATGACCTAACCCCCCACAACACCTTCGCGACATTCAGAATGAAGGCCAAACACCACAGGGGGTGTAAATATCACGGCTTGAAACGGCAGTCTTGTGACTTTAAATAGAGAGAGAGAGAATCAGATGTGACTCTCTCAGCAGAAGCAGTGTCAGTCACTGCAAAGTGGTCGATAAAGGAAAGATTGTATTCCTTGAGAAGTTGTCTGACTTCTACCTGCGGCGGAAAGTTGAGTCTCTGTCCCGCACTTGTTGCCCCCTCTGTCCCGTTAACAAAACCCTCTGTCCTGTTGCTGGACAAAGAAACATGATTTTATTTCTGGGACGGATCCAGACTTTTTTGATTGGGGCTGTCTTTGTTTTTTCATTGGTTAAGTTAGTTTTATGCTATAGCTCCCCCCTATGAGGCCATTTTAGCATCCGCACATGATGAGTCACATCCACCCACTTGATTCATTACAGGTCCGCTTAAGAAAATGTTCCATGTATGTTTTCATCTCCTATGAATTAGCTGCTTAAATAAAATCACGGTCATGGCTCTGACTGACTTGTGAGCACTCACCATGCTCCATTATAAGAAATAATTAGTCCCTCAGACGGCGGTTCTTTGACCCCATCATCAAACATAGGGCTGTTGATGTAAGGAAATTGGTTGTGGTTGACCTTGCTGTGAAATGCTGTTGGATATGCAATGTTGCTCAAAACTAAGGCTCTTAATTTGTCCACTGGTAGCATTGAGAGGCCTTCTCTTATTTGTTGAACATTTTTATGTGGCACTTTCTGAGCCCAATTGTTTAAATGTAATCGGATCAGATTAAAGCCGTGGGATTGGATCAAATCTTGAGAATAGGTTGTTAAAAAGAAAAAAAAAGGATAAAAATTGTATTGTATCAGGAAATCTAGTTATGGTTTATATACTGATAAAATCCCCAGTTTGGTTTGTTCAAAACTTTTGAGTAAGAAATCAAAACAACATTGTTACAATGATGATGACATTGGAGACATTATGTGAATGTATTGCTATCATATTTCTAAAACGCCATTCTGACATGGTTGTAGTAGGTAGTTGGTAGACATTAGGGTTGGAAATCAGAAAAAACCTCAGTCCAAAACAGGCCTTTTGGACCTTCATGACATCACAAAGGGCAGTAACCCCTCCCCCGGGTGGGTGACACTCCCACAGCTAGGTGTTTGTTCGGCCTACTGAGTCTGCCTTCTCACTGTAAACTATAGGGCATGGAGCGAGAACGCCTGAGCCACATTTTCTAACAGAGAGGGGCGTGGTCAGACACAGCTCATTTGCATTTAAAGCTACAGACACATAAACAGCCTTTCTGAGCAGGGCTGAAATAGAGGAGTTTATAGACATGATCAAATACAGGATCAGAGTGGATTTATAACATAAAATTTAACAGACATGTTTCAGGTAACTGAGACTTATTTAAACTTGTTGAAAAAGGACCTTCAAATGTGACCTTCAAAAACCACTGGTTTACCTGGATCTTATAGCAAAAATGTGGATAACCCATTCTCTATCATTGCTGCCCAGATTAAGCCTTTTAACAACTGGGCCATTATGTGAATCCACTGCTAATCCATAAACTGCTCACCTCTTTAGTACTGGATTACCTGCCTACATTTAGTTGAGGTAATGAGGATTACACAGATCTTAATATAAGAGCTGTTCCAAAAAACCAAGCTGACTGCAACAATAAAGTGAAAGATGTCTATGTGCTCAACTCTTAAACTAAAAGGTCTCTTTGGACCTCCGTGTACACATCTCAAATCTGTATCCGAGCTGTCACACATAACGCCAAAGTTTGTAAATGAAAGCTCCTGTTTTCTGTTTCCATTTTCCTGTCGGGAGAAAATTGGATGCGTCATCAAAGTCAGACAGCTCAGTGACTAATGTTTTAATATCACACTGTCTCCACTTTGACACTGACAATTTATTTTGTCCCCGTCCCTGTCTCTCTTCCCTGCTCTCTCTTTTTTCAATAAAGAGACAAACACTCGTAAAAAAAAAGATCAGAGGTCACGTTTAGATTTATCATTTCTTCCTTCAGCTAATTTGAATCGATTACTGCATAAAGGGCATAATGAGCAAGACACAAACAGGACAATACACTACACAACCACAATACAAAGTTAGCTTCAGTGACAGAAGGCCCAACACAGCACTTATATTACACACTGTGCCTACTTCAATTTGAGGTCTGACTAACAACCCAAACTGCTCTTTGTTTTGAAACCGTTTTCCAAATACCTGAAAATCTTAAAGAGAGCTAATGTGAATGCATTTGATGCACTGAATTTCGCTGAGCTCTTGTTTAAAATGAATAGATAACCTCTACAAATAGCTCACCTTAATATTTGCTATAAGAAGTCAACATAGAGGCTCTCGAGGAGTTGCTGCAATCCTAAAAAAGGCTTTATCTAGGTTGATCTTTTTTGTACTTCTGTACCTTGATATGTCATTTTAAGCAGCTTAAGTGTGGCATATCTGTTGTTAGTCTTCAATCAGCTACTTTACTGGGAATACAATTTAAATTTGCAGATCAAATAAGTGCCAGACATGTTGACGGTCTTCACTGAAGTGTAAATAGAAAAGTTGTCACAACAAGAATGTAAAATGTTTGAGTACATCATCCTTCATCTGTGATGATTGCACAATCATTTCAGATCAAGTCGTAACATTTTTTTTTATCCGTGCCTTCCTCAAAGCCTGCACCTCAAAGCTGTGACTGTGTGATGAATATTTATTATTTGAAGCAGTCTTTGTCCTCATTTAGTTACAGTAAACGTTCGTCATTTATCAGAATTAAAACTATGTTCTGTTTTCATTTCTCTCATTTCTTTACAACAGCCATGTACTACGGGTACTACATGCTTCCTGATGGAACGTTCTGCTTGGCCCCGCCTCCCCCTGGGATAGAAGCCACCTCCTATTATAACACTATGCCCACAGCTGTTACAGCTCCTGCTGCATCTTCTGGTGCTCTGCCTAATGTGGGAGCTACATCCACATCCACCCCTTCTGAAACTATCCCATTAGCACCAGCAGCTACAGTCACCACTCAGGTCACCAGCTCTGCTGCTCCTGCTGTAGTAGCAGAAACAAGGTAGGAACTATTGGAAAGTTCTTGGTTCCTTTAAGTTTTAATTGCAATTATCTTACGTTCTTAGTTCTCACCAACAAATACAACTACTATAAACCTTAGAATAGATCAGCTGTCAATTGACGTAGCATTTTGCCAAAGCACAACAAATGATTCCTCTCAACTTAACGTCTTTGATTCCCCCGTAACAGATTGAAAGCTGAACCTCAAGTTTCCACGCCAGCAGTAGCAGCAGCCATCATTCCCCCACCACCCGACATCCAGCCAGTCATAGATAAGCTGGCCGAGTACGTCGCAAGGAACGGGCTTAAGTTTGAGGCCAGCGTCCGTGCCAAGAATGATCCACGGTAAGTGATCTTACCAGAAATAAATCTGTTGCCCCTGTCAGTACTCAGTTTCAGGAAGTCTTATCTGTACATTTTTTCACTTAAGATACCGCAGAAGCTCTTCATCATCCGCTGGCTCATCTGTTTTAAGAGTTCTCACCTTTCATCTCATGTGCTCTCCTCTCTCTGCCTGACTCAGGTTTGACTTTCTGCAGTCTTGGAATCAATTCAACTCCTATTACGAGTTTAAGAAGAATTACTTCATGCATAAGGAAGGAAAAGGCCTGCTGGAGGTAATCTAAGCTTCATACTGTGTGTATGTCTCTGAGATATTGTTCTTTTTCTGTGGATAAGAATCTAAGGGGCACCCTCCAGCTTTGTGCTCTAACTACTACACTGTCATGCAGTTTGGCAACAATCCTCATGGTCCCTAGTTAATGAACCCTAATGGATATTGTGACCATACTGCCACTGTTTGACGACAGCTGCTGGAGAAACATAATTGATAAAACTTCCTAAATTCAGCTCTAAATAGGTTCATCATTTTGATTGACATATGTCAATCACAATTGTGGATTTGGGTTTCCAGTGCTTCAAGTTATTTTCAAATGAACGTTTTGTTCAATCAGAATTAAGATAATACAAAAAAGATCAAATTAATACACTTTTATGTTTCGGGGTAGATGCTTGCATTAGAAAATAAAAGTTCAGGTGACCTTCACACCTAAAAGAACCGCGGCTGACTCATTTGTCTCCTGTCATCAACCTCACCTCTCCACACCTGTATGCAGTTCTGTTTAATAGAATTGCAGCCGAGGTTCAGATATGGGGAAAAACGGTTGTCTAAGCATTCACTGCACTTACAGTCAACCTTGAAATTAGCTGCTTTTTGGTTGCTGATAAACTAGGACCTGCCATGCTAAAATTAGAAGCCCACTCATCCCCAATGTTAAATGCCACAGGATGGTGACACATAAAACAAGAGAGAGTTGAATTGGCAGAGAAGGTTAATTTAGCCCTCTTCCTGGGAACCACAGCAACACACACACACACGCACACAAAATGACCCACTTTGTTAAGTACTCATCAAGTCTTGTATCCCACTGTCAAGTCTGTCGAGACACCACATTTGAACTATGAGGCTATGTTATCGTTCTCAGTACAGTCTCTCTTCTTTTAAGAACTTTACACATCCTCATTCTTGAAACAAAGTGAATGGTTTACTGCTGAGTTACAAGACTTCTCACCTACTGTTTTTAATTTTCCAGTCTTGCCACTGCTGCAAGGCCTTTATAGCAACTCTATCATTGTCTGTACACCAGCATTAGAACTGAAATCCAATTGTGCTCTTTTAAGACCTCAATGAGGCATCACTCTCAATTAGCCGCAATGCCAACAGACATGTAGCACTTTTACTTAATCTACTTGCAGGCCTGGCTCCCCAACAGCACATTGTCTTATAATCTGTATTGGTTATTGTCTGAGATGTGATAAGGTAAGATTTTATTGATCCCTAGAGGGAATATTGGGTTGTTTACCAGCAACTGTTGCCTGTGTTTTTTAAAAAGGCTTATTGTTCCCTGGGTTAGATTTATCTTAATGCCTTAAAGCACCCTCCGATTTCTGAATGTTCTTCTTTGTTTTGGGCTGAGGTAATGTTCTGATTTCCTCGCAGCACTTGAAATTGTGTTCAGTAAGTTGTTGTTTTCTCTCCTTTCTTATTCTTTTTCAAAAGTTGGCTAGCTTCTTGAATTTGTCCCTCTTTGAAAAACCTGAGGACACATATAGAGGTAGAGGCTGTTATGAGGTCGGCACAAGCAGTATTAGTTAAAGGTCACATATCACACACTTCACTATGGTTTTCCAACACTAATGTTTGTCCCTAGTCTGTCTACGAACCCCCCAAATAGATAGATAGATAGATAGATAGATAGATAGATAGATAGATAGATAGATAGATAGATAGATAGATAGATAGATACTTTATTGATCCAGAGGGAAATTCAAAGCATCCAGTAGCAGTATACAAACATGCAAGACACCTAACAATTGTTACAAGAAAACACCCGCTGTCCCCCCTCCCATACGTATATTAACCCGAAACAAAGATTTAGGAAAGAATATGAGAACATTCCATCTTCTCCGTCTTTTGCCTGCTCCACTTCTCAGAAAATGTGTGCTCAAACAGGCCGGTTACTGCCCTTCATGACATCACAAAGGGCAGTAACCCCTCCCCCAGGCGGATGAGGCTCCCACAGCTAGGTGTTTGTTCTGCCCTCTGAGTCTTCCTTCTCAACCTTAAACAATAAGGCATGGTGCAAGAAAGCCTGAGCCACATTCCCTTACAGAGAGGGGCGTGGTCAGACACAGCTCATTTGCATTTAAAGGTACAGACACAGAAACAGCCTGTTCTGAGCAGGGCTGAAACCGATCAAATACAGGATCATAGACATGTTTGGGGGAGCTCTGAGACTCCGTTTGAATTTGTACTACAAATAACTATTGAAACATTATACTGCATTCAATAACATTGCATGAACCCTTGCAGCTAATAGACTGCCACAGGAATGACGTAATTTTGTAGGCCAACCCGGAAGTAGCATCGCCATGGGTTCCTACGAGAATTCGCCTATGGGATTTTTGCATTGGATTTTGGATCATTGCAGAAAATAAGCTCTGTGGCTAACACACGTTTCTGATGTGTAGGCGTTTTGTTCAGCAGGATAATCTTTACAAATGAACACCACTTTTATGAAGTTTGAAGCTTTAATCCAGCAGAGAGAAGTAAAAAGCTAACGTTATGCTACAAGCGAACTACACCACGGTCGGTTGACTATGACGTCACTACCGTTATACTTCACCGATCTAATCAGCGGTTTTGACAAGCTAGTGAAACATAGCTTAATAAGTTGTTTATTAACCTAATATTTGCAAGAGCACTGAAAAACAAGACTAGAGGCTGTAAGGCGGACTAGTGAGAGAGTTCCCGGCGTGATGACGTTTAATGTCCCCGACAACCACTGTAGTCTCATTTAGCCACTTGTTAGCAACCGCCGTTTTTAGTACGCGTAAAAACTTTAAAATTCACAAGTTGGGGTCTTATCTAATGTAGTTTATCTCGTCTAACAAAACGCCCAACATCTCTTAAGTTAGTGTTAACCACAGACCTTATTTCAGGCGTCTAACCACAAACCCATTCAAAATCCCCATTGACTTTTAGAGTTAGGAACCCATGGCGCTAAAATGCTAACTCACTTCCGGGTTTTAGGACTCATTCCTGCGGCAGTCTATATACCTTGTCACAAATAATTGAAAGCAATATGTAAAGGATTTGTTCACGTCTCCTTAAATAACCCTTGCATGTTTAAAATACTCACTGAAACAGTTTTTGATGACTGTAACTCGTCCCTATCATTAAAATGTATGTCCTCTTGATACACAATGCCCTCTTTGTATGTTCCTGTGCAGTGTTTACTGTAAACACAAGAGGAAACGTCATGCTGAAAATAATTTGGATGAAACCTACATGCTTTGACTAACTCAAAATCCTGTAGTCTCATAACTATGTTCTCGCTTTTTACAAGTCATTCTTGAGGAGGAGACCATGTTAGTCAGAATAGAGAGGATAGACAACGACACCAACCAAAATCTGTCTGAATCTGTGCATATGTGCAAGTGAGTATGATTCTGAGATGGACCTTTTCTTTCCAAGGAGCTCTCCCAAAGGGGCTTCTAACTAAGCTTGTAATTGGACACAAGGTCAAGAGATGGAATAAATATGTTCTCCATACTGGTAATAAATCTGATATACTGCAGATAATGAAAGTAATAATGAGCTCAACTGCTCCAAAGTACAACCTGTTATCCTGCCAAGGTCCCTCAAGACTCTAATCTCATGGCACCATTGAAGATAGATGAACTTTGAAAATAGCAGCATATTTACCAGTTTTCGAAGATGTTTAAAGGAAGTAATGATGCAGTGTCTTAGTCAGGAATCCAAACATCCAAAGTTATTTTTAAAGGAAGAATGTGCAACATTTTACTCATAAATGTAGCAGAAATCAAGTATATCCTCTGTAAATGTCTTCAATAAGTGAGAAGCGCGAGCCGTGTTTACATCATGTTTACATGGACGGCTCCTCCCCCTGCGTATAAAAGCTATTTTAGTGAAGGACTTAATAAAAGAAGAATAACATACTCACTGCTTATTTGAATGTCATGTAAGCGTTTTTAGATCCCGCTCATTCAGTGTAAATGTACATGCAATGTGAAGCTATGAGCTACATGAAGTGCGCTAGCATTAGCCCGCTTACACAACAATGCAGGCCACAGTCAATTGCAGCTCGAGCCAAGGACAATTTTGTCCGTCGCTTGCGCTTACGCCCTTTTCGTGGGAACGCGAGTGGAGAGGGGTTGGAGGTGTGTCGCTGAAGGAGAGGGGATGCTTCAGTGTGGCGGAGGTGTCGCTAAACAGCAGTGAGTTTTGGTTTCATGCTTGTGCTCAAGGGGCGACGTCTACTGGATCAATAAAGTCATGCATTCTTTCTTTAAAACATAAAAGATTTACTCTTTATTTTCAATCTGTTATTTAAACCGGCTTTTTACTTAAGTGTTGACCAGTTAACTGAAGTCCCATCAAGTTTTCATTCTTTTCTGAAAAGTAGATTCTTTATGATTTATACAGTCAAATATCTAGGCGGAGAGAAAGATGAATAGAGGTTTCTTTCATGTACATACGCTCTAAGTATACTGACATGTATGCAAGGTTAGGTGAGTGTGCTTTGAGTGAGAAAGCAGTGGGCGAGGAGTGAGCGAGAAAGTTTTGCAAGGAGCAATTTGTCTTGTGGTGAATCAAATCAATTAGCTTGTCAGAGTGCAGAGGAGTGTGGCCCATTATGACACAGCACAGGCTGCTCCAACAAGCAGCTGCTCGGCTTTTCTATCAACAAACCTGTCTTGTGTTTGTGATTGGTGCTGCGGCTAATGGGATGCAGATATCGCTGCTCTCAGTCAGCGCCATTATTTATAGTTTCACAGTTAATGAAAAAAAGTGGGAAAGGGCTAAAATAAGTCAGAGCAGACAGCAGCAGGATGTGAGGCCGCTTGTGCTTTCTACACATATAATCTTTCAAATTCTACAAATGGGGACATTTTTGGAATGGATATGTACAACTTATCTCAGAGGGTGCATTTTTAAAAGAGTCCAAATCAAAAGACTTATCCTCTTTTGGTTTGGAGATCTCTGCACACAAGGAGCAAAGAAAATGTCTGATTGGTCTTGATATGCAGAGTTTATTGTGACACCTGAACCTAATTCTCAGTTTTAAGTATCAAACATATTGTTGTAACAATTAAAATAATGCATTTAATCTAATCTGACATCTCCTTTTAAAGAAAACTGAACTCTTGCTCAACTTCTCAGATCTCCTTTTTCATTTTAAACAAACAAAATGACATCGTTAGTTCAGCAAAGTCAACTGTCTGGGCTTTGATGTGAATGCATTTTTAAATGAACATGTTACTACAGAGCCCCTGAAGTCCCATAAAGGAAAAAAGAATATTTGTGTGCAATATAATTATCTTGTTCTCACAGGTTATTATGTCATGCGCACAAGTTATCTAATATGTGTATACAAGTTTCTCTTTTGAATACATATATATATATTTTTTTACTTTTTGGGACTTTAGGGGCTCCGTATGTTACAGATAATAAGTAATACAATTTTAAAAATGTATGAAGTGAAATGTATAGGAACAATATAATCAAGACAAATTGACATGATGTCTGAAAGAACTTTTAAAGCAAGAATGTTGGACTTTATTGATCCAGTAGATGTCGCCCTTGAGCACCAGCATTAAACCAAAACTCACAGCTGTTTGGCGACACCTCCGCTATTCTGAAGCCTCCCCTCTCCTCCAGTGACACACCTCCAACCCCTCTACCCTCATATTCACATGACAGAGTTATCAATTAGAAGTAGAACGCACCATAATTAAGCACTATTAAGCGCAAGCGGTGGACAAAGTTGTCCTTTGCTCGAGCTGCATTTCTATGTGGCCTGTATGTTGTGTTAGCAGGCTAATGTTAGCGCACTTTAGTGAGCTTGTAGCTTCATAGTGCACATAAAGTGACACGGAACGGCAGAGATCTAAAGACACTTACGTGTCATCGAAATAAGCAGTGAGTATGCTACGCTTCTTTTCTCTAGTCCTTGACTAAAACAGCTTTATACGCAGGGCCATGTAGACATGATGTAAACACGGCTCTGACAACAGTACAGCTGGCAGGACTCAGGCTTCTCACTCATTGTAGACAGTCATGACTGAGAGAGACCTTTACAGAGGATATACTTGATTTCTGCTGTATTTATGTATAATATTTTGCACATTCTGCCTCTAAAGTCAAGAACAAATCAAATCAATAGCATTTGGTTACAATGCCCCAGTTTTCATCCACCATGCCGTCTTTTACTTAAAGGGATACTTCACCCATTGAAACATGAATCTGTAGTGACATTGGGTCATATACTGTATGTAGTAGAAATGTGAAATAAATTTTGAAGTTGGTGCCTTCTTGACCGAGAAAAGGCAGAAAGTGTCTTTTTGCCTTATGTAGATTAGAGACAACAACTCCCAGAATGCACAGCACCGCAGGACACTCCCGCTGAAGGAGAGGTGCATTCACGTGGTATCGGAAAAATGAGATTTCGAGTTGTAAAATGCACATGAAACACCTGCTCAAGTCGGTTTTGTGTGTTGTTAACATACTTTTTATTCATGCACGTATTGCACATCAACTTTTTGCTTAAATATAACTTTTGACAATAAGATTTCTCTAAGAAACTTGGACCACCCGAGCAGCACCTGAATGCAGCATTACTCGCGGACATTACCTAGAATAATACAGCAGTTTCCTCAACTGAGACTCTATGTCTGTGTCCATAGGCAAACAGTCACAGCACCGACAACACAAGTCTGCCCCGGCTCCTTCTTCCTTGTCACAGCCGCGGACCTAGCCAGCTAGGCTAGGCTAGCTAGCCTGCCTGTCGGCACCAGCAGCCAGCTCGCCGCTACATTGCGGCTCGTAGAAAGAGCCACGAACATCCGATTCGAGCACAACACCTTTAAAATCCCCTCCATCCATATCAGTTTGAAGTTGAAACATACTTTTTTCGCCATTCTTGTCCTTCAGCTTTAGCCATAGAGACACCCAGCTTGAGCCGGCTCAGGCTCCCTGTCTCACAGCAGCTGTCTGTCTGCAGAAGGCACCTGGCAGCAATATTGCGGGCGGCTCGTAGAAAAAGCCACGAACATCTGTTTCGAACACAAAACCTTCAAAATCCCCTTCATCCATATCAGTTTGTAGTTGACTTTCCGCCATTGTCGGTTTTACTCAGCTTTATCCACAGAGCCTGTTAGCACAGCTTCCAACTAAGCAATATGGCGGATAAATCTGTTGTAGTTTTTTTCACAGAAAAAGTATTTTTTTTAAACTAACCTGGCAATGAAACATCTTCTTGTTCTTCTTCTTGTTCTTCTTCTTGTTCTTCTTCTTGTTCTTCTTCTTCTTCTTCTTCTTGTTCTTCTTCTTGTTCTTCTTCTTGTTCTTCTTCTTCTTCTGCTTCTGCTTCTGCTTCTGCTTCTGCTTCTGCTCCTTCTGCTCCTCCTCCTCCTCCTTCTTCAGCAGCTAGTTTTTTTCCTTTTTAAATTCCTGCTCATTCTCACCAACTAACCAATGGTAGCTTATAACCCTTTAACCAGCACTGGTGTTGCCGCCCTGCTGATGCATGTTCCCATTTGGAGTGAACGAGTATAATTTTTCAAACGTTGAGGTTAAAAGCTTTAAATGTGAATCAAGGCATATTAGGAATTTAAAGGCTAAGCAACGTGTAAGTGAGCACGACCACATTCCTGCCAATCCCGTCTGAGGTTACAAGAGAACAGTTTAGAGTGAGTTTCATCCGCCTTCTTCACTCGTGAACTTTGATTTTTTCCCGAGTTTTTCAAGAGTTATATTCTCTGGGGCTGCTCTAAAGTGCTTTGACTGTTGAAAGCGCTGTTCAATTACAGCTGAACAGTAGGAAGCGGTCTTTGAAGCATTCTTCAAACATGGAAAAATGAACCTCATGAGGTTAAGCTTTTTTTCCCTCTTGTGGCATTGGCTTCTTCACCGCTTTTCCCTTTTATTCCATCAGCGGTTTATATTTGGGAAGCGGCTAAGAGCACTCGGTCTACAGGTATAACTACAGTGAGTTTCTGGTTATCTAGCTTGTGCACACATCCGGCTTTAAAGGCTTTGTGAAGAAACTTTGTTGATGTGAGGAGTGCCAGACGATACAGAGTGCTGAACAAAGACTTTTAAAATATTAAAGCAACTAATTATACTCCCAGATGAGGGAATGGTAGATAAAAGAGAAGATAATAAGACATGAAAGATTGAACAAATTGATCCTTCTTTAAGGAGCAACATGTAAGATATCTACTGAATGAAATCATAATGACCTTACTGTCTGATCGTTTTGGACACCCCTTGGTTTGCCAAGCGAACTGGTTCAGATATAACCGATTCTACCCGACCTTAAAAGCCTCCACGATCAGAAATGTGATAAAACTAGGATAAATGCTGGAGATGTTGTCGAAAAATGGAGAGAGGTTAGAACACAGAAAGGTTGCAAGACCCACTGGTTAAACACTGAAGCTTCCGTGTCGGCGTCATGGCAACCTGCGTGGGCATTGACTCTACGGAGGAGGGGGCGGGGGGGGACACAGCTCTGTCCTGTGTTTTGAATTTGGATTGCAGTACCCATTATCATTATCATTCCGTGAAAATTGACATGCAATGTGAAGCTAACGAGCTAACTAAAGAGCGCTACCATTAGCCTGCTAACACAACGCACCTCGAGACAAGGACAATTTTGTCTGCCGCTTGCGCTTAGTGCTTAATTATGCTGCGTTCCAATTGGAGATAAGGAATTGGAGATGTGCCGCTGATGGAGAGCGGAGGATTCAGTATGGTGAAGGTGTCGCCAAGCAGCAGTTTGTTTTGGTTTCATGCTGGTGCTCAAGGGCAACATCTACTGGATCAGTGACATTCTAGCCTGTTGTATATTTCTAATCAGAGGTTAAAATAAATCTTGTATTTGTGAGTTAAAGACTAATCATTTGGTGTACATTGACAGACCTCTTCTGTTCACAAACAAATAACTTATTTAGTATACTTTGGCTTCAGATATATGCTTTACAGCTTTTGAGTGTAAAATCTCATCTTTTGGCTTCACTCTCCAAAGTTTTCTGCTGTTTTTAATGGTCTACTGACCTCTCGTTCTGCTCTCCACCTCCGCACTCTTCCACCGACACAATAATGAAGGACATCCTCCAGGCCACAGCCAGGGGTTTCTGTTTTGCACAGTTACTCTTTGTTCTCTGCAGCAACATTTACTGCTGCACAGTGGGGATGACTTTGAATGTATTATCTTAAGTGTTATATCCACATTTTAAATTGAGTTACTGCAGTACTTGAAAACAGTGGTTACAGTTTATTGCAAACCACTGCAGAGGAAACGACTGATTCTAACGTTACAAATCCATTTACAGGTAATATAACACTGATTCTAACAAACTAAATGACAAGCAGAAAAAAAAAAAAACTCCTGTGGATGTACTTTTTGAAAACTTTCCGGACAACAACATTTTGCCTGCATTACAGCTGCACTTCCACTTCATCAGAGAAGTACATCATCTGGAAATAGTTGAGCAGGTTGAGCATCCTACTGGTGTATCTGTAATTTAAATAACACGGCAGAAAGTTGCAATTTCGTTTCAATGTCATGCAGTCTCAACATCTTATTATATGTTTTCTGTTTACATTTAACTTAAAGGCAGGGTTGGTAATGGTAAGATGTTGGTTAAAATTGTCTTTAAATCCTGACAGACATTAATAACTCAGGTGCTCTGAAAAAGGAACAAAGAAAATTCGTCATCTGTAGCAGTTGTAAGGCTGTAAAAACTTTGACCAATGTCGGCCACGAGGTACCAATTTGATGAACCAATCACGCCTCCCTGTCTCCCTGCTCGTTCTCTACCCCTTTGAGTGCACTAGCCCTCACTTAAAGTGTTTATACTGCGAGTTTACTTACCGCTGAATGAGACATGAGACGACGTAGTTTCTACACAATGCAAGCAATGATGATGGTCCGCTTCTGGAGCAGCGACACTTGTGCATGTAAATAAGGGCCGTGGCTTTTGCGGGAGCACAGAGGGGAGGTGGTGGGTGAAATGCGAGCACTGAGGGGATGCTACTTTCAAAATCATGCTAGTTTTTGAAAATTACCAACCCTGCCTTCAATCATAGAAATGTATAATTTCAAACAAACTGTTGTATTTCATCTTACTCTGCCTCTCTCTCTCTCTCTCTCTCTCTCTCTATTCCCTCTACCTTCATCCAGAGCGACACAGCTGATGATGGAGATGAGCTTCAATCAGACCCGTTAATGACGGACTTCAAGCTGGCTAAAGGTAAGACACTATGGCAGAAAAAAACCCCAGAACATTTTATCACCTATACTTCCTTACCTTCAGTTAATGTATTCACTTACTTAAATGCAAAGTCTTTGGTATACGTGGAGATATACCTGCACACACACTATTAACTCTGGTGTGTATTTAGATGTGTGTGTATGTGTCACATATTTGTGCTGATGCACAGCTGCCCATGACTGTTTTGAGATTTATGCCGGCAATTTCATCTGGCGATATCAGGCTGGAAATGTGTATGCAGAGATGAAAGAGTCTGCTTAGCACAACACTAGTGGAACCCATAAACCCGCACACAAATGCAAATTAAAGTCTGAATTCTACAGACTATTGGGAGGCAGTGGGTCACGGTGTAGGCGCAGGAAAAACTAATAACTAGTCAGTGAAGTGCACAAGAAAACTAACCGGCCTTCCACAGTAATGATAAAGGTCCTATATTAAGGTCATTTCTTTTGGGAATGATGCACACTGTCTCATTTCTTATCGCTACAAGAGCAGACATGTTTGATTTGCAAAATAGGAATCACTGAGACACACACCACTGTTGCTTTGTGGACAACTCTCACTATCCTTCTGTTTGTCTGTCCGCCTCTTTCCACATTGTAATCTCTACCTTGTCGTCCGTGTTTGCCTGACTGTGTGTATGTCTGTTTTGTGAGCGGTTCTTCACGCCTACATTTTATTAATTTTTTAAACCTTACCTTTCTACTTCCCTTTTCTCCATCGCTCTCTTCTCTCTCTCCCCGTTCCTCTCTTAACCCTTCCTCCTTCGTCCTTGTATTTTCCCTCAGCATCTTTTGATTGTGAGGAGTTTCCTGTTCATTCAGTGCGTGTTCCATTTTTACTGTGAGTTTGTTAATTAAACGAAGGTGCACAGTGCACCTGACCACCTGTTACAAATACGCTCTCTTCTGAATCATCTTTATTCATGCTCTCCTCGTATCTTTTTGTGCCATTTTTTAGGCTCTTTCGCTCCAATCTGCTTCGCCATCAAGGCGAAGGAGAACGACATGCTGCCGCTGGAGAAGAACAGAGTTCGATTGGACGATGATTCAGATGAGGACAAGGTCCGGTTCAACTTTGTACATTTCTTTTGCATATATTCACTTTGGGTTGGAGAGTATAGAAAGCTGATCCTTGAAAATATGTTTTTGCTACCTTGGATTAACAAAACGTGTTTTGCTTGCCTGAAGTTTCTGGAGGAGGGAGGACTGGAAGCGGTGATGGCCGGGGCGGACATGGTTGACAAAGAACCTCTTTCAGTTGTTTCACCAGAAGAGAAGAAACCTTCTCTTAGTTTGGAGGAGTTGGAGGCAAAACAAGGTACAACGTTTAAAGGAACTGTTTATTTGTATATATCGGGCAGCGACAAAACAGGAAAAACAAAAACATGTAATTTGTACATACACAAAAAAACTGTCTGTGTTGCTACATTAACACCAAAGATACACAGGACAATAGCTACTTTTCAAGTTACTGAAAGGTTCTATTAGCCAAAGGATTTGCAGACTCTTTACAGGTCTTTTGACCTCACTGGAAAAACAGACAACAGTCCTACACCTTGACTGTACTACCACCCTCCAGTACTCCACTGGACTGTATTTACACCTCGTTCCTTGTGGTGGAAACAAAATCCTTTCAAGCCCCTTGAGAAAATGTCATAGGTGCAAATGCAGCTTCTTTCTGTTTTGTGCATTTAGACATTTCAGCCTTATTCTTCTTGTGACATTGACAGGATGTTAAATAGCATTTGATGATGGTTAATCACTTTGGGTGAGCAAGAGTTGAATCCTTTGTCTAAGCATCAGCATAAAAGTAGAGCTGCTTACGCGACATCTCTGTCACGCCCACTGTTATTGTCTGAAAGGGTTTGAATTGGAGGAAAACAAGACGGGGAGAGAGAGGAGAAGAATAAGTCCATTGAGTCTCAATTATAAATTCCCTCAACATGGTGTACCCTGCAGTAAGAGAAAAGCCGTGTAGTACAGCAAACAACAGTCATATTTCTCTCCGAAGGCCTTATGGAGATATATTTCCCTGTTTTTGTTTCTCTGTGTTCTTCAGTCATGGTTGTAGTATTTCTAAATGGGCTCTCCTCTGTCTTTCCTAAAATAAAGTAATACATCAGCGACCTTGCACTAAGAAAAACCGACACAGTTATACGGGCATATTCGTCTACATCAGAATACACACAACCACGAAGAATAAACTCTCTCCGTCCAGCAAGAGGTTTCCCCCCTCGGCTTGCACTGATACAGATGTGTAGAGCTCATCCTGGATCAATCTAATAACGTGGTGATCTCTATCTATCACAGAGAGCTCCTCCATGAGAGGCTGAACAATGATCATACTCTTACCTCATGCATGTTGCCAATTTAATGTTCAAGGTTAGTCACTTTTCTAAAATATTCATATATTCCTACATAGCAATGGCCACACATTTATAAAGTATTACTGATGTTTAACAGGAGGCTGGGAGCCATTGCACTTGAAGTTGATTTATTGCACCTTGTCATAAACTTACACCCTCCAAATGCTGATGAAGCAGATTAGCGGAGTTTTTAAAAACGAATAAGTCTTTTTTTTCTTTTTTTGGGGCATGAGTCTTAGAAGTCTTCTATCTTTCTGCTCTGGATTTAAAGGAGTCCCTATTTTAATTGTATTGTTTAAATATTGTGCTCAGAAGGACAGGCTGTAGAGTCACCTGTAATAGAGTTGCTTAATAAATGGCAGTAGCTCAGTTTGTAGGGACTAAGGTTGGGAACAGTTCAAGTCCCAGTGTGGACCAGAATATGGAATATGGTCTGGTTGCTGGAGAGGTACCAGGTCACTTCCTGAGTTCTGCCGATGTGCCCTTGAGCAAGGCCCAGAACCCCCCGGCAGCTCTGTCGTGCTCCATGTGTAGCAGCCTCACTCTCCATTAATGCATACCCATAGGTCCTGTTTGTGCATGTGTGTATTTCGGGCCTATGTGTTTAAGAAGCATGTCTCTCAATAACAGAGTGTAACATTTCCCTTAGAAATAAATTAAGTATGTAAAATAAATCTCCATGCTTGTACATTTGACTACTTTGGCATTATGCTGCCTTGCAGAGACGCATGATTTAGCTGCCAATCCTCTTGACACTTGTTTGGTGAAACGCCCTTAAGACATTGTATGTCCTCAAAGATGCTGAGCAAAGAGACAGCTGAAAGGTGGAGTCTGAAAAGATGGACAGAGAGACAGTCAAGACAATTGTGCCACTTTTCAGCATCAAGGGGGCTGACAGGTCCTTTTTAGGGTTCAGTGGAACACAATCAGAGCGTAATGTTCTCTCCCTGAGCTGACAGGCGGCCGGAGAATGAAGCTGGAAAAGCCCTAATAAATAGCTGACTGTTTTGGCTTTGCTGTGTGGCAAAGTGGCTGTCAGTCTGCGGGCCTAACCTGATCAGATAGCAGGAGAGTCTGTGGCAGACAGCAGAAGCCTAATCTGTATTGATGAGCTGGAAAACTGCCAAATGCGCTAAATGGGTTTCCAGAAATAAGTACATGAATCCTTTAGGTCACTGTAAGCATCGTACACCAGAAGTACATACGTTCTTTATTTGTGAGTCACTTTTTAGTCCTATACATAGTCCTGTCCAAAATACTTTAATCATAGATATACTTTCTTTCATCATAGTGTAGTCCATTCATCGAAGGCCCCGCGGAGACGTGCAGACTTTTGATTTGTTTACCAGGTGCTTTGACAGCTGGAGTTTAGGTAGATAGTTCAGCCCTCACTTTGTGCTTTGGCCGACAGCCAACAAGTTCCCCAACTGGCAAAGTTTGGCAAACCATCCCGGCCATAGTGTAACTTTGATCTGTGAACAGCAACAGCTGTGTTAAAGTTTTATGGGGACCATAAATTATTGAGCAGCTTTTCATCAAGACAGGGGGCCCTCAGCAACTTGTAAAGTAACAATATGTGAATGTTGTGTTGACGATTGGTTAACGCCGTCTCCAAGTGTCCAAAATATAAAAACACTTAATGTGGTTTTAAATAATGATTCTTTTGTTTTTCAGTCTCTGCTTCTGAATATTTAAGTATTTAAGTGTTTTATACAATAATGCAAAACAGGGAACAACTTTGAAATGGCAAATGGACTTGAGCTTGTATAGCACTTTTCTAGACTTCTGACTACTTAAAGCGCTGTAACGCCACAGGTCACACCTACCCATTCACACACTGATGGCAGAGGCTGCTATGTGAAGTGTCCATCAGAGGTAACTAAGCCCATTCATACGCATTCATACGCCGCACACGACGCAGCGGGAGCAAGTTGGGGTTGAGTGTCTTGCCCAAGGACACATCAAACGTGGCTTCCGATTGGGAGACGATCGACTCTACCACTGATCCACGGCCGTCCTGAAATGCTCAAACAAGTAGCTTGGGTCAAATTAAGTTTGGCTGGTAAATAAATTAAGTATTTACGATACACTTTATTGTCCCCTTGAGTTAATTTGTCTTGGAGTCAAAGTGCTGCCAAAACATTCCATTTTAAATGCTTTTTTTTTGTCGTTGTTTACCGTAGATATGAACATATATGCTGTACTGGTCAAAGATTTAAAGATTGTTTTTCATAAAACGTAGAGCTAAATGAGTGTAAAAAAAACACAACATTTAGACTCATCCTGGCTAAGACTGTGTACTGTGTCACTGCCTGGAGTATAGATGGATTCTTCTCTACTCAGCTATTGTTCACACTCTACTCAAATATGATTTGCCTCGGCAGCCAGCCTATTTTTAATCCAGAAGAGATAACAGTAGCCCCAGCGGTTGCATAACTCAAACTTGTTTTCCACAAGCATTTGCTTTGTACTTCACTGTCTTGTCTTGTTTCCGCCGTCTCACTCATCCTCGTCCTCACTCCTGTGCTCTCTGATCCCATCCTCACTCCTGTGCTCTCTGAGCCCATCCTCATCCTCACTCCTGTTGCTCTCTGAGCCCGTCCTCACTCCTGTGCTCCCTTTACCTATCTATCCTCTAGTCTACCCATCTGTGTCGCTTCATCTCCTCTTCTCATCTCTGAAAAACATACAGTACTTTTTTTCCACCCCCGATTACACTCTGATATCTGACTCCTCTTCTCCACCCACATCTTCCCTCCTACACTAGTTTTTCTGTATAAACCTTGAGTTGCAAGAAATAACCCCTAGGGAGTTAGTCAGGCCTTATTATTAAGAGCAGCAACGTTGTCAGTCCTCAGAGGTTGGAGATATGGAAACTGCCAGACATTTACTTAGACAGTAAAACCAGAAAATGCCTTTCAAAAACCTTTAGTTCTTATCTGTCTTTTATTTTTCATGCTGTCTCTTTTTTGTTTCTTACACTCACATGTTTTCATCTGCAACTTAATTCACTTTTTTGATTATTTTCTTTTGGAAGACAATTTTCTAGTTCTCAGGAAAAACCTGCCAAGTGCCACTTGGCACTCTTTTACTTCTTTACTCTTAACACTTAAATAATTGTCTCCTTTATCACAGCATTTTAGAAGCGCTAAGTGTGTAATGGGGGTAAAAAAAACACAAGGCATGCTGCCTTCAGTCTTCATCCAACCCTCTCTCTCCTCTTTCCACCCTCTCATCCTCCTGCCCTCAGCCAAGCAGAAACTGGAGGATCGTCTCGCGGCTGCAGCCAGGGAGAAGCTGGCCCAGGCATCTAAAGAGTCCAAGGAGAAACAGCTACAGGCGGAGAGGAAGAGGAAGGCGGCGCTCTTCCTACAGACCCTCCGTAGTCCCTTACCTGGGGAGCCTGACGCCAAGAGAGCTGAGCTAGATTCAGCTGCACAGCTCGAGGTATGGGAATGGCTGACAACATTTGGCCAGTGTTTGTGCATCTTTACTTGTCTTATATTGTATTATCTAAAGAGCTAAAGAAGAGTTATTGAAGTAGTGCTGTAATAAGAACGAATCGATTAATTATAGAGGCATTACTGGAGGTTCCTCCCAGGTCTGCATTCATTTATAATGTAGACATCTGTTATGAAGATACACTATTATGGCTTTAAAACATGGATGCCCTGAGTTACGCTGATGAATCACAGCCCTGGGAGGATTTGATGTAACACTGCATTAGATGGGCAATAATCCATGTAAGTATATTGTGATTACACGTGTGCACACTGTTGTCTTCCTGTTTCAGAATGGGCCTTTTGGGGGTTGAAAGAAAAGGTCTGATGACATCACTCAAAAAACATCAAACAAAATCTTACATTTTAGTAAAGAAATTCATTAGATTATGTGGGTTAGGTTTTTTTTTTTAAAACAATCTATTTGTGCATCTAAAGCTCAAAGTGCAAATCTATTCAGGGCGTGTTAAACACCCTGTTTTGCTATTTTAATAATGCACACTCTTGGTGCAGGAAAGGAGCGAGGGGAAAAAGGGCTTCATTAAGACTCTTGATTATTCATATGTGTATTTGAGGTGTAACATGAATCTAACCAGCCCAGGCTCCCAGATAGTAAATAGTAATGACAGGAGGCTATCTGCTAAAGCACCAGAACTCCAGTCTCAACTCCAGTCTCATCTCTCTCTCTCTGTTAAAGCAAGGTCACGTACAGGTAGGCCTACTGCTGTTTAGATGGCAGATCCCCCCTCCCCCCCAGACTCATACTAATTAGCTTGTTGAGTCGATATGATTGGGGTTGAAAAGAGGCTTTTCTGATTATATGTAGTTGAATAATGTCCGTCAAATAAATGTTCTCCCTCTAATGCAGCAGGGTTAGTGAATAAGGGCATGTTTTCTCAGTATAGATGAAATATGAAAATTCTTCGAGTCCACACCCCTTTCTAGACCTGTCCACCCTTAGGTGAGAAAGTGTAGTATGCTCTGCATCTTCTTGTCAGCCTTCTTATTTATACGTGTATCTTTTACAAGCTGAACTGCTGTCAAATCTTTGATCACAGTGGAGGTTGAGTCAATAGAAAATCACTACTACAGTACAGTCAGCTCAGTAACCTCACACGAAAGGAGCCTTGATCTTAATGTCTGAGTGGGATTTTTAACACGTTCATTCCAGATGGCATTTATCTTCTTTTCTTTTTTTTTTCATCCTTTGGTGCTTCATTATTGATTTTGTGCAAATGAATTCACAGACACCTACAGTCTACTGAGCCGCTCTGTGTTTGGCTGTTGATGTATCAGTCACAGAGACGCATGTCTGGTTGCTGGGGGAATATCTCTGTGTACATCAGTCAAATAAACATGAATATTGGGAAGTGGTAAACATTTAAATGCCTCGTACATACAGCAGATAAAGGTTAAAGGAAATGGATATACTTTATTAATCCCGTGAGGGGAAATTACATTCTACACAACTGTTGTTGAACACACATAGGCCGGAATACACACACATGCACAAACAGCATCCTATGGACATGCACTAATGGAGAGAGATGTCAGAGTGAGGGGGCTGCCTACAGCAAGCACTCCTGGGCGTATTGGAGAGGGGGCGGGGGGGTTCAGTGCATTGCTCAAGGGCACCTATAATGCTCAGGAAGTGAAGTGGCACCTCTCCAGCAACCAGACCAATTTCCAGACTGGGTCTGCACTGGGACTTGAACCTGCAACTCACTGGTTTCCAACCCGAGTCCCTACAGACTGAGCTACTGCCGTGTTGTTATTGCATTTAACCTGGCAGCAGTTTGCCACAGACCGCTCTCCATGTGTCAGCAACCTTCTCCCTGGATTTTGAAGAATGTTCCATTTCCAATCAATCACATAAAAAAAAAAACAGCTTTGATTTGCATGCTGAACACATCTTACTACAGATAAAGCCTAGTATCTGTTCTGTGACTCATTATGTAGTAGGTTAAACAGAGACAAGCCCAGAGGTAAAGGATTGAAACATTTCTGAAGATCAACACTGTTGTTAGCATCATTAGTCTAAGTCGGAGTGTTTTCCTTTCTGATACTCCAAAGAAATCTGTGTTTTTGGGTGTGATTTTCGAAGACCTTCATATTCATGCATCATATTGGCAACTGATTCTACTACTAACTTGTTGGCAGAGCACTTTAGGAAACTAATACATCAAGATTTGTTTGTATGGCAGAACATGGAGGAATCTTTTCTTTGGCAGCCACAGGATAAACCTTTTTGGCTGTTATTTAGAACTCTGCTTTAAGAACCTGTTAAGAGATTCAACATGTGCCAACCACTACAGTAGTAGTTTTTTTTTTATTGTAAATTTGGTATGTCTAAGAATGAACTAAAACATTTTATAAAAGTTTGTACCCATTTAAGTTATAATGAAGAATCTACCATATACCAGGATATCTTTGGCAAATATAATCGTAACATAAAATTATCAAATCCACACATGCTCATGGAACTTGTGTGTTGTTTTGTGCATTTATTTTAAGCTAAAGCATTCTTGGAAGGCCATCGTATAATAGAAGATGTATGGATGATTGATGAATAGAAGATAATAGAAGGGTTGCAAGATTTATTGATGAATTAAACATGGCTCGTCATTGTATCACGGAAAACACACCCTTCTTCATCAAACATATCCCTGTCCTCTACTTTGTTGCCCAGAGATAATCCGTGGTTTTAAAAGTCTCCTTTGTAAAATGTCTTAAGAGTGCCGCAGTAATGCACATCTAAAAAAAATCTATTGTCTGTCTTGTTAGAAATGGAAACAAAAGGCAACAGGACTTTATAGTGCAAATAAGACTGTGTGGTGGCCATTTGATGTGTAAATTGCTCGTCCATGTGATGGATGTTTCATGTCAGCTCCTCATGTGATGCATGGTGTGCTGGCCTATTGCCTGTTGGTCCAGGTGGCCATCAGGAGGCTCCTGTCACTATTGCACCAGCACTGTTGCTATTCTCCAGATGTTGTGTGAGTTCTACAGTAGCCAACAGAGCATACGTACCCTGAAGGAACCGCTAACATTCAGATCAATGGCTTCTGATGAATGGATGGATTTTCTAGGATTTTGTATTTGTAAGGCAGTAAACGATTACACATTTTGTTGGTTAATGTGCAGTCCAGAAAGTACACTATGTGTTTGATTACTTAACAGAGGAAAAGATGTCTGATTTGATGCAATCAACAATGGAAACTGGACGGTCAATGTTAAACAGACTTTCTGTCTGGGGTGAAGAAAGCTGTCTGTATCTTCTGGTTAACCCACTGTCAGGGACATCAACACCAACACATTTGGTCACAACTAATAGGGCTTTCACACTTGCAGAAATCTCCTGAAACACTCTGGAGATTACCCGGAGGAGCTGTATGTGTGAACGCAAACAGCCACATTTTTCACTCGGACTTCAGCCGGAGTTTCTCCTTCCAGACCCCTAGTATTTTTCCCGCAGCAAGTCCGAGTGGGCTGATGTGAGAACGTCACAGGATATTCTCTGGAGAAATTCACCCCCAGCCAATAGGAGGGAGAGTGACGGTTCTATACTGTGACTGCTGCGCGGTGCATAGCCTGTATGCACGCGACCACTACGATCTCCGTGCATGTAATTAAAAGGCTGCATTACATTTTCGGTTCACTGTTATGTTGTTCTCAGCTCAGTTGTTGATGTTGTCTTTCCGGTCTACACGTAGCATTAATATAAAGGCAAATATTGTCATTATAGCGTCTTGTAGCGGACTCTGTTGCTTCGTCCGCTCCTTCCGCGTTGTTTTTTAACGTCACGTCTTACCTCAGGAGACCCCCCGCTCCCCTTCCCGTCTGACAGGGATAGTCTCCCGCTGTGAGGCGCATATGTGAACAGCCAGGTTGGGAGAATATCTGGAGCAGTCCTCCCGTAATTATCTAGATATTATCCGGAGTGCATATGTGAAAACGACTTAAGAATGCAGTGTTTCACCCACTCTAACTCAGATTATGTTGTTTAACCAACAATGACACACGGTAATTGAAATAGCATGGATGCCATTGTGATTTTTTGAGGACGAAGCACCTCAGGTATCTGTTGGATTTGGCCCTCCTAACATTAGTGAACCTCCTCCCTGTCTGCAAAGGTCTAAACTCTACGTGCGGAGGGTGGTGAGGGGCTTCCAGGATGGCCTTTGCCTTCTGTTCGACTGTGGAGTTTCACTTTTTTTGAGTTCCATTTGAAGATTTAAAGATGATTTTGATCTCTACTCTCCAAGACTGCAGCAGAATGTGATAAGTGGAGATCAATGTGATTTTACCTCTGTGATTCAAGGAACTTACTTCAGACAGAAAGAGAAGAAAGAGGAAGCAATTAGAAGAATAAGTATTGTGGCAGCAGCATTGTGTGCATGGGTGCTGTTTTTCTGAGGACTGGATAAAAGAATTGAACAACAGTACAGTATGCTGGGGCTTCAGAGGGTTTGGAGGCGGATGTGAATGCTGATACCATTTCATCTTTGCAAAGTTGGCTGACTTGAATGCGTTGTTGTAAGCTCTCGCTGCTTCCCATAGTGCTCGTCATGTTGTTTATGTGAAAGCTCTGCAGTAAGCTTTCATGAGTAAACAGAACTCACTGAATAAGCTTTACAGGCCTCATCCTCTTTGCTTGTTAGTAACTCTGAAATCCTGTGTTTCTGCTACTTGGCATGGTGTGTTTTGGAGAGAGTTCGAGCCTTCTCTGTATCTCCGCTTCAGGCTAGCACTTCGAGGCTACTTTAGCAGCTCCTAGAATAACACACCCGGATCTCTGAACCAAGCCGTCGGGTTTCGTGGTGGAAGAAGAATGTGTGAAATACAGAAGACAATGTTTTCAGTTTGCTGCATCGGCCCTCGTCCTCCATCATGAGCCCAACAATGTCACAGGACTGCAGCAAGCATTTTGAAACCCTTTTTTAAATATGGACCTTGTTGGTTTCCAATGTCTGTTTTATTCTAGTCAGACACTGTTGACTGATACATTTATGTTTCTTAAGGATTCATTGAAACACGTCTCCATACTGTGGCTGTGGTTCAGTTGGTAGAGTCTCTCAATCGCAAGGTTGATGGTTCGATCCCCAGCTCCTGCAGCCACATGTCTGATGTGTCCTTGGGCAAGACACTTAACCCATTGAATGACATATGGGAAAGGAGCTACAGGTCAGATTTGAATCCGGACCGCCTGCTTTGAGGACGGTAGCCTCTGTACATGGGTCGCATGAACTAACCTCTCGGCCACCGTCACCCCATATGAGAAGAATCTAAATTTAACTGACTGTTTTCTTTAAGAATGACATAAAGAGATAGATCTATGTGATTTAAATTAAGACAAAATACAGGGCTATTAAAAAATGTTCCTGTGAATGTTCAAGCTTCTGTTGCTGTACATTTAAACGTAACGTTATGGTTTATTATTCAGAGTCCGACCCAGCTAAGATTTCCCTGCTAACCTTTTTTTTACCAAAATGCAGCTGTTAACTACCACCCTAAACAAAGATAGAGATCAGCTGTAGCAGTAACAGTATATCTAATTAATGTTTATTTTCCTCAGCACACCAGTGTTGGTATTTTAAACGTTAAGAGAGACGGCTAAATAGTTTACTTTAAACAACTCGCATTGCATATTTATAGTTTTAGTCAAGAGGAAGGCTTATCTCGTCTCCTTTCTTTACTCCACTAACTGTCCCAAACTTCAGTATCTTGCCAGAGCAGGTGTGAGAGGGCAGACGTTTCTCTGAGCCTGGTGTTGGGATAAGCTTCAATGTGTCAGTACTAATTTTAAACCAAACCTTGCTTCCTATCATTTCATTATCTCCCCCCCTCCCCCAAGCCAAGACACCTGATAGTGTGCAAACAGAAAAGTGTAATAAATATTCCTCCTGTCTCTACTTGCCTTCCTGTTTTTTCATCTATTGATCGTCTTCAGTCGTGAACTCTTCACCGGCTATCTTTCCACCCTGTTCTTCTCTTTCTCTTTTGCCTCCTTTTTTTCAATATCATCTGTTCTTCCCTCTTTTATGTCTTCCCCTCCTTCTGTGACTTCTTATGCGAAACCCCCCTTTTTTTTATTTTACAAGGTTAGACGTGGGGTTATTGAATTGATGTGATTGAAGTCACGGCACACATTCATTTCCTTTCTGTCATCCATGTTCATAACTTACCCCTTGAGCAGTCATTCCGTTTATGCTAATGCTAGCATATGATATACGCCTTTCTTTATCCAAAGGCTCTTTTAGTGCCAGAAAAAAGTATACTTATGTAACACATGTGACCCGAGCAGTGATATATAACCTGACCTTGGAAGATTAAGTGTTCAATCCACTTTCCAGGTTTAGACCAAATCACACGTGAACAGAGCGGCCCACATTTACTTCATTAGAGTCATGCTGCAGCTGATACTTGTTACTTATAGCCACAGGGCTGCACGGGGTTTTTGTAACGACACAAATGAATCTGCTGAGGAAGGATTTTTTCAGGTATTTAGTAATAATTCAATGCCCTTTTGACTGCACGTATGATTATTATATACGTTTCTATAACAATGTGGTGGTGTGCAATTTTTATCCATAAGCAGAAATCAAGCACATTTTCTCCAGTTTAGTTCTACGCTGAGGTTTTCTCTATGAACATAAACATGTGACAGAAAATATTAGTGTTGGAGTATTCAAAGACCAAGACAGGTCTCGAGACCACTTTTTAAAGGTCTCGGTCTCGTCTTGGTATCGAAAGCATTTGTACTCGGTCTTGTCTCGGTCTCGGACTGGGCGGACTCTGGATTTTAAATCAAGACCACCACTGACAGGCTTTTTGCCACATCATTACTGTGATTTCTAAAAAAGAACGATTAACTTCAATTCATTCATAATTAGATTTTTATCCCCCGGTTAGGGCCGCAACCTTCCCGGTGTTACGGTCTAAGTGAGTGAAATGCCCGCTGCACACTAGATGATGATCTTTCATTGATATGTATGGTCTTGGTCTTCACTCTGTCTCGATCCCTAAATGTTTTGATCTTGTCTTGGTCTCGGAGCACTCTGGTCTCGGGTATGTCTTGGTCTCGGTTAGTGTAGTCTTGACTACAGCACTAGTAAATATATAATTTGAAAGAGAGAAAAAAAAGTCCATGGAGAACCTGAAGCAATATGATGAGATAAGAAAAGCAAACACGGTTATATTGTCTATCGTACAGACAAGAAAACCAATTCCTCAGGATCTCTATGGAAACACTTTAACTCATATCAAGTGAACTTTTTTTTTTTTTTTTTTTTTCAAATACTTCTCTTGTTATCCAACATGGATTCTTAAATATTTACATTAATCGACATGGAATCTTAAATAAAGAAATCTTTAACCTCTTTTCAAGGCTTGTTCAACACCTGCAATCTGCGTCACTATTGATTGCCAGCAGATGTAAATACAGTGGATAAACGCATTTAGGTATTTAGTTAATGTTCCTTGTGCAGAATGCATGAACTGGTGTCTTGATATTACCGACGCATTGTTGTTGTTTTTCTTCAATTTGAACCAATTAAAAGGGTCCAGAAAGCAGATGTGTCCGTGCCCTCACTGATATTGTTTGCTCTGTGTCCTCTTTTTTTTTTTTTTTTTTCTGCCTTTGTTTCTAGATCCAAGAAGCCCTGTCTCTTCTGTGTGACCCTACACCCCCTCAAGTGTCCTCTGCACCACCTGCGTATCCTCAGGATCAAAGATCCGCCATGGAGAACCAAGGAGCCCATCGCAGCAGGGAAGCCGCGTCCCCCCCCCTCCTCATCTTCCTACACTACCTCCAGAGGAACAGCTAGAGACAGAGACAGAGACCGAGAGAGAGACAAAGACAGAAACAGAGACAGAGAGAGAGACAGAGAACGAGATCGAGACAGAGACACGGACAGGAGCAAAGGGAGGGACAAGGACAAGAAGAAGAAAAAACACAAGAGGAGGTCAAGATCTAGGTCACGGTCGAAGAGCAAACATTCCCTTCCCAGTGCCTACAGGAGATCACGCAGGTCTCGGTAAGACACCAAGCTCAATGACTTGTATTTTTTTCCTCCCTGTTGGTCTTTGGTATCTTACATTTTCCAATTCGGCAGGAGAAATAAGGCTTTAGCCCTGACAGTGCTCAGTGTCGCTGTCTAAAACAGATCTTTATCATCCTCTGCTGCTCCTCTCCACCGATTCTAAACCCGTGAAGGAGTACTTTAATGTCCTCTGTTGTTTAAGGTTATGTTGTGCTTCATACTGTTATGACGCTGCATTGGTGCAGATAGAATTTTCTTTTTTTAAAGAAAAGCACTGACATCATTATATGCTGAACTATGATTGTGTGTTCAGGTAAAAATATTACAGAGATGAGTCAAGAAGTGAAGTTATCGTTAAAGAAAAACAACACTTTATCCAGATAGTCATTATCAATATTTTTCTTCCCTCTCAATTAATGCATGTAAACCTTACCTGATCTTTTCAAAGGTCTCGTCTCCGAATTGAAAGATATGTACTCGGTCTTGTCTCGGTCTCAGACTGGGCAGACTATGGATTTTAAATCGAGACCAACACTGACAGGCGATTTTTCCACGTCATTACTGTGATTAGAAGGGAAACGCCCCTTTCTAAACCAACGAATAACTTCAGTTCATTAGTAGATTGATTCCCCCCCCCCCCCCCCCAAGCCAGTGTTCCGGTCTAAATGAGGGACACGCCCCCTGCACACGAATGGGAGTGGACGTATACGATAGAGAGGCACCTGCAGAAACTCAAATCTTTTCTTATCATAAGCACCATTCACCGGACAAATCCAGATAAACCTCTTATTTAAAGACTTAAACAAAACCTTTATATTCACGTCAGAAGAATGTGGCTTTTGATAATAATGACGTATTTTTGACAAGAAGTTAGTTGAACAAACTTGCTGAGATTCCAGATGATTGCATTGATTTGCTTTAAAAACGAAACTGCAGAGACCTTGTTTGTTGCTGTTACATTTATTTAAAAGCAAACTTAAACAAAGAGAGATTTATCTTATCTCCTGATGATTTTTTAGTGATATATATGGTCTTGGTCTTGTCCTGGTCTTTACTCACTCTGGTCCCAGGCATGTCTTGGTCTTGGTCAGTGTGTTCTTGACTACAACACTACCTGATCTAACACTTAGGACAAACACATAACTGTCTTTGTGATTTAAGATTGAATTATTTCACATCCTCCCCTATGACCAGGCTTACATATCTGCACACACATTATAAACAATCCTTACACAGCTAGTTGAAGAAGCAGGTCTGTAACTGATGCAGCTGCTGTTAAGTGTCAAACTCATGTGACATGACTGACAACATTACCACCATATAGCAGCCTCTTGTTTTCACCTGCACAGGTGAACCTACAGTCACCAGGACTCTGCACTCATATGAACTACAGGAGTAATAGAAAAGAATGTATTCAATGTCTGAAGGCAGTAAAAGTGTGAAGTAAAAGAAAGATATGCATGCTTAGAAGCAGAAGATTGAAGACTAATACATTCATAAAAAAAAGGGGAAGTGATCAAAGGTAGAGAAAAAAACACAGCTTTGTTTGTGCCATTTATCCATAAATGGTATCGACCAGGCAGGTCTGTTTTGCCTCTCCAGCACAGGCTGACATTATCTCAGCATGCCTGTCCCTTCTGGCTTTTTTTTTTTTCAGGTTATTTTCTCCTTTTCTCTAACTCTGCATGTTTCAAGTCTTTTAAACAATATGCATACCAGCCAGGGTTGGACAATGAATTCAGCCATATACCCTTAATGGGAAGAAGAAATGTGAGAAGTGAATGAATATCTTATATGATCCATAAATATTTGATACTGTTTTCTTTTCCGGCGCCTTTCAAAAACACTATTTACATATTCAGAGTCCATGTGATGTAATGCTTATAAGAGTAATTCAGAGAATTACACGGTGGGTTTTTTCCTGCTGCAGTAGTTAAACTTGCTTTAAAACTGCCTTCCTGTAAATTCTGACACATTGAGGTCTTTAAATAGTCCGATAGAATCTCTACAATATTGCAAAAGCCTCGTTTATTATTCCTGCTCTTGGGTTCCTTTAAGGACCATCCTGATTGCTCGCCTCATTTCTGTCTCTTGCACATTACCTCCGTCATTGTCTTATCAGCCTCCTCTCTTGTTCTTCATTTTAAATTCATCAGCTCATCTGCCAAGCTCCATTTTCGGTAATTTAATGGCTTTTCCCCCCATCTTACACTGTCTTTGTCCTTCTGTCTGCCCAGATCCCGCTCACACTCCCCAGGGAGAAGGGACAGAAGGGGCCCCTCGTCAGAGAGGAGACGTGACGAGAGAGAGAGAGAGCGCTATCATCCCAGCAGCAGCTCCAGTCGTCCCAGGGGGCATTCGAGATCCAGGTAAACCTAACAGCAGGTGTTGGCAGTCTGTGGAGAGAGGAGTCACGGGTCTCCTCTCACGGCTGCTTGTATTCTGCCATTGAAAACATTCATTATTAAACCTGTCAGGGCAGAGAGGGGCACGACAAGGTGCTCAGTCCTACATTTTAATCCATTCCTCAATGAAGCAATGGGGAGCAATGATGTTTTAATCAGACAAAGTTTGGTGTATATCTACTAAAACACTGAGCAGTATTTAAGATTGTGTACAAAGCTGCCTGTAAATCGAGCTGTAGCCAATCTGATCCCATAAAAGACATCAAATCCCCAAATGACCACTGGTGGAACTGTGACAGACCGCTTCTTTCTGCATGAATATTAAGTAGAGCTTGTTGAATATGCAAGCTCTGCCTTCACAAAATATTCCACAACCCTCGATATATTTGTATCATCTGTGGAGTGACTGGCGAAATAAAATAGTTCCCACGGTGCACTTCTTGTTTTGTCTCCCAGGTCCCCTCCAGGTAAAAAGAGGAGCGCCTTGTCTTCTTCAGGTCACATGCAAACTGCAGGTTCCTCTTTGTCCCCTTACTCCTCACCAGGCAAAGTTTTGTCCCAGTCAGCTAGTCCCGCCTCCAGCCTAGGACTCTCCAGGTAACCCCTCCACAAGTCTGTCAGTCAATAAGCGAGCATTTAAATTGCTCTAACAGAAAATGGATCCACTTTAGAGACAACAGGTAGTTTGGGAGGTTTTTGGGCTTTGAAGCTAAAGAACGATCAGACTTACACAATTTACATACCAATTTGTTGAACATAGACCTGGAATAGATTCTTTCCCCCCAGGCCTGTTTCAAACAACCTGAACCACTTACTTACAAAGACATCTTATAGGGCTGTGCGACAACTGTTGACCAATAAATCAACCTGTCAAAACTCTACGGACACATCCTGTCAAAGATGATGATGTTCAATTAATTTCCTCTATTTAAAGTCTTTCACCAAACACCATGTCTTTGTCTAAAACAAGGTCACACATTTATTTTTGTCATGGTGACTAAACTATCGAGTGTTCACAAACCACCTCCCATCAGCAGCTATTATTCAGTCCTAATTTAGAAAAGCATAACAATGCTCAGCAACTCTGGAACCTCCCCATATCAAAGTGGCGTGCATGGGGCTGTGGTGAAAGGAACCCCATGTTTACTGAATTTAGAGGGTGGTGTCTATTTTTGTTAAAGACAAAAAAAAGTGAGTCATCTGCTCTTGTGGAACTTATGAATGTTTGAATGCAGGTTGTTAACTACATTTAATGGGGTCGAAGCAAACTTAAGACCACTGTGTCGTATCTCTGAACTATTTGGTAGCTGGTCCTGTTCAGTGACGTGACAATGTGTAAGATATGTAGCTGCTTTATTTTGCTCTTTAAAGGGTTCGGGGTATGATCACGCCAAGTGTTTTAGTCAAGATAGTTTTATGGAAATCAAACTCCTAAATGATGCACATCACACCAGTGTTTGTAATTATCAACATTACATGATTTTGAGAATATTGTTTTCAAACTTAGACTCATTCTTTCAAGGTTTCTTGTTGGAAGTGGACATAATTAAGTCGGCCAAATGGGCAAATGAATCCAAAGCATGAGGCAAGCAGCTTGATCAGGTAGTAAAAAAAAAACGTGCCATAAACAAGAAGTTATTTCACACCACGTCTGAGATCAGGTTTGAGGAAAAAGGGTTCTAAAATGGAAAGGTGTGATGATGATCTCAAAACAGTAACTACTGGGCATACTTGGCAGTTAATGGTTGTGTTGGATTTCTCAACACATAATTTCTCCGTCCTCATTTCCAAGTTTTGCCAGTTTCAGCCATCTGTGGCAGTTGCATCCAAAAGACACCTCAAGATCAGCTGCAATACTGGCTGTAAGAAACTGCACCGGGTACAACAAAGCCTCTGTTTGTGGTGTCGAAGGAATTGTAAATCCAGTATGGACGGAGGAGACTTACTGCTTTAACTCTGAAGAGCCGGAGATACGACGTATTAGAGCAAACACCTTCCTTTTTCAAGGTCTGAAGGCACAAATGTTCTTGATGCATGGATGCAGCCGCTTCTGTTCGGATGTCATGGAGTTGTTGGTGTACTTTATGAAATATTTCCAACAAACTCAAGCTACATATATTATTATAAAACTGCACAGCAAACTCATTGTTGTCACGTACCCCTCCCCTTATATACCCAAACAAAGCATAAACCCACTGTACTACAGGAACTGAAGCAGGTCAAGCTGCTTGACAACAACAGACGAATGTGGATACATAGAAAACATGATTTCCTCATGCACCAACAGAGAAATCCCTGTGTGTTGAATATGACAAGGGAACCTTTTTTATTTGATATATTTGGTTTAATACATTATTTAGCTTTCTTTTTTCTAATGTAGATTTTGAGATAGTCCGTACACTTGTGATGTTATGAGTAAGGGCGGAAATAATGTAGTGAAGAACATAAAAACATGCACAGAGGCAGCTAACAGGCTGGTTTGCGTGTTTCGTCCTTTGCATTGCATTGAGTCAATCACTGCACGTAAATGTCAGTGCTAATTTATGCAGCGCTCAAATCTTTACACATGTTGAAGCAATTAACTTCCCGTCGAGCAGCCGTGTCTGCATATCAGTGAAATCAATTTGTACCTGCTTGAATATCACTGACATGCGTTATTAGTCGATAGAGCATAGGCCAACTCCTAACTGGAACTAGTGCGTCAACAGGAAAGAACATCGAACGAAAACATTAGCCCTCTCTGCATAACTGTTCAATCACAATATATTCCTTACATAGGGTATCAGAATATAATAGGTGAAGCTGCTGCAGGATTAACATTTGTAATCACTCACTATCACATACTGAGAAGTAACACCTCATGTCACACTTCTAATTATCTGCTGGGAGGAGAAGGTTTCAAAGAGTATATCAGAGATAAAAAATAGAAATGAAAACTAATAATACTCTCGTAAACACAATCAAATTAAAGCATATACAGGAACACAAAAAATCTCCCTTGGCTGTGCCTTGTATCTACAAAGAGAGCCCGACTATTTAACTGTGATGTCAATAGAGGTGGGAGTTACAGGGTAATTTATGATGGGATGCAAGGCGGGCTAGATAATCCACAAACGATAATATCCAAATACAGCCATTCTGTGCTAATTGACAATCATGACACTAACTTCCTTACACCCCTGTCAGACATTATCACACCGTCTTCTTCTTCTACTTGTTTTTATACCACTGTCAACTTCTACTCTGGCCAGTTAGCTTCCATTCACATGACATTACCCTCACTCCTGTTATAAGCACCACCTTAAATAGTCATGAAGAAGTGACTTGGTCGGTCAAACTTTGAGGGGAATCTGTTCAGAGCACCGTGTTTTTCAACAAAAATGTCAGTATTTTCCGGATCAGTGTTTTGTCCCACCCCTACATTTTAAAGGTCTCATATTATGCAAAATCGTTTGACCATGTTTATCAAACACTAATGTGTCCCTAGTTCGTCTACAAACCCCCCAATTATGAGAAAAGTCCATCCTCTCCATCTTTTTCACTATTTAGAAAATGTGTTCTCAAACAGGCCATTTGAAGATTTTCCCTTCATGACATCACAAAGGGCAGTAACCCCTCCCCCAGGTGGGTGACACTCCCACAACTAGGTATTTGCTCTGCCCTCTGAGTCTGCCTTCTCACTGTAAACGATCGGACATGGAGCGAGAAAACCCGAGCCACCAAAACCCTTCCAGAGATGGGCGTGGTCAAACACAGCTCATTTACATTTAAAGCTACAGACACAGAAACAGCCTGTTCCGAGCAGGGCTGAAATAGAGAGGTTTATAGGCATGATCAAATACAGGATCAGAGTGGATTTATAACAAGAAACTTCACAGACATGTTTGTGGGGAGCTCTGAGACTTATTTAAACTGGTTGAAGAAGAGGAGAGTGTGTGACCTTTAAAATGTTTTACATTTATAATGCACAAACATGGAGGCTCATTTATTTTATACAGGGAAAACATGTTCAAAATAGATGGATTCTTTTGTGTCAAACCACAATTGAATGCTTTAGAAAGTATTGTTTTTGTCCATCAACATCTAATTTCCTCAGTAACCCAGACAGGTGAGAATGCTGTCTCTTTCCCTCTAGTAGTGATGGCTCCTTTAAGAGAAAACAAGAACCCTTCCCGGGGTTAATTTGAACATGTTGAGTTGTCAAAGGTTTTTGAGTTACCTTCAGAGCTTGTTTACTAGTGAACTCTGTGCATCTGGCCCTGTCAGTTTGTTTTTTTGCAGTGACTTTACTAATTGGTATAGAACTAGAGCAGCATTGTTATGTGAGTAAACATGACTTTCTGAGATACACACATTACTAACTTTTCTTCATGGAGGCTCAAACCCTGAAAACCACAGAGCATCACCAGCAGTCTTATCTGCAGTTTCTTGTCATCTGTTGTGTTCATTCAACTTGACAGGCATGATTTTTGTCTTATTTTTTAAAAATCCCCTGATAAATTATGAAGTGTTCAACAGCAGAGAGATTAAAGGCTCTAGACGGAGCCATGGAGTAGAATTTGAGGCCTGCGTTTTTGGCACTTCCCCTGTTTGTCTACGTGATTATATACTTGGCTGCGTTTGACATTGTTGACGTGGAGGTTAGTCTTCACAGGTCACATGTCGTTCCTCTCTCACCTCTCTGTCTTCTCCCTCTGCTCTCCCTTCTGACGCTCTCGACGCCTCTCGAAGTTTGAACAGAAGATATCATGAATATTGTATAGCCTCTCCTGTTAACATGATTGGTTTTCTCCCCCTCTCTCCCTCGCCCTTTTGTTTTGTCTTCGCTTCTCCCTCCATCTCTTCTCTCTACAGGGGAGGTTCCCAGGAGAAAGACAAGGCAGTGTCCTCATCCATAGTATCCTCGGTTCAGTCTAAAATAACTCAGGTATTGTTCTTTGCTTTTATCTGGAGTATATCGTATGCTGACCTTTACAGCCTGAAGAAGAGTGTTCTTTGTTTCCATCAGGCAAAGTGGATGGATGGAAAGTGCTGTACATTTTTACAGATACAAATATAACGTAGGCTTTATGTAAGACCTTCAACAAAACCTTTTGTTAAAAGTCTAAAGTGAAGCACTCAGTACACTCATTGTGTTTTGTTGAATAATATTTTTCAGGGTATTTCTGGTATTCTTTTTTTTTTTACCTCTACAGAGGTATTTGATGTCAACACAAGCAAGAGCAGAACACTTTCATATTAATAAACTTAAAAACTTTTAAGGCAACAATTGTAGCATTTCATGGTTTGTATAAGAGCCCGACTGATTCATCGGCCAACCGATAATATCGGCTGATATTATCATATCCGGTGACTATTGGTGTCGGCTAATTTTCGGATATGCACCGATATTTCTAGATTTATTCACCAGTCAAATAGCATTTCATTTGAGTTTTTTATTATATTACACTATCAGTTCTCTTTCACCAGCAGACTGTGCTACATAGATTGCAACAAGCATCATCACTCTTCAGAGTATGAAGCGGTGATGCGCGTACATGTGCAGTTACTTTGAGTGACCATCTTTACTTCATTATATATCTTTTCCACAAGTGTTTGATTACTGCGTTTGAGGGATCAACAAAATACATGTGTATATCTATCTATCTCTTGTGTATATCTATCTATCTCTCGAATATCCTTCCAAGAAAGATATCGGCCGATAGATCGGTATCAGATTTTTGCTATCCCTAATATCGATATTAGTATCTGTTCCCAAAAACCCCATATCGGTCAGGCCCTTGTTTTTATACTAACAGAGTTCTCACCAGAATCTGCAGGTATCTCTTGATTTATGGAGCTTTGAAATAATGTTCAGCTCTTTATTATTTAGAACTATTCTCCTATCTAGTGTTGTTAAGATGGTCAACAGCAAATGGCAGGCACACACAGATTAAATAAACACGGCAAATTCAAGCATTTAGCTGACATAGGCAGTTTCTGTCATAGAGGTCGAAAAGGACCTAAAAAAGAGCTAAGAGAGAATGAACTTCTGAAAATGTATTTTACATATATACTGTAAGTGGTGTAGGCTCTTCATGGTAACAGCGTTTCAGAAACCGCTGCATGTGTAAATAAACAGTTTGTCTAACCATGATATGTCATGGTTTTGTTCACAGAGTGTTTGTGCTGCTCCAGCATGGCCCAAACAATCAGTTGTACAGTTTTCACAGTAGAACATGGCAATATGTTTTTGACAGACGTAACTGTGGATCAGTGGTAGAGTCGGTCGTCTCCTAACCGGAAGGTCAGGGGTTCGATCCCCAGCTCGCGCAGCTACCTGTTCGATGCGTCCTTGGGCAAGACGCTTAACCCCAATTTGCTCCCGCTGCTTCGTCACAGCGTATGAATGTGTTTGAATGGGATTAGTGACTTCTGACGGTCACTTCACATAGAAACCTCTGCCATCAGGGTGTGAATGGGTGTGAATGTGGAGGTGTGACCTGCAGTGTAAAAGCTCTATACAAGCTAAAGTCCATTTACCCTTTACAGTATAGCTGCTACCTTGATCAGGCTCACAGAGGCTGCAGCCCCCAGCTGAGTATTAAGAAGTACCCGTTTCCATTCAATTCCAACAATCGCACACCAGGCTCCGCATGCAACCACAGTCTCTGAAGGAAATGCTTTTGTGCATCATACTTCCACTCTTACACTTCCCTCATTAATCATAATGTAACCTAACATGCATTCATTATAATTTGACCTAACGCACACACCTGGTTAACACATTCTGACCCCAGAACATGTTCCCTGTGCTCCAGCTTGTTTCAAATTCTAATGTCCAATTTATGGCTGCTATCATGCTGCTTCAGCCTAATCACATGCAGGCACACGTACCTGATAACAGGAAGGGAAGAAGACGGTGGACTTAATTCATTAAAAAAACAATGTTTTGGTGTTATTTTTCTTACCTTTTCAGCCTGTGGTTAAAAAAAGAAAAGAAAATGGGGACAAAATTGCTGCAAACCGGTGTTCAGGTTAATATGTTTTCTTTTAGACAAACAGTAACACACTGTTCTCTCTCTTTTTGCCTACTTTTCCTCTCACATCCAGCGCTGTCAATCAATGCCGTAATGTAGTGTTTATTTACTTAATTTCCGCAGCTTTGGAAACATGGAGAAACCTCCCCTAAGACAAACTTCAAGATGAGTTACCTTGATTTGTCTAAAAAGTTGAAATCAATCCCCAGATGAAAGATATTTCCTGACATTCATTACTTCAATTAAACGTGCTTCCTTACATGTTGAGCCCTGGATCAACATCTTTCACTTAATTTTTTCTGAAATATCATTAATCTAATTTCTACTTGTCACTGCATTTCATGAGGTGATGAAATACTGAAATGTGCTTCTGCCATGCAGCCAGGCAGCATACAGCTAAATGTGTAATGGAGAATAACACTGAATGTCATTTGTAGCCTCAGTGTTATAATGTTAATAAAAAGTTCTTCACACTGAGCGTATACAGATGTGGTGTAGGAGCGGTTACACCTCCAAGAAAAAAAAAAAGAGTTGCACTGAATCTAGTGAGGCTGCAGTGTAGGCCAGAATGCAATAAGCATTGGGACTAAAGCTAATGGAGGTCAGTAGACTGGGAATGGAGAGGCAACAGAAGCTAACTCGCACTGAATGTGCAGCACGTTGTCGCTTCTGTTGGGGGAGAGAGTGACAGAGCGACTCAGTGTTTGGTGTTTACTCAGCAGATACGCCACAGACACAACACATTTCTCATCTCTTCATTTTCTCACAATACTCCCATCTTTTGTCTTTCTGTTTCTCATCATGTCGAACAAACCAACACTTTGTCGTCTCCTGTCTTCATCTCAACAACCCCACAGAAGACGGCTCGTGAAAACATGCTGCTCGCTGGCTGTTGCAGCATGAACAGATTCACGAGCACTAACTACTCATACCCCATCTGTAATGTTCTACAAACACATCTTGAATAATTCAGCACATCCTCATCTGCTTAATAGTCTCGTCCTCCCTGAGGGGGCCTGCTAGCCTGTTTGCCTCATCCGTCTCATTTTCCTCCTGCTTGTCGTCGTTTCTCCGTCTGTAGTCACCTTCTCCTCTGCTAGACATTTATTTGATGGACAATTGGTAAAACCTTGAGACTAGCCTCTAGGTTTGTGCTAGGTCTTTGTTTTTATATACTGTATAAAGGTAGTTACACAGCCAGATTTTAATTGTATTTATTATACATCTAAAGGCTTTAGAGCTGCTGAAAAAAATCATGCTGATGCCTGTTGCCTCTTACCTCAGGCCTTTGACATCCAACATGCACTCTGTAAGTTCTGTTCAAGTCCAGGACAGGTCCTTAAACCTGGGCATCCCCCTAAGATTAATAACATAATAAGAAAAGAGTTCAATTATAGGACCCTCTGTGAGTAAAGTGTACCTCTTTAGATCTTAATAATCCACTGCTGAGTCACTGCGCTGCGATAACAGAGCAGTGGGGAGGATTCTTTTTTCAAATCTCATCAGAATGAGCTCATGAGCAATGTTTAGGGTGTTTTTAGGGTTCAGGTCCTTGTGCATTCTTAAATGGAAGTTTTGGTTGTAAGTTGGCTGCATCCTTGTCAGTGTAATGTCACCTAGGGCTGTGCTAAAAAAAAGTCGATATGGCAATATATCGTCATGTGCTGCTTGCAAATACATGTATCGCTGCAGATGTTACAGAATGTTTAACTAAAGCCTCATTCACTTTTTCCCCGATTGTATAAAGGTCGGGGTGGCATGTCAGCTCACTCTGTATGACTGAATCGTTTGCGACGCACGACCAGACCTTAAGATTTATGTGCTCACACTTGTCGGGCAAGTCCTGAGAGCTCACACTGTACGAGTGAAATCAGAACGGAGCGTTGACAGTTGTTAATAAAGTTTCCTTTGAAAACTCCAACGGACTTCAACGGACGGCGGCTGGTGAAAGAGAAGGAAGTGGAAGTTGTTGTAGATAGGAAAGTTGATACAGTCATAGATGGATACAATGTCTCAGAAAAGTGCTGCAGGTGGCTGCAGAGACGAGGACTGTACGGTTTGTGCGTTTTGCAGAGAGAATTAGAGGTTAATTTACATATATTAGGATTATATTGTAGTCGTGCGTGACTTCTGCCAGACGCGTTCATGGCGTAATTGTCAAGATTTTGAAATAAATCGTGGCGTCCCCGACGATCGCCGAGCTGATTGGGGACGTTAAGATTGGAACTTTATGCCACCCGCACTACAAGATAATCTGGGCAGATAGTCGGTTCCGAGCAGCCTTGAGTCGGGAGCGTCCGCGATTGTCGGGAAGGAGGAATCTGACTTCAAATCGGCCCGATTATCCTGCAGTGTGAGCCAGGCTTAAATGGCTGCAAAGCTGTGACGACAGTTTTGAAAGACAGTTGCCCTACGGTGCAGTTCACGACGACACCTTAGCTATAGCTCTTGGATTCAAATATTTGAATGTATTTCTTGGATCTTTGAGGACCTGAACTGAAGTGTTTTTGAAGTTGTAAGATCTTTATGCCTCTGTTGTTATTCTACAACAATAAAGAACAGCTGTTGTTGTGAATTCATTGTAGGACATGGTCATTATCCAAAATCATTGTATATCACGATATATGTATCATATCGCAGCCTCTGTACCCTGATACGTATCGTATCGTGGGGTTGTGGGAAATACCCAGCCATAATGTCAACTTAGTTAGCTCTCTCCTGTGTGACAGCTGAAACATACCTGTGATAATCTTTTATACTTTCATTTGCAAAGGCAGTACAGAATTCAATTGTTCAACTGTCAATGTGGAAACTTTCCACTAAGTTGATAAAAATATGGAGCAGTTTCTTTGTCCTCACATTCTGTAAAAAAAAAAAAAAAACAGTGTGTTAGTGTTTGATATTTGGATACACATGGGTGTAGAAAGGAACAGCCTTCTGAGTGATTTGATATGACAGCTCCCTCCCTCTGTGGTTACAGCTTTTAATTTGTCTCATCTGTCAGGAGAGCTCAAGGGGGGAGATTTGTCCATGCGTGTATGAATCACTCCTGGGTAGAAAATGAACACTTTCAATTTAGCATAACCAGTATCTGCCCAGTGGTCAGCAACATATCCATGATTACACAAAGAGGGGAAAGAATGGTTCATGTCTCTTTTTATACTTCTAAAATGAATAGTTGTTTTCCATCCTTGACCCATTTACATGAATTGTATAAAAAAGGAGTCCACAGCCATTGTGACATCACCTCCTAGTTGGGGGAACTACATTTGTTAAGCCACAAACACTGAGTTATCAAAGATGTACAGTCTTTGCCCAAGGCACATTTATCATGTGGCTGATTTAAAAGTAATAGACAGCTTTTCCCAAAGAATGAGATTCTATTTGTGGTGGAAGCTGACAAGGGTTATTTATTTATTTAATGGACTTTTGAAAAAAAGAAAGAAAGAAGAATCTAAGAGCGCTTGTGACACTTAACAAACTGCCTGCACACTATTATGGGAGGAGAGTGAGTGTACAGAGTAGTCTAGGGAAATAAACCTTAGAGACCAGGCTGTAAACATGTGGACTACAGCTGGAAGGTCGGGCATTTTTACACAAGGCTCTATGGGGATTGACTGGCTTTTTGAGTAAGCCTCAAGTGGCCACATGAGAAACTGCACACACCAGTGTTGGTTTTAGAATTCAGTCCGGGGTTTGCTTTGTGAGTTTTTCTATTGTTTATATGCTGACTGCAGAGCAGATTAGCTGGAGAAAATGAGGATGGATGTACTTCTCAGTGCTTACATACTATTCTTTTATTGAAATCTTTATGCCTTTAATTGTGCATTAAAGATTTCACGACGGCTTGAAGGCAGAAAGCTCAATCCTTTGTATTCAAAAATTAATTAATCTTAACATGAGTAGTGGATTTGAACACATGAGAAAGAGCCTGGGTCTATGTTTGCAGGAATCTTTTTCTGTTTAGTGCCACAGATACAAAGTCAGGGACGAGCACAGACGAGAGATCAGACCGAACACTGAGCTGAAAGTATTTGATAACAGTGGAGGGGTTTCACAATGTGAACTAAAAGCTCTTTGACACTACAGGGAGTCGTTTAAATTAATAAAAAGATGAATGTTTTATAATTCAGTAGCTTAAATACACTAGCAATATGAGTTTCTTTCCTGCCTTTGGTTACATTGCATTAGGGTTTTTCACACTTACAGAAAACTTCTGAAAAACTTTTTTTTTTTGGGAGATGTTTTCTACCTGAAGCTCATTCCGCCTTTCTGTGTTTTCAGGATCTGATGGCCAAAGTACGAGCCATGCTGGCCACCTCCAAAACCTTCCAACCTCCCAACTCCTAAAGAGGCCAAGCCTTTCTACTAGCCGCATCAGCCTCGGCCAATCAGCAGGCAGCATTTTCTGATTTTCCCGGAGGCTTCGTTTGCCGGGATCTGTTTTAACACCCAGTGTTTATTTGAGTTTTTATGTCATCTTGATTTGAGGATCGCAGATTCCATTTGGTAAGATTATGATTTCTGCACCGTTTTGTAAGAGTGATGTAAAAGCATTCGTTGAGCTGAATATCTTGATTCACACCTGACGTGAGAAAACAGCTCTTCAGCTGACACATCATGTTATTAGTTGACATGTTTTGTTTTAGGGAGAATCAAATATGAAAGTGATCCCTGAATTATTTCATCCTGTTTTGAAACACAAGTCTGACACGTTCTGACAGTCATTCTTTGCAGCATTACCTGAAGCTGCAGGAGGTCTGTATTTGCTCCTTCTATGAAGGGTTGTGCTGTTTTGATCATTTCAATTCCCGTCTCTGTACGATATCCACTCTACTTTTCCCTCTCTCTCTGTAGTTTTCTTTTCTCTTCAGGACCTCACCAGTCTATTTGAGAAGCTGTTTGATTGTCTTCTCTGTCCCTCAGCTCTATTATGTGGCCTTCTATTACTTTTTTGGTTCGAAATGTAATTAATTCAATTCAAAGAAGAACTTTGTTATCCAAACTGTCAATAAAGTTTCATTTATGACTTACTTGTGGCCTTTACCCCTGTTTGTATTCCTTTGTTTTTATGACTTCCATCATGACAAACAGGACTCCAAATCTCAGCAGCCCCATCCAATCCCATCCATGTCCTTGTCTTCACCTTCCTTCATTCTGGGTACACTGATAAGATGGTAGAAACTGTTTCCTGATCACAAACTTTCACCTCCATTTGCTGCACAAAGTTTATTGCCACAGCCAGCATTGCTGATAAACCCGACAGACATTACTGTCTTAAACTGAAATCCCGTGGGTGTCATCTGCTGCTGAGAAGACCCTTGTCACCCAGCAGACAGATAAACCAGGGTGTAGAAATTGTTAGTAGACTCCTCAGGCAGAGTACTTCTTCATAGGGGATTAAATGTTCAGAAAGATAACCTTTTAAGGCCTCGGAGAGTCTTTAAGTATAAGAAAAATGTGAAAATCTATTTTTAAACCTGTAACAATGAAATTACACTTTAACAGGGGAGATGCCTCGCTTGTTCTACCACAACGTTTTTAACAAACTGATGTGGTCCTGATGCTGGTGATGGAAGGTACACAGATCACTCCTACACCCATCCAGTCTTCAAATGCTTTTTCCTCTACATGTTAAAAAAAATCTGATCAGGATTTTCAAGTTTAGCAGGGTTTATGGCTTTACATGGGAGCTTTGCTTCTTTATAAATATGCACTCAATTTTCACCATGTGCATTGTTCCAAAGATGTATTTTTTTGATTTATTGTAGAGGTTTGATAGACAACGGATAGAGTCGGAATTCATAGAGAGCAAGAGTAGAAAACGATACATATAGCCTCCGTACATGAGGCGTGCGCACCGACCATTAGGCCGCCTGCGCCTCAACCACCACGTGCATTGTTAACTAAGAGTCCCTCGAGTGCTTTTGAGACGTTTAGAAATGAAGTGAGCGAATAATTATTTCCTATAAGTTAAGCATGTCTGCAGAAACACCTTAACTGCAACATACAGCGGTGTATCATCAGCGTAGCATTTACTCCAGATATGGTAACCCAGAGGGGACTCCCCTCCTGCATTGGTGTTGTCAGATCCCAATCTCAACTCAAACCCTGACCTCAGTGCTGCGATAAAGGAGAATGAACACGCCTGGTAGTATTGGAAAGGCGGCAAATTGTGCTACCAAATGATCTGGAAAATTAAATACCAACTGAAGACTCACGCAGCTCTCTCCAATGAGTGTGCACCCTTATTCTACTTTCATTTTAATATCATTCTCCTCCTTTACCTTTGTTGCTTTCTTCATCAATAGGCTCTTTATCTTCTGTTTCAGTAGATCCACACTCCCAGCACTTGTTCCACAGTTAGCCAAACTGTAAATCAAGCTCACTGATTTGTACCTGAGGCTTGCAGAATTGCTTGGTGAAGGCCTGGAACTAATCTAAATGCTTATGGTGTCATTATTACAATGTACAATCAGCATTTACTGCATGAAGATAAGTAAAATCATAAAACCTGTCTAATGCTGATTGCTAATTCCCAGAAAAAGAAATTGATGTGTGGCACATAGACTGGAGGCCAATTACATGTAACTTACAGAGCGTGGGAGACAATTCCACATGACACCACTCTGATCATCATAAAAAGCTAATAATAATTCTACAGATGACTAGCAATGACTCCCAGTTGTCTGACATCGTGGTGCAAAAAAAAAAAAATCTTCAGTCTCAGTTAAACTAGGAAGTGTTTTATTCACGGCAGATCACCAAAGAGTGAGTGCAAGTCTTCACCTCAAAAGAGCTTCAATATCTCAGAGCCTCTCTTTACATATGAGCTGACAGTCAAAACAGACAAGAAGGGGCACCGACCACTCATCCTACCCTCAACACCTTTTGAAAGTGCAACATCCAAAGCATCCTGACTTTTCCTTTGACTCAAAGGACTCCTCTCACAACAGCAAAAGTCACTTCTCCTTTTCACCATCAGAGAAACTCTACAGGAACATAAGGACTCGCACCAACAAAGTCGGGAAAGTTGCTGAAAGCCTCGGGCTAGAGCTGAATAATCCGTCCCTACTGAGAAACATAAACAGCTGACACAAACAGTCGGGCTGCTGATGTTTCCTTTTTTCTACATTATTATGTTCCTGCACTGTATGAATGTGTTGTCAGTAACCTACTTAGTAAGCTAGAATTTCATAGTTAAATGTGCAGAAGGTCAAACAGTACACTAAACACAGCCTGCCAGAAGCCTCATGTTTTCTCCCTTTTATCATTTGGATTGAATCACAGGCCGTCAGTATTTTCAAGCCAGATAAAAACTTGTCATCAATGAAAAATACCAAACCAGGACACATTTTAAATTGTGAATGAAGCACTATTTTAACTAAATTGCTTCAGACCTGACCGACAACTACCTCTTTGCCTTTTCTGAAGAAACCTCCTTCAAACTTATACTCTTCCAAAAACCTTCAAAAAGTAGTTTTACAACAACTTAGACACCAAAACTGTTTGCCTGGCATTTTGCCCCTAACCTAAGACCTCAGACAGAAACAGTTTCTGGCAAAATTTCAGCCTGTTCCAAATGATTTGAGTTCAGTGTTGCCAAAATAGTCCAAGACAGAGTGAAAAATTGGGTCGGATTGGATTTTTTGATTCATCCTGAGTGTTGGGCTTCTTTGTCTCCATGAGCAAGTGCAGCAGCTGGAAACAAAAAAACATGAAGAACTGAAATCGCCTGGGACGAGGTCAGGGAGGTGTTGATTCACATCAATCGAGTTTGTATATTAAACATCAAAGTAAATCCCTCTACTGGACTCAAATCAGAAAGGGCTTACAGCCATGTAGCAAACTGAAAAAATGTACAATCTTTGCAAGACAACTTGTCTGATCAACAGCTGTATTTAAATTAGCATATAGATGCTTTTTCATCATAATAATACTGAATAAAGACTACTGCACTACTTGTCTTTTAATTCACAACAACATAAAAGACAATCAGTGTATGGGGGGTAGTTTTAAAAGGCTCTCAATACACCCTCCATGAAAAGGACTCTAAAAGGCAAAAAAAGGAACAGGTCAATAAACAACTAAATGTAATTAAAGCCATCATTCTCTACTTGACACAAACACTTGCAATTGAAATTGACATGAGGAGAAATGGATTAGAAGGAAATTGGTACTCCACTGAGACCGGTTATCCAATTATGCAACAGGTCTTTATTTTTTATTTCTAAAGATATAAGATGAGCCAAGCGACAGCCTCTGAAGGCTGTGTGTCATGTAATGCTGAGCCTGACCCATTAAAACAGTGTTACTCTAATTCTATCAGACAGTGACACAAGGTTAAAAGAACAAGTTCTGCTGGTTATTTTAGAGTTACTTCTCTGCCTGAGTGTCTCCACTTACAGAGTTAGAGCTGATGTGATACAAAAAGGTCAAAATGAGGTACAGCCATTCTGCCAACAACTGTTTATTTTTACATTTTCCAGTTTTTCTGTTTTGTTCACTTTTTACAAGGGTTCTTCAGGGCAAGCAGAAAGGTTCTTATTGATTTCACAATGGACCGTTTTCTACCTGCAGAGCCGTTTTAAAGTATTTGGTGGAAGTTAAAGTAAGGTTAAAAGTCAGTTGAAACAGGTCCAAGTCATTGTCTGAAGATGAGTCAACGTTACAGGTTAGGAGTCTTTTAGGGAAAGTCACAAGTTATGTCTAAGGCTTTCGTGCATGGTCCCAAAATAACAAAAATGTAACCGTGGGCCTTTTGGTGTGGGGGAAAAAACAACCAAAATAAACTTGCACGCATTTTGAAAATGGGTATAGTGCTTCACTAATATGCTAGACTACTCAAAGTGTCTTATACACTACATGTCACATTCACACACTGATGGCAGAGGCTGCTACATAACGTGTCCATCAATACTAACGAATCACATTCATACAAATTAACTTAATGCTGGTTATGCCGTTCGGGAGCAATTCAGGGTACAGTGTCTTCCCCAAGGAAACGTCAACATGTGGCTGCAGTAGCTAGGGACTGAACCCCAGAACTTCGGGATGAGATACGACTGACTACCACTGATCCACAGCCGCCCCTTATAAAAAGCGCGCAGGATTTGTTTCCATGCAAAGGCTTGGCTTGCCAATCAGTAGGCTATCGTCCCTAAAAAAGTAGTGTCTCATAATGATGCCAAAGGACCAGATTGCTTCCATGTACTACAAAGATTCTTTGGCCTCCCAACAGATTTTTTAAAGACTGCTTTGTACCAAGTTCTTCAAAGATATTTCTTAAGCAGGTGTTTTCCACCAGCTGTCGTAAAGAAAACACCTGTTCTACATCCCTGATGATGGTGCTCCTAGTTTGGTAACATCCTTGAAAGTTTTAGTAGTTAATGTGCAGCAACTGAGTCCTGCTGTGTTGTGATTTAATGGGGTTCTTCTTGGACTCTTTATAACATGTAATGATGCGTTCTCTGAAGATCCTATCAAGGATAAAGTATGACGTACTTGTTTTTAATTGTTTCCCCAAATGGCATCACTGTAAAGAACCATGCTTGCATTATCAGAGAATGATCATTTTAGCTCATTTCTGCATGCATAACATATCCCTCATCGTGCACAGCCCAATATGAAGATGAAAAGACATCATTTGTAATATTGCCAGCTCTATGAATATCAAACTAGAGTATAAATATGGAATCTGTTGGCCATTACGAGATTAATTTATATGCAGAACTCATTCCTGTGTCTGAAATAATTCAAGTCTCATCGCACGTGTGTCCAAGTCTAGGTTTTACTGTAAATGTTGGGAAAAGAAACCGACAATTGCCTCAGTTAATTTAGAAATCATTCATATTTTCCAAAAAATGTTTAAAAAGGTGGAGAATTGGCGATGTCCACAATCAGGAGGGATAACAAAGCGCCCTGCATGTTTAGTTTAATTTTACATGATGTTCTACCACATAGATGAGTGGTGTTAACATCCTCTGCATATATTTAAAGAACAGGCAGTTAAAGCTGCTTTAAAAATGAATCTATCGTTTGCCGTTTCATAAAGAACCTCCATAATACATTTAAGAACTGATATAAAACATAAAACCACTTTTTTTTTTTTTGCCTTCCTTAGTCCTATCAGCATGCGTCTTGTGCTGATACTGTAAGACTCATGGGTCAAAAATTCAGCAAGCAGTTCATCTTGCCAATCCAATGTGTGTGAAAAGACACTTCTTTTTATTATTTGTACCCTTTATCTGTCTGTACAGCTGCTCTGGCTTTGATAAGGCGGGCGACAGACGCCTTATGCAGCATTTTTTTCAATGGGTAATTGTGCGTTACTCCTGAGGCCTAGATAAGTCTGAGTCAAACTGAGTCTTGTGAGAAAGATTTATATAAGGGATGAGCACATAAACCTTCATGACCAAGGCAAAGGCTTAAAGTCCTTCTAAGCAAGATGAAGTCTGAGTTTAATTCAGCCAAAAGATGTACAAACTGGGTGAAATAAGTCTTAGGAATGGGAAAGAAAAACGAATGGTTGTCTCTATTCTTCCCTTTGGAGGCTGTCATTTTTAGCTCCATTTAGCCCGTCTTATTAAAGTGCACAGTAGATATGATAGGAATGAACAGGGGCAGCAGGGACTCGTTTGATGAGTACGATATGTGGAGTCCACTGCATACATTTATTAATTCAGGAAGTAGGTGAACTTTGAAATCCTCCATTTGAAAAGTCCAAAGAATTAGCCCCTAAGTCCTTTCTACTTTTCCTTGATCTCTGTACAAAAGTTCACAGGGTCAAAGAAAAGTGTGAGTAAAGAAGATAGGAAAAGACAACCTCAGTGATAAAATAATCCAACTGCTCTTACACTAAAGGCCGATGTTACAAATGTCACAGGTCTGCTGCTTAAAAACTACAATCCTACCAAAGATGGACTACAAAGAGTAAATCTGTTGCCCGATGCGTTCTTACTGTGATGTTTATTGCAGCCATAAAATATTCTAGTTTTATTTTCTCTCTTCTAAGCTGTTATTATTATTTCAGTCTATGCTGGTTCTGTCTTCTTTCGACCCAGAAGTAATGTATGAAACACTTTTCTTTTAGATTTATTTTTGGGTTTGTTTTTTGTGCCTTTATTGGAGAGATAGAACAGTGAATAGAGTTAGAAATTATGGACAGAGGGAGTGGGGAATGACATGCAGGAAAGGAGCCACAGGTCAGATTTGAACCTGGGTTGCCCGCTTCGAGGACTACAGCTTCTGTAGGGCCAGCGCCCTAACCACTCAGCCAGCGGCACCCCAAAACCCTTTTAACTGCAAATAAACACAGTCCAACATCACAGATTAATATGTTCTTTATTTATCGTAATTATGATGTGAAAAAAATGATCACGTTTCAGAAATACGTTTTCTTTAACGACATAAAACTGCAAAAAAAAAATCACGCTTCATTTTGGCCATGGTTAAACTTTAATCCCAGTTATCTGTATTATCAAAAAGTAGCGACTCAAATACTCAAATTTGAATTATTGATTGATTGATGCATTGGAGGTTGGGATCAAATAAAAACAATAAGGAGTTAACAGCTGAGGTGACGTGGTATCATATCGAGAGGATTCCTCTGCTCACTCTCCTTTCCACTCGTATGTGTCCACAGGAAACACAAGCTTGATCAAATGAAAAGTACTGTGTCATTCAGTGAAGACAGTGTTTTAAATCTACTACCGTCGTGTTGTCACTTGTTTTCGTGAACGGGTTAGGGTTTGTCACTTTAAATAATGTTGATGCAAGAAATTGTGTCATATTTTCTTCTCTCCTTTTGTAAAGGACGGTCCAGTGTATCCTCGGCTAAAGGAGATAATATAGGAAGCAGTGAAGCTCCTTTCCTTTTCATTTAGAGAATTCGATCAGCTCTTATCATGGCTGACACGTAAATACTTCCGGGTTGTTCAACTCCCAAAGTTAAGAACCTTCCTAACCAGAAATGACTATTCCAACTTACCCCTGGTACGTCTTCAACAAGTTCTTGTATATTCTGATAGCTTCACTAATAGCCATAAGCAACATATTACTTTTACCATCTGACCATGGCTTGATTTAACATGCTCACACTTACAATGAATCAAAAGACTTGAAAGGGTTGCTTATAGTGAAAACTACCAGATGAGTTGGGTTGTTTCATCATTCTTTGACTTGTTAATAGCCTGCTTCTCATATTTATGAAATGTGTTGCTTCCATTATTCTGCCATAAGCAACTGTTTCTAGCGTTAATTCTCTAAAAAACACCAGGTATAGGAAAGACAAAGTGAAGCAACCAGCTGGAGATAATACTGTAGTGGAGTATCTAGCTGTTTATTAGCCATTATTCTTGGTAGAAAACACAGAACTAAAAAGAGAGTGAATTTTGAACTTAAATTGCTCCATTTGCTGGAAACTAAACTTTAGATTTTAGATGCTTATATTCCCAGCTGGACATATGAAAACACCCATCTTCACGATACTATGGGCCTGATTCACAAAATGATTGTGCAGCTTTTGCAGCCGCTTTACCTGTGCAAATGAGAAAGATACTTTCTAATTCACAAAGCAAAATCAAAGGTTAAATGCATCCCTAAAAGTGCTACAGAGCAACGTTTCCAGTGATCAGGACAACAAGTGTGCCTCTATGTCTAAAAAATTATCTGTAAATAAAGTGTGTTTATATTGTTTTGACATAATCATTAGAATCATGGGTTAAATCAGTCCGAGGCTGCCAAAGGTTCACCCTGGCACATATACGCTCACTCTCCAACCCACCTGTGATGGGTATGGAAGGGTTTTTTTGGAGAAAAAAAAGAAGCAATCTGAAAAAGAAGCTCTCAACAGGTCCTTCTAGGGACGAGACCTTGTTATGAACAATGAAACTTGGATCACATCGGTAAAGACTTGACTTTATAATAAACTCAGATAAGCAGGTAATGAGCCGGGTCATGACAAGTGGGGGCTCGTCCGGGATCCCACTTGTCATGACCCGGCTCAGGAAGTCACAACAAGAGATGGGAGACACACAAAGTTAAAGTGTAAATAATTCTTTATTAACCAAATTATCTCACGAAACAATTCTTAATTAACCAAATTAGACCAAATTAGTTAAACTCTTTATTTCCAAACAAAGACCAAAGTCTCAAACAAACTGCAGGGTACCTGTGGAGTAGAGCAGTTAGAGCAGGGGGAGCAGAGAGGGCAGAGTGTGAGATGGCAGGAGGTTAAGTAACCTCAGCACACCGAGCCCAGTTGTGCTGAGTTACTCCAATTAGTGATGCAATCAGATCACATGGTCGACACACCTCCAAGACAACCACCACACAATGAAAACATTACCTGCTGACCCTACTGGGGCATCACAGCGTCTCTCCCCATCCAGCTCATCATCTACATGTGGACAAAAATGAGCTACAGGATAGGTAAGGATGAGAGCGCACAGCGCAGCTTTACACGGCAGAAAGAGGAAATGCTGACAAATCAACTCCACAATCAGACACATAACAAGAACTAACCACAACTTCATGGACGTGCTTGCACTTGAATATTCATCCATCCATCCATTTTCTATACTGCTTTTCCCATTTGGAGTCGTTGGGGGCTGGAGCAGATCCCAGATGTCATTGGGCGAGTGGCGGGGTTCACTCTGGACTGGTGGCCAGTCAATCACAGGGCTGACATATAGAGACAGACAACCAGCCACACTTACATTCACACCTACGGACAATATAGACAACAATTAAACTAACATGCAAGTCTTTGGACTGTGGGAGGAAGCCGGAGTACCTGGAGGCACATATACAGAACTTATCAGACATTAACCCATGGGGGGAAAAAACATAGACAAAAAAACTTGATGAACTGAACTGAGGTCACATTTGTTTAAAATACAATAAAAGACATAAAAAAGCCTTTAGACCCATAACTGTCTAAATACATTCTTATTCTGAGTACCAATAGCATCAAATATAAAATAAACGAACAAACAAAAACAAATAAGTCATGTGAATAGCCTCCTCCATCTTGCTTTGCCGTACCCCTGTCATGACCATGAGACCCCAGCCAAACTTTAAATCACAATTTTATATGTAATCAAATGGAGCTCATCACATCTGCACTGATTGATTCTCAACTAAATTGCAGTCTGGCATTTGCAATTTCATTAACTCATTCTGGCAGGGAAATTGTGTGTGTGTGTGTGTGTGTGTGTGTGTGTGCGCGCGCGCGTGTGCGTGCGTGTGTGTGTGTGTGTGTGTGTGCGTGTGTGTGTGTGTGTGTGTGTGTGTGTTTGTGTGTGTGCGCTTGTGTGTGTGTGTGTGTGTGTTTGTGTGTGTGTGTGTGTGTTGCCTGTGCCCTAACACTGAAAGCAGAACAGGAGAGCATGCAGGGCAGAGCAAAGCAACTGAGGAAAGTAGTTAGAGAGAAACACGAGGGCAGGGGAGTGTTTTTTTTTGGTTTTATGGGACCTGGATGCATCATAATTCACTGAGACATCTGAGTGGATGGCAGGGGGGGAGGAAAATAAATGTGTGCTGAGAAGAGAAGTAAGGATTGCATCCCAAACTGCAATATATATAATACAGCTGTACCTTAGTATAATCACGGCTCCAATATGTTTGGAGGGTCACTGAAGTGGCTTTGACTGATGTAGTCTGACCGCCAAATATAGAGGACCGACTGCACGTGGAGTCAGGATTAGGGGCATCTTGGCCACAGACTCAGACAGAGACACAGAGGTCTAATTAAGACATGTGGCCCGAAGACAGAGAGCAGACTGGCAGAGATCCCAATGGTAAACAGAGTCTGGGAAGAGACAGATGTAGAGATGTCCTATCTATCTATCTATCTATCTATCTATCTATCTATCTATCTATCTATCTATCTATCTATCTATCTATCTATCTATCTATCTATCTATCTATCTATCTATCTATCTATCTATCTATCTATCTATCTATCTATCTATCTGGACTTGTCAGGTGAATGTGGCTAGTTCAACTTCAACAGCGCCATGCTTGTCAATGTCCCCTCTCCCTCACTGACCAATCAAAATCAAGAAGGGACAGGACTTCTGATATCAGCGTTGTAAACAACAATGGCATTCTACATTTTGAGGGTAAAACTTCCAGGTCTAAAGCTGCTGCCTAATCCAGGACATGATTACATTGTTTTCGTGTTTCCTTGGTAATATCCTCGAATAAAAGCAAATATTTAGCACACTGAGCTATTTAAAACACACCTAAGGGTCATTACCAAGGGAAGTGGAGTCATTTACACCAAGACATTTTCATAATTTTGTTAATTTGACTCAAGAATATCCCTGAATAAACACATGGCCTCGGTATTGTCAGCCCTTGATGTTATGAAGATGGAAGAAGAAAAACTAGTTGTGTGCTTGCTCTCCTTACTTTCATTTTTCTAGTCAAGCATTTAGTCAATAAATTGAAGGGCTATTCAGAGTGATCTTTATAAAACAGGATCCCTTCCCAATTCCACATGCTCAAGTAGTGGCAACATTGGTAACCAAGCCACAGAAACTACACATTGGTAACTGCCAGCCCGGTGTCAGGGCCTTACACAAACCAAACAGAGAACGACACGTTTTTCAAATGGTCTGTTGAGTTCAGGTCCCTCAATAGCACCGAGGCTTTTATTGTGTTGCTTTTAGATTTCAATGTTGACAGTGTATTTTAATAAAAAGATTTGTAACTGATGTTTGTACAACATATGTTAAAACTTGGTCACCAGTGCTTTGATCATTACACACAGCCACAAATGCAGGCACACAAAAAGGAAGCAGAGTTCATTGGATAGCAATTTCAATTCAATGATAGCACTGATTTTTGAAGGAAGAATGATGTTCAATGACTAGAAATCCAATTTCAGGCAGTCACAGCAGCTAAAAAAACTGGCCTCATCTTTTCCTAGTCGTTGTGGTTCTGAACTTCCAAATAGCGGACTACTTTTTATTCACTGACAGCATTCAACATCAACACTCAGTGTTGAAGAGCCTGGAATCCCCTTCATCTTCTCCCTCAAAGCATCATTACCAAGACCAAATATTCTCTGCTGTTCTCTCTAGTATTCTTTCTGACTTCTGTCAGTGCCCTTTAGCAGTGAAAAAGACTCAAATTACATTCCATATCTCTACCAGTTTCACTTTTTTAGTGGCAGACGGACATTGAGAGTTGGTAAACAGAGAGTAACAGTGTGCCTTGTATCTTTAATTGTGGCAGTCTGTACACTCAACCAGGAGAGAAGGATACTTTCTCACAAACTTCAATTAAACCTAAAAGGTCAAAAGCTGCTAGAATCAAATTAATCCTATGCTCGGTCTATAACATTCTTTCAAAACAAGGTGGGCAAAGACAAGGAGAAGCGCCTCTGGTGGTGGTCGCCTCTGAACAGTCGACCTGTTCAGAGGCGACTGAACTTTAACACAGAACTTCATTTACATTCTGATCAAATGAAAAAGATACAAAATATAATCAACTCTATAGTTACAGGAGGACGAGGAGCAGGTCGCCTGTGGTGGTCGCCTCTGAACAGTCTCACCTCTGTGAATCTAGGACCTCTGCCAAACCAAGATAAATGTTAACTTAGCTCAGGAAATAAAAAGTTGTTGACCAGCTCTGACCAAAGATTCAGTGTTCATTGTTCTGTTTTGTCTTTCAGACTCACACAGTGACGTTGAGTAGATCTGGCTCAATAACACAGATAATAACTCAGACTTTAACTCAGAGTTTTGGTACGATTTCAATAAAGTTTTTGACTATATATTTCCATTAAATTTACAGGGATATATAATACGGTAAATTTGAACTTACAGGACAAAAATAAAAGAAAACACCCTTTGAGGTCTCCTTAGTAGCTCATCTGGAGCTTTTGATAGCATCACCAAATCTTCCTCAGCAGATGGACATTGCTCATTTGCCACTGAACTGGTCTTTCCACCGCGAGAAATATCAGTTTCGCACATTTAGCTACATCTTGTGCCAGAACTCTGCACTTTTTATACATCTCCTTTTTTTTTTTTTTTACCATTTTCACTGAGCCTGCAAACACTTTCAGTTTTGGTCATTATGAGCCCACATAAGCCAATCAGATGTCAACAACAAGCTAGGATCAGTCAAAATTGGGAGGGGTCACTCGTTTTCCCCCTCAATATTGAAATTATTTGGCCCAGTCTCAAGTCAGCTTTGCCGCTATTTGAACTGGGCCAGACTGGCTCACCCAAGAACCATCCATACAGCAATTACTGACATCATAAACTGAAAGATAGAAACTCTATGACCCCCAGCCGGTTTGGCCTTAAATGGGTCAGCTGTTCAGGAGTCCTTCCAAACTTCCTGATGACCACCGCACCCCTGCTTGCATGGCAGAACTGTTGCAAAAGCCACATTTAAGCAAACAGAAAATTGAGATTTGAAAACGTATGACTTGTGTGTATTTTCATGTCTTAGAGCAAAAACACTTATAGGCCGAATCCACAAAAAGGATTGCACTGTTTTTAAACCTGGCACTAAACCTGTGCAAATGAGAGAAAAATAAACCCTAGTGTAAAATCCACAAAGCATGTGCAAAGGGTGATATGCACGCAAACTGCGCTGCCAAGTGGATAGATTCCTGGATGTGACTCTTCTATCTGAATGTATATAAATTAGGGACTATAAAAAAAAAGGTACAAAATTGTCCCCTTCCAATCCACCTAATCCAACTAATCTAATGGCTAATTGCCACAAAGTGTTACAGCGGTAATGTCCTTCTCTGCTTACTTAAATAAACACAAAAGGACGACAACCCACACAGCTGGTGGTAACTGTGGCCCAATATTTAAAAGAGATGTCACATGCAAACTTTCCAGTGATTAGTGAAACAATTCCATTTCTGTATGACTTTTAAATAAATGATGTATTAAATTCTGTAAATATTCATTTGACATAACAATTGTAAATATAACCAGGGCTTAATTATTCAAGGGCTGTCAGTGACTCAACACCTAATCCACATCTGTTCTGTGTTGAGGTTTGGAGCTGTTATGCACGAGGATGCAAGTGTTTTTTTCCTGGAATGCCTTTGCTTGATCCATTCAGAGAGGAGACTTTGTGCTAAACAGTGAAACTCTTTTTTTTTTTTTTAAATGCTGGCATTAAAATAAACCCTGAAAAAATGTTCCCCTCCTATCCTTGCTCATTATCTTTGGACATAACAGCTTTGCCAGCATGACAGGTAATCTTCGTGCAGAATCAAAAAGTCAAAGGTCAAAACTAAATGAAAATAAAAACCTTGTTATGGACTTTGTGGATTGGATGCTACTGCAGTGGTTGAGTCAGTTGTCTTTCAACCGTAAATTCAGGAGTTCAATCCCTAGCTCCTGCATTCATGCATGTCGATGTGTCCTTGGGCAAGACACCAAACCCGCTGCTGTGTGTGAATGTGTCTGAGTGGATCAGTCAATACTAATGGACACTTTACTTTACATAGCATCCTCTGCTATCAGTGTGTGGATGTGGTGTGAATGGGTAGGTTTGGCCTGCAGTGTAAAAAGCGCTTTGAGTAGTCAGAAGACTAAAGTAGAATAGCACGAAGAAAGCTTAAGAACATTTACCATTTACTAACTGTGGTCCTAACATAATCCATCTGAAGACAGAAGTCTGGTAAATTTAACGTTGGTCTGTTTACTGTGGGGGGGAAAAAGAGATGAAAAACAGAACAAAAAAATCAAAAAATCTAATGAAGTTAAAATACACAAAAAGATGTCGGCTACAACAGAGACATGGAAATTAAAATGGAAATTAAAGCTACAGTGAGGAACTTTTATTTTGTCGCTAATATATAAATGAGTGTCCTGATTACAAACAAAGCTCATTGTGAAGAAAGGCAGTCTAAACTGAAAGTCTGAGGCGTTCTGATGCTGTATAAAAATCCTTTAGTAACAGGGATGTTTCTACACGATTCGGCTTAACTGATTCGTCGTCAGGACATAATTGACAAAAAAAAGGTGTTTAAATAGTAGTCGAAACGCAGACACATCCCTGTTAATAAAGGATTTTTACACTGCATCAGAGTGCCTCTGACTTTCAGTTTAGACTGCCTTTCGTCACCACAAACTTTGTTTGGACAGTCATTTATATATTAGCTATTTGACTCTTTAGCTATTTGGTCTTAAAGAACACCTGATTTCTCTACATTTGTTTTAACCCAGTGCAACGCTCACACAACTTTTTTCTTTGAACTTTTATTTTGTAGTGTTCCTGGCTGCTCTCACTCACCATGCCTCCTTGTGACCACAATTCTGTACATCACTCCCACTTGGTTTAAAGGTTGTTGGAAATGTAAGCGCTATGAATACCTGCACACATTACCCAGGGCTGAACAAGAAACTGCTCACTCAAGGATGCCAGATTTGAACATTACAGAAGGATTAGAATACGATGTGGAAAAGAAGCACAGTGTCTTTTTTTCGATAAAGATAAAAAACAACAACATTTGAAAGCCACAGTTCATTATGAAGGAAATACATTTTGAGTAGGGCTAGTACATTTTTTTCAAAGCTTTTCAAAAGCTATACCACCATTATGGAAAGCCCATGAGTCAATTTAAAATAATTCAATACACACATAAGATTTATAATATTTTCACCTTTTCATCCTTTATGTCAGGCTTTGCCCAAACCCTTACATACAACCAGTACATCTTAATTATGGGTTGTAGAATAAACCTGGATTATGTTTTGCCTGAGAGAGCTCCAGTTAGCGAGTTAGCATTCATCCTGTAGAGAGGACAGACAAAAGAGTTGTAATGATATGTGATGTCACTGTTGACAATAGCTGCTAAATGTGCAGCACCAGTGGAGCCAAGATTAGATAGCAGGATCCAGGATGTTATTCAAGTTATAGTAATTATGTTGTACAATCATCGTGCCTTAGTGATGACAGTCCTCCAAATAATCCCCCATTCAAGGATAAGAATAGTTTTTCTTGGCAACCACTCTTTTTAACTGCAGAGTTGTATGTTCACTTTCAGAGGGTATTTTGCTGTTGGAGATGTATTGTGACTAAAACCAAAAGTAGTCATGACAGGTGTCTCCGGGGGATGTATTGTTTGTCAAATCTTTGACAGTGAAATACAAAGTCTATACACAAATCTGCATCTACACACGTTTAAATGAGACATTTCTAAAGAATGTTGTTTGATTTCTGACAAATCCAATATGAAGGTCACTATAGTATGTGTGACAAACATGCAGCTGCAGGCTGAGATTATTTGATCAATGCTCTTCTGGAAGTCTTATCAGGCAAAGATGACATACATTTTTGTATACATACTTTGACCTTTAAAGAAACAGGAGGAATCTTCACTACAAAAGCAAAGATCTGTGGTTCAGACTGAGGGCGCCGGTTGCTTAATGGGCCTTTTTTCTTCGTCTTTCAGTCCCAAAGCAAACTGTGGAAGCAGCAGTGTCACAAGAGACAAGTCCTCAATTTCTTTCCAGCACAACAATCCACCATTTACTCCTGGGGACTCCTCTTTCAATTAAACAACGTCAGTAAGTGCAAACAAACAGCTAAACATAATAAAAGTGGGACTGTTTTACACCATTAACCATGTTTTCCATGTCTATTAAGTGTGTAGGTAAAAGGATAATTGTAGAAACAATCAACATGTGTGATCCCAACAGTTTGAAAATGTACTTACTTTGAAGTAAATCAACAAAAAACCAACAAGTATTTAAAATCTTTTTGTAAATGTTGTCATGCTGTCTGTCGTATGATTCTCACAGCAAGTTTTGATTTGGTAAAAAAATGTGATATTCCTGTTTAACAACTGGCGCTGTGTATGTGTTAATTTCAGACCCTTTGTCTCTGTTTCCCTTGTATAGAAACCGCAGAGTGCGAGCAGCGTGCTTTTTCGTTCGACATGTTTCTCCTGCAGTGTTATTTTTGATTCCAGCGTCAGGAGTTGCATATACACATTTCAAAATAACTTGTAATGTTCAAAACTTATAAACCTTCTCAAAGAAAGAAACACCAACGGAACTTTGAACTGCGTGCATAGGTTGGCACATTTGAACTGAAGTGTGCTTGAATGGCAAAACATGGCTTTCTACTTGACTGACTTTTCAGAGACACACGTGTACATTCTTTGAAATTAGCCTTATTTTATTTATTTTTTTAACGGCACTTTCTACGTCTCCCCTGTAAACATTTTGGTTTCAGGGATGCAAATGGCACTATTCCTAATGAATTATTCAGAACAATTTCACTGTGGCAACAATAGCAGACAGGATTGTGTATTATGCCACTAAACAACACTTGTCTGACAAACTGTTGATTTCTTTTGTAAGGTTGATGAGGATGGCTGAGGATTGGCTGGTTCTATGGAGCCAGAACAGTGACAGCTAAATGTTGGCAATGAAAATAACATTTGGCATTAAAAACAAACCTGAACTAAGAAAAAGAAAGATTGGCATTGAAAGACTTGTATTGTAAAAAAAAAAAAAGATTGGCACTGAAACAGGTATTGGCGCTGAAAAAAGTTTCAATGAAGAACAAAGAAAATGCATTAAAAAATCTTTAATTTTATTTTGATAGCTTTTGCATTCTTTTGTGTTTTTCAGTGACAATCTTCAGATGATTTGTCCATTTCTTTCTTTTTTCAATGACAGTTTTTTTTTACGATGCCAGTTAAATATATCAATGACAGATTTGTTTACGTTGTGAGTGGTTTTCGGTTTCAGTTCTCTGTCACCTTTTTGGCGTGGAGGGGAGGGTTTGAGGGGAGGGGGCAATGAGAGCGTGATTTACATAGAATCTGCATATCGACGAGAACTGACCCCGACTCCGCCTTCCGATCTGATACCTCCAGCATGAATGCAGTCTGACTGCAATTGCGTCTACAAAGTGGCTCCTGTATTTTCACGATGTGACCGGTTGACACAGCGGTAACAGCACAAAACTTTGGCATTTTGATAGCACTTCTCGATGCAAAAATCTTTTCCTGCCCCCCCCCCCCCCTCTGGAGTTCTTCCCAGTGACGGGCTTATTTGCAAACAACCTTTATTATAGATTCTTTATGAGACACAGTGAGTGATATGACTTAAAAGGTAGCATTATGAGATTTTTGATTTTCTCCTAATCAGAAACACACGTGTACTGGACAAGACCAGCAAAGATATGAGGTACTGCTTTGTACTTAGGGTGAGCCAAAATAAACACAAACATAAAGTTCCTCTGAGGTGCTGTAAGGTAATTTGTTGATTACATTTTTGATAGGACTCTAAAATCTATAAGAAGAACTTTGATCAAAATGTTTGGCAAATAAAAGAGGCAGGCAGAGTAATGAAGGCATATACAAAAAAAAACAATATATTAATCTTATTGGACACAACAAAGTGGCAACAAATACATACAATGCAAGCAGCAAGATGTTTTTTGTCACCAACAAAATGATCCCAGTAAATTACACACCTGGTGTGAAACATTCAATTTCAAGGCTACAGTACGTCTGTGTGCTCAGACATCAGCTGGGCCACTCATGCAGGTTTGTGTAAAGCCGTGTACAGGTGATGCAATAGGTTACACCAGGGGTGGGCAATTATTTTTTCCATGGGGCCATATGAAAAACACAAAATATTGTGGAGGGCCGGGCCAAAAGGCTGAACTCAATTCTACATAATATTAATTGTATTTCTTTATAAAAAGCAGTAAATAGCATTGTTTTGACAAGCTGGTAAGAGTAGGCTATATGTTATAAATGAAAAAGTTTAGGGGTAGCCTTACAAAAAATGTCATTTATTCAATCAAATTTCCCAAAGCAATGGTAAACAAAATGTGAACTTTTGTGAAACTTTTTTTAAACATTTGTGACTTATATTAGTGAACATTTTCAGTCACATTCACTCACATTTTGAGTTTCAAATACTGTTGGAAAGAGGTTCCTAGCATTCTACAGACATCACTATATTGTCTTTGTGCTCCAAACATTAAGACAGATCATATTGAAATCACTGAACTGTGATTTTGAGAAAAAGGCTTCCAAAGAAAGTGTCCCAGTTCACTGCTAGTTGGTGCCTTTACATGCCTACATTTGTAGTCTAACCACCTCATTTGGTGTTTTTAAGTTATTTTTTCTTGTTCAGTGAGAGAAATCTAGTCTCTGCTGGGATTTAACGAGTGCATCGAAGCCAGGTTGAATGTCTGAGGTGGAGAGGCGAAGCACAGCTGACAGATGATCATCAGTGAGAGAGGATCTATACCTGTTTCGTCTCGTAATGCCGACTCAAATTGTAGTCCTTAAAGATCTGCTCCCCGCAAACTAAACACACGGCTTTACCTCCGACTTCAGTAAACAAATACTTAGCAGTCCAATTTTTGTTGAAAATTCGGCATCTACCTTTCTTTTTTTAGCATGAGCGGACATTTTTGAGGGCTAAAGTCATCTTGTGACAACGATCCAATCACGCGCATGTGTTGCTATACGTATCGCGTCATTATGTAAGTGAATAAAAAACAACTTCAAAATAAAAGCAATGCAGCTTTAGTCCATGCATGAGGTAAAATGAGAAAATACGTTTATTTTGTAATTTCCAATTAACCTTACACGGGCCGGTCAGAGTCAACCAAAGGGCCGTATGTGGCCCGGGGGCCGTACAATGCCCAGGTCTGGGTTACACAATAGATAAGAGTTGGCAATCTACCAATATGTGTAGCACTTACCAGCTTTTGGTATCACAACACCTCATCCCATCATCATTGACAATACCACAATTGACATAGTTGAGCATTTCAAATACCTGGGAGTCACACTTGACAATAAACTTAGCTTCCACCCACACACAATGGACATTCACAAAAGATGCAACCAAAGACTCTCAGTAATCCGTAAACTTAAAGGACTTCAGGTTTCCCCACACCTTCTGTTAATGTTGTATAAAAGTATCATCCAGCCAATCCTTCTATACTGTTCTCCCTGTTTCATGACAATGCTTACAGTCAAAAACCGGAACATGTTCACTAAAATAGCAGCTCCATAGCAGCTAAAATCATTGGTCTCCCCACTCCAAACCTCACACAGTTAAACACTAAGGCCATTACACACATCGCACAGGCAATAACACAGGACCACACCCACCCACTGCACCATTGCTTCTCCCTGTTACCCTCTGGTCGACGATACAGGTCCCTCAGATACAACAGAGTACGTTTTAAAAACAGTTTAATCCCCACAGCCATAAATACTCTGAACAATATGTAAGCATGGTCTGAAATAGATATCTATACTTTGCCAAAAAAATGACTGTAGTGTGTTATATGTGTGAGTGTGTGCGATGGTGTCTCCCTGCCTGTACAGCTGTGAAAATGAATTTCCCCACGGGGACAATAAAGTAACTAACTAACTAACTTTTTGAAGCAAAAAGAGCATGGGACAGACAAGAGAGAGAAAGAGAGTTTTTATATGACAAATAACGCTGACCTGTTGTAAATAACTTCTGTACTCCTTTGTTTCTCACATGTCAGTGGTTTAACTAAAAGTATTGCTTGATTTAAAAACATTTCACCTATATACAAAAGTGTGACGTCACTTTGCACGTCAGATTTCTTTTTGCAGAGAATGTCCTCTTCTGCCCAACCTATTATGAAAAAAAACCTCAGGAAGCTGAGCTGAATGCATGAAGAGCTTTAAGGACGGTAAACACATTAACTGGGTCTGATGGCGGTGCGATGAAGCAGACAGTCTCCTCTGTTCGCCGTGAGAGGGACAGAACCAGCAACTAGAGCTGATACATGAGGGGAACACTGAGGACACCTTTCTATGAGACAAAGACGAAGAGGTCTAATTAAAAGGAGTAGCAAAGAGGTGGTATGGAATGTAAAAACACACTAAGAAGATAGATAATTGGGAAAAATCACAAGAGCATATCAAGAAATTTGTTGTGGCATTACTTAAAATTATTCACTGAATTAAATAATTGTTACAGAATCAAGGTCCTATGTTAAAATGCCTATTTGTTAACAGAAATATCCAGCCAAAAAAAAACTGTTTTGGCCTCTTCTGGTAATGTATGTATTGGTTAAAACTCTACAATGAATTTGCCAGGAGGCCTAAAGCCCGCCTTAGCTCCACTTCTTTGACTGTTTGTAGGTTCAAAAAAATGTAGGTGACGATAGCATTTCCAATATGGCAACTGCCATCGTTGGGCTTCATAATGCTGTACAGAAACCAATAGATGACATCAATGAGATTACGTCCATGTTTTATACAGTGAAGACACTGACCAACAGAATACATTGAAATGGTCGGGGAAATATCAATTCAGGGTATGAAGATATTTTGTGTGGAATTAAAAAGGATTAAAGTTATATTGAAATTGATTGGTTGGATGGATGGATGGATGGATGGATGGATGGATGGATGGATAGATAGATAGATAGATAGATAGATAGATAGATAGATAGATAGATAGATAGATAGATAGATAGATAGATAGATAGATAGATAGATAGATAGATAGATAGATAGATAGATAGATAGATAGATAGATAGTAGCTCAGTCCGTAGGGACTTGGGTTTGGGAATCGGAGGGTCGCCGGTTCAAGTCCCGATGCGGACCAAAATATGGAAGTTGGTCTGGTAGCTGGAGAGGTGCCGGACCTCTTCTCGAGCACTGCCGAGGTGCCCTTGAGCAAGGCACCGAACCCCCACCAGCTCAGGCGCCTCCCGTGGGGGCTGCCACTGCACTCTGACATCTCTCCATTAATGCATGTCCACAGGTCTCGTTTGTGCATGTGTGTGATTCAGGTCTGTGTGTGTGAGAAGCATGTCTCTAAAATAACAGAGTGCGAACAAGAATTTCCCCCTTGGGGATTAATAAAGTATATAAAATAAAAATTAAAATAAAAATAGATCTATAGATAGATAGATAGATAGATAGACAGATAGATAGATAGATAGATAGATAGATAGATAGATAGATAGATAGATAGATAGATAGATAGATAGATAGATAGATAGATAGATAGATAGATAGATAGATAGATAGATAGACAGATAGATAGATAGATAGACAGATAGATAGATAGATAGATAGATAGATAGATAGATAGATAGATAGATAGATAGATAGATAGATAGATAGATAGATAGATAGATAGATAGATAGATAGATAGATAGATACTTTATTGATCCCGAGGGAAATTCAAGGCATCCAGTAGCAGTATACAAACATGCAAGACACGAAACATTTGTTACAATAAACAACAACCGCTGTCCCCCCTCCCATACGTATTAACCCGAAACATATATACAGCAGTGTCTTAAATGAAGGTGGTGCAAAATGTATGAAAACAGACTTTAAACAACAGTTAGTGCAAAACATTAAGGTGCAATTAAAATGATTGTGAGGTAAGTATGGTGTCCAACTAGGGGCTGACTCTTAGGACAGCTGTGCAAAAGATAAAATAGTCTAGAGTCACAGTGTGCTTTTCCCCTGCCACAACAGTGAGGTGTTGTAAAGACGTATGGCCAGAGGGACAAAAGAGTTCTTAAGTCTGTCTGCGGAGCACGATTGTGACAGCAGTCCTCTGCCTGGTGAAGGTGCTGGTAAACATCTTATCTCAAGATTTGATGGGAGAAAATGAAGACCTGAATCACTTGTAATGAGTAAAAATATCTGCCAGTACAGCAGGCAAAATTTGCTTGTCAAGTTTTTTTTTAAATAAGACATAACATCCCATTTTAAGAATCTTAACACAAACATTTAGATATTTGGTGGACGAGCTGAGGGCTTGTTTTTTTCTGTTCCTATTGTCTCACTTTCTCCTTTTTTAAACTGTTTTGTAAAGGTGGGGTTTCAGCTCTCAACTTTTTTATTTGTCTGTCTAAATTTGACCACAAACAGACAGCGATATGCTTGAATGTGAGGAATAGTATAAACAGCCATATACAGCACTTACACAACCTAATGTGCTGTATGTCATCTATATTATTATATAATTACACTATATCAAAAAAATATAAAATATGTGCCCTATCAATCAAAAAGCTACTTAATAAAGTATGTTGTTCCTATTCAAATGTCTCAGTAAACAGAGTCTCCACATTCTTTGTATAATTGGGACATCTTATACAGATCATCCATCCCACTACAGCAAAGCCCGGCCTATGCACCATCATGCCTTCTATTCAAAATCTGTTATTGAGACAAATGGACAGACACAGACACACAGACTCATATGCATACTTTAAATGCAGACAACATCATTTCACATGAAGAGGGAGTGGGCATGCTGCTTTCTCGTGCCAATTGTGTACCTGATTTCAAACTGATTGAAATGCAGACTGTGGCTCCTTAATTCACCTGAGATTGCATAGCGTTGTGGTCAAGCATTGATTTTCCTTTCTTTGCTCACAAGTAAAGTCAGAGAGAGAGAGAGAGAGAGAGAGACACACACAGAAGGAAATAAGGAAAAAAGTAAGGAGGAAGGAAGAGTGGGGGAGGGGTGGATAGACACATTTTCTGGAAACAAGTAAGAAAGACATGTAAAAAATAACCTCTCATTAGTGTTACATTAGGCCTTTACTGTACATCATTAGTCAGAATGAGCTTGACATGCAGGGAAATGTATGGGAATTGGTCTTAATGCCAATGCTTCTATAGTTACACATCTATTACTTCTGCAGTGGTATTGGTCATGAGGCCGATGCTGCACTTGGCATCCAGGAAATGAGGGAATTGGCACAATGAATTAACATTGATATTCAGAAAAGCGCTTTAAAAGTCCACTGTATCATTATTATTAATAGTAGTATCAGTAAGTACAATGACAGAGTAAATTAAAATTACAATGATTGTGTCCGTACTTTCTGTCCAGACCACAACAGCCAATTAGAGAGAGGGAGACAGAATCCTTCAAGCAACGGTAAATAACCGTTAATAATCATTTAGAGGAGCTACTGTGTGAAGACGACATCTACGGTCAAATGAAAAAAATAAATAAAATGTGATTACAAGTAGTATTTACAATGTTTGAGTTTTGTAAATATATAGTTAATTAACATAATTCCACTGCCTTGCCTTCCTGTCATTGTTTCCAGAAGTTCTCACACTCCAGAATTCACACCTTGTTCAGTCTGGCTCATACTAAAAATAAAATCCTGTAGTGATTGGTGTACTGTTATTGTCTCGTTTAGTCGTGTCTAAATGTTTTATTTTTCAGAGAGGCATACCTGTAAAGTGTCTTCTAAAGTGCTTATTTCAACGGGTTAGGATTTGAAAGTCCTGTAGATGAAGTCAAGCCTAAAACCTTCGAGGTTAGGATAGACAATATTGCCTTTGTAAGTTAAAGAAACAGAAACAGTGCTGTGGTTCTGGTTTTCAGTTAAAGGTATCGTGCGAGGACATCTGCCTCACTGGTTTGTCCATTCCTTTGGGTAAAGCCTTGGCATCTTAACCTCAAACACATTTGAATCACTCCCACTCCTCCACACTTTGCTAAATTTCAACTAAGAAATCCTGGAGAACATGTTAGCCATAAAATGTTGTTGACCCAGCTTCTTGCAGAATTACAAGACTTCTGTGTATAGAGTTAAAGTCAATGTCAGTTAAACAAACTCATGTTGAACAAAAAAATGTAGCTTTTTAGAAATATTTTCCCAAGCGTTTTCACAATATCATTTTTTTTTTCCACTGTTCAGTTGTATTTTGAATTGTTTATAAACCTGATTTGAAGTAAGATGAACCTGTATATATACTCGTAGCTGTTGCAAGTCACTCTGCATTGAATCCTTGTGCAATGAAAACAATACACCCAAAAGATTCTTAATATGTTTCCAAAATTGATGAAATCTTTTGGCACGTGCACAAATACTAATATACAGTATGTAAGAACATGTCTTCACCTTGTTTCTCTTCAGCATCTATTTTACAGCCAGCTGAAAAAATCTGAGTGCCTTCAAGTGCATGCTTCAATTGTTTCACTCCTCTTAGTGGAGTAACACAGCAGGCAGGAGTCCTCCCTAGTGCTTTCAAAAGCACTCTGCACACACATATTGTATAAAACGTGGATCGCTATTAGTTGTAGTCCTTCACCTATGCTCTTTTGGAGCTCTCATTATGAATGAACCTTCCTCTGTCTGGAAAAGTTCGGTCCCTTTTTTCAACCTTTAACCGCTTTTTTTTTCCAAGACCTTTTCTTAATTTGTTTGTGTTCTCCTGTTTTTGTCTCCATTCCTTTGTATCCCAGAGGGAATAATTAAACCAAATTCACCTTCAAGTCAGTCTGGATAGCTGCATTATTTATTTATTTGTAATCTGAAAAACATTTTGCTTAATGTTTGCAGCAAGATTCAATCTAGATGTGATTCAATTTTTCAATTACACTTCTTCCCTCTTTCCATTTTCCACACTAGACGCACAATCAAGGAGAGAGGATACTGGCATCGGAGCACTTGGGTTTTTGCCTAATGCGAGGACATCAGTAGCAGCACTACTACTATCCCCTCCTGGGGTATTTATTGCTGTCTCTGCTTTCACTGCAAACAACCCTGCTTCTCTGGTCCCCATTCAGCTTCTAGCAGCCATTGTTCCACTTAAACATAAACTCCTTCATAACCCTCCTTTCTGGCTCCAAACTCTGGAACATGGACAGAGGTGTCTAAACAATGGTCCCCTGAATAACCGTGTGGCTGGATGTGCAGACAGCTCCACTGTAATTGGAAAAGGCCTATAATGAGAAGAGCTGAATGCCGGACCATGGGCCACCGAGCCTGAATCCTTGGAGTTTGTATTGTCTTTCCCCTCTGAGGACTTTGGATGGGAGCATTTTGGCATTGTGTGAGCATGTCTGCTTGCGTGTTAGGTTTGGCTTGGAGAATATCCATTTGGAAGAGCAGGTCATTCCCACAGTGCAGTGCACATCCTATCCTTTGGTCTTGCCTGATTTGCATTCACTCAAAAGGCTGTACTCCTATTCACCGATGTGCTCACTGGTCTCCCTGTGCATCCTAACTACCTTTTCTTGGAGTGCACACGCAAATCTTTTTTTATTTTTATCAAAGTCTTTTATATCCACCTTCCTTGTTCTCTCCCCTCTCCGTGGTTAAGGACAGCCTGCTGAGGTAAAGCAGTTTTTTTGATAATGAGCTTCCAGTCAGTGGAACAGGCCAGTCAAATCTAATATCTCCTAATAAAAGGAGAGTGGTTGCTTTCCATTACAGGGAGTGCTTTTCAGCTCCACGTCGTTGGACTTGTGGTCGAGGAATCCCTCTAAATTAAGGGCATTAAAAGTCCAAAGGGAGCACTAAGAAGCACTATGGGTGCCATGTCTCCTCTTGACCTCTGACCCTTAATATTGTATCTTCAAATAGACTTCTCTTAGCTGCCAAACATCAAACTTTTATCTCCTTTGAAATAGAATTTCCTCCTCTCTGTGTCCCGGGTTCTTTCTTGCACACCAGAGCAGCAGTGCTCTCCTGCTGGCTCTGATATTACACACCAGCCTCTTCACATTGAACAAAAGAGTGAGGTTACAACCTGTCTGAGCTTCTTTCTGACTGGCAGGCATGATGGCCCTGTTGGGTTTCTTCTTAATAGTAGTTCCATGCATTTGATCTGGCTTTTGACCAACCAGCAATGCGTGTGTCTACAACCGCATAACCTCTCCCACCTACATAGAAGCAAAGCAATAACAGATTTGACATTTGGACCCTTAGTGTTTACTACAGGGTCGAAGGATTTTCAGTTTTTTCTCTTAATCTGATGACAGATGTATTGATGTATTTTCCTGCTGAGCTGGCCGTTATTATTGCTGTTTAAATACAACCTGCTATCCAGTGTAAAAATATTGTGGTTTTAGTAGTAGCCCCTCTTGACAAATCCTGAGGTAAATCAGTGTCCCTCTGCAAGCCAAGCTGTTCTGTGACCAGCTGTGGTCTGCAGCAGACAGGACCACTGAGAGTTAAACAGCCGTGTCAGGGCTTAATTAGAGAGCCAGACCAAAGGGAAACAGCTCGGGTTCCTTGTTAAACATGCTCAAGGCCATAAGCTCACTGCACAGACTGTCTCAGGGTCACTGGGTCAGACTGGGATGATGAAGTTTCCTGTACCTGTTCCCCGAGTTCGAGTGAGGTAAGAGCTAATCAAAAACATGTGTTTTTATAAACTGGCTGAGATAATGTCTATGAATTGTGTTTGGAATTAAAAGTTCTGCTAATGAGTTACCCTAAAAACCTCAATTGTTTACTTTAAATCATTGTAGTTTGGAGCCAATATTTCTTGAATAAAGGGAACCTTGTTTGATTAAATATGATTTGTAACCAATTAATCAAATACGTGTCATTTAATTTGCACCTTTAACAATTTCACATCGGTAAGTGTTGTAATTTATTATTATAAGGACTGTAGTGCATGGGTAGTGGCCACCAGGGGCCCGTTTCAGTAAGCAGGTTTAGTGCAAACACTGAGTCAGTTAACCCTGAAATGAGGGAAACTCTGGGCTTTCCGTTTTAGAAAGAGAGGTCACTAAAACCCGAGAAAAAGGGGTAACTCAAGCCTGTTCCAGAGAGGGAGGTAACTTTAGCTCTGAGTCAGTTACTATGGTAATCTAACCTGGTCGGGAGCAGGTTTTCTTAAATGAACCCCGAATTTCTCCCTGTCTCCTCTTTCAGAGCCAGAAACACTGTTTCATTTCCTCATTCTTTCATTCAGTCCGTATCACGCGCGTGTTAATGAAGATTCAGCGTTTGTCCAATTAAAAATACAATTTGGGGCTGCATTACTCCGCAGGGAATAAGAGCCTACATTCACGTCGGGAGATATTAATTTAATTAGGACTAATTAATAACTAAACAGGATGAAGGCGAGAGGACTGTGACATGGTTCTCTTTCAAAACACCCAAAAATGTGTAAAACACAGGCGTAGTCGAAGACTGCGATTGGTGTATTTTTATTCTAAGCCGGCCTCCCAAGGTGCAGTGACAGATAATTACAGAAAAATGCAAAAACAGGAAGAAATTGGTATTTAAACTATTTACAAACAAAAGACTTTCAAAAACAAAAGTTCAATAAGCGGGCAAACAAAACTCGAGCACTTGGAGGAGGATGATGGTTTGGTTTACTGAGTGATCAGGAGCATTGGCAGAGGGAAAAGTTTGGTGTGTGTCGGTGTGTGTGTGTGTGTGTGTGTGTGTGTCAGCGTGTGTTGGTGTGTGTGTTGCCTGCAATCAGTGACGGAGCCGCTCCATCACAGGACATTTAGCCTATATGTGTGTTAATACAGTATGTTGGTGATAAAGTTAATGCACATCCAAATAGACACTTAATGAAGTAGGCTATAGCCTACTTCGTTTAATATGTCAAATATGATTAAAATACCACCATGAGCCTAGTTTGTTCTTATATTTCATTTTGAGCTGTTTTAAAGTCGCTTTTCTTCTGCTGGATTGCATCTTAATGAAATTAAATTGTAGGTTTAACACCATTCCACCAGTTTAGACCTGCAATATTATAATTCTAATTAAATATTAAATGAATAGACTTCATTATGCGCTGACGCGAGCAGCCGTCTTATCCCACACCACTTCTCTCTCCTTTACTGCTGCAGCAGTGTTACTTTTCCCTTCTTAAAACCTGTCGCTGTATGTCCGCATGCAGATAGCTTATATTTCGAGATGGTTAAAGTACGAGGATCTCTTTTTTGTCCCATGTTGCCATGGTGAATCCTAGTATCTGGGCTCCATCAATGTTGGCTTTTTATCCTCATGGTGCACGCGCTGAACACTGAGTGAACCTTCTCAGAGTTGATTTAACAAACTCAAATCAGCTGATCTGGAACCGAAAACTCAGAGTTTTTTCACCTTAGGGTAGATCAACTCAGAGCTCAGGGCTAGACTTAGAGTTTGTTCAACCTGCTTTCTGAAACGGGCCCCAGGAGCTCTCAAAAAACAACTACTAAAGATGGCGTTGAGGCTGGTGGGGAATCATGGAAGTGATTCTTTCTGCTATTCAAGCTCCACCCCCCGATGTAAACAAACTCCAAGTTGACAGCAGTCAAGACGAACAGTTGAAGCAGACCTGAGGGAGAGAATTAGTTTACCGACGAGCTAATGTAAACAAGTTTAATTTACACTACGTTTTTTATCAACGCAGCACATAAAGCAACATTACATCGGCTTTCGGTAGCAGTTCCCACTTCATTATGTAGTAGTCTTTACGTAACATCAGGTGTTTCCACGGCAACGATAAACATGACGTGTCTGTCATGGGAGGCTGCTGCGAAAAAGACATGTCCTGTTACAACTATAAAATCAAGGATTTCTCTATCTTTGATAACTGTTGGAAATATTTAAGGTAATTCAACAACAACAAAAATATAGGTTTGGTCAATTTTTAATTAATTTTAGTGTAAAATTCTACATATTGTAAGTGCTACACCAGTGTGTCCTGAAACCATGACGTACAGCAGACGGCTTCAAAGTTCTTATTCTGTGAAATACAGTCTTTATTTTTATCTTTCGGAAGGATAACACTGCTACACAAAGAAATATACTGGAAGTGCATGTACCAAATCACTAACTCACATGCAACGATCCTCAATTAATGCATCAGCATAAACACTTTTAGGAAATGGTAAATGGAGTCGCGCTTGTATAGTGCTTTTCTAGCCTTCTGATTACTCAAAGTGCTTTTACATCGCATGTCACACCTACCCATTCACACATTGATGGCAGAGGTTACTATGTAAAGTGACCATCAGCTGAGATGAGAACCAACTACCAAATGAGCCACAGCCGTTTCATTAGTCTGCCTATTGCTTTTTATTTAGACAATTTATTATTTGAGTGACATAAAATTATTGTTACATAAAGTTCCTGTTACCATGGGAGTGAGGGGAGTCCATTATACCCTCCACATAACGAATAAATGCCTCTTTGACATGTCCACATTCTGCACTTTCTGTCTTTTTTTTTGGGATGTCGTTTTCTTTCTGAAAAAAAAAAAACACTGCACAAACAAGGGCAGCTGTCTCTAGCCAAATGCTGCCTCTGTGTCTGCTCCTTTATTGGATTTCTGCTCAAAAGTTGTAGTTATAATTTCCACCGGGTGCATGATGGGAAATAATATTAAAAAAGGAATCTAGTTGTAGTTTTGCATTTAGTGACCCTGCAAGATCCCCAGTGTTCTGCAAAATCTTAGTTTGTGACTTAAAACTCTGTGAGTGCTGACACATTGTCTTTAGGTGGGAAGGGCTGTCAGACATTCAGTCTTTTCAAAGTCTTTTCAAAGTTTTTTAAAAGTGTTCTGAAGGCATAATGCACATAACTGGTCACAACATGCCAACCTTAGGACACCGCTTAGACCCGTGTCTACCACAATGTTGACTGTCCGACAGTCAGTTGCCGGCCACTAAACAAGCACTGTAGTTAACATCTTGGATTCGGCTTCATTCACAGGCCTGTGGCAAATTGCACAATCCAAAGTAGTACTGCGGTTGCCTGCTGTCCTCAGTCTGAATAGCAGCACCTGTATGCTCAGCTAGAAGGTGGAAGCTCAAACTCAAAGTGCTTTTCAAAGTGACATTTCAATTCTGTATAACACAAGCTACAAACTACTTTTATGTGTCAATTGAGCTGTCTTGTAGTTTTTTAAAGTGAAAAAAGCCATTCAAGGCGTAGCCTTGTTGTCATTTTCCATCGCTGGAGCAGCTGGAAGATGATACAGAGGCTTTACTTTGGTGCACCCAAAGGGACCAAATAGCAAAAGATTAATGCAAATTTTAAACTATTCACACGTTCATTTTGGACCTTAATAACATCACGATTAATACTTTTATGTTGACAGGCCTAATTGTGATTGTAAGCAGTCCTGCATTGGTTGTAGGTTGCCTCTGTGTTAATGCATGCAAAGCAGAAAATAAGCCTGTAGAAATATTTGAACAATTTTTGATACAAATCTGGCTCAATATGCAGATTAAAAATGTAATATATTTGGATAAATGGATAGGAAGATTATGCTGCCCTTTCTGAATACAATAATCACAAAGGGCACTGCTACAGGAAACAATATCTTACACCTGATCCCTTACTATCAGGATGGCCAGAACGATAACAGAAAGGGATTTATTCATCTCTCATTGTGCCTTATATATTGCATATTAAAATGAATCTGCAGATGCTGTAGTTCAAAACCAGACCAAACCATTATTTTCAGTTCCTGAGCCTTGAAAAACAAAACAAAATGTGACCTGCAACAGATTTGGTTACTTCAGCAGCAGTACCTCAAATGATGAGTTAACCATCACAGACTTTTTGGCAACGAGCTGATTGAATGCTTAAACAACAACTGCTATCATTTTTGTGGGATGAAAACAGATCACAAAAGTTGCACCACAGAATGCAGAGTCAGTGGGATGAATAAAGCATTAGGAAATATTAATGTGACAGATACATACATTGGTCCCTAACTAAAATAAAATCCTGTTTGATCACCCATGGCGCCTTGCAGAGTGAATAAATTAGGTTTGAAATACGTGAATCAGTCCAAAACTGAGACACACACACACACACATACACGCACACACACGCACGCACGCACGCACGCACACGCACACACACACACACACACACACACACACACAGAAACACACGCACACACACACACACACACACGCACGCACGCACACGCACACACACACACACACACACACACACACACACACACACACACAGAAACACACGCACACACACACACACACACACACACACACACACACACACACACACACACAGAAACACACGCACACACACACACACACACACACACACACACACACACACACACACACACACACACACACAAACACACGCACACACACACACACACACACACACACACACACACACATCCCAGCACATGATTCCAAAGGCCTTCTCCATTTAGAGATAATTACACTTTTCGAGACATGATATTTTACTTATTTGTTATTGTTGATAATTCAAGTTAGCTATATACTTTTAAAGCCTTTGAAACCTATACTAACTAGCATGGTCACAGTTGAATACACATTCACATACATTTACTCCGCAAGGGCTGAAGACACTTGCAGAGTCATATTTGCGCAAAATCTGGTAACATTGCTTTACCTTGTCAGTTGACATTGTTCTTTAGCTGTTTTACAGAACGTCTTCACACAATCTGCTTGTTAACAAATACATGTTGTCTGTAATGGCTGAATGCTTTGGTGAACAGGTGGTGTTTGAGCAGATTTTTGAAAATGTCCAGAGAAGCAGCAGTGCGGATTTTATCAGGGAGAGAGTTCCAGAGGGTCGGGGCGGAGGCACTGAAAGCTCTGTCACCAAAGGAGCGCAGTTTGGTGTGGGGGATGGAGAGCAGGCCTGAGGCTGAGGATCGCAGCTGTCGTGACGGGGTGTAGGGATGGAGGAGGTCGGTGAGGTACGGTGGGGCTAGTTCATGAAGAGATTTGTAGGTGAGTAGGAGGAGTTTGTAATCAATGCGGGACTTGATCGGGAGCCAGTGGAGGTGAATGAGGGTGGGGGTGATGTGCTGCCAGGGTTTGGTACGTGTGAGGACCCTGGCAGCAGAGTTAAGTGTGTTCTCAAACATTTGCAGCAAATGTTCCTGACAATGCATTCCTTCAATATTGTAATGTATTCCAGGTTAATACAGTTAAAGTATGGTTGAGGGAACGTTACTAGTTTACTGTAAAGCCAGTGTGGCAGAAAATGTTAAATAGTCTATATGAACTAGAAAGGCAGCTTCAATCTCAAACTATTGGTGTCAAAAGCAAGGGCTCGTATTCAGTAAGCCATACCATACATTCAACAAGAATCAAAGAATATGTGTACTGAGACTAATGATTCAAGAAAAAGTTATACTTATGGTACCATAGCAGAGTAATTTGCGCAGTTTTAAATACATAGTTCACTATGAGTTGATCAGGCTTGAGCAATGACAAAACTACACGTTTTAAAAAGCCACGGTTGGGCTCATGTTTTTGCTGAAGACTAACAATGCTACCTACACAGACACACACATTTACCTCTCTGATTGCTCTCCTACACTGTAGCTCCACGGCCCACACGACAATTGTAGTGTGTAATGACCCTCTGTCCTGTTACTCTTGGCTGATCCCTTTTCCCACCCTCCCTGGTGTGTTTTATTTTGCCAGCATGATCGACCCTGTGCAGTCATTTGGATCCAGCAGACAATCCCAGACAAAAAATCATAAAAGTTTAATCTGGGATGAATTGCCATCTTGGTTCTTGTCCAAAGCCACAGAAGTTTAAAAAGGATGTGTGTCAGTTGGTATAGATGGTGTTTCATTCATAGTTAATTGATAAACAACAGCTTTGGGAATACATTTATCAGATCCTAATTCTATTTATCTGCATTATCTTTTAGGATAATTGATACCAGTACCATGGAGATTGTGAAACTTTGAGTCCTCAAACCCGATGTTCCTAATTTCTTTCTTATAAGGGACGTTTGTTCTGCCAAAAGAATCTGTAATTATTTAACTCCTTGCTCACTAATTACTTAAATGACATTCCTCATTACATTTAGCACCATTACCTTCTTAAAATGTTCAATAGATTGCTTTAAGTTGCTTTAAATCATTGAATTAGTATGGAGCACACTTTACAGTAAGAAGCAGAGGGAGTTTTTCAAAGCAATTAGCATTTGAAATAAAAGTTTATTTGATGTGTTACACACAGAGGATTGTGTAGAACTTGTTTTCAGCATAGGGGAAAATGAGGAGTGGCTTTGCTGCTGTGAGTAGAGTGAAAAGGTCACTTCTCCATCGGGCTCACACTAGGAAGACCAGCCAGGGCAGACTAATCAATTCATCCCACAGAAAAGAGACAAGTGACTTATACTAGCAGAATGCTGCTCGCACAAGACATCTCCGTAGCCTGGAAGTTTGGGTGCACGCAACAGGGGTCTTAATTAAGAAAAGCAGCCATTGGAGAATGGATGTAGTAGTAACATGGGGGAGTTAAAATAGTCTGACAAGCTGCAAAATATTTTGGAATAGCAAAGGCTGAATGGAGTTTAAAAAGACAGTTAGAAAAGTTGACAAGGAGGGGATAACTGAGGAATGGTTGGCAGAGTCCCTGGTGAGGAAGGATTACATTTAGTCTGATGCAGAGAGTTCAAATCCTAAATAACAGATAACAGAATTGAAATTGAAATCTAAGGCCCGATGAAATGTATTAAGAAAATGTTAAGAAGTCGCACATAAATTGTGAAAATATAAATGTTGGGATTAAATATGGGGTGACAGACATTATACTGAACACAGTAGAGCACATGGCTGGTAATATGTTACATAATATTCTAGTTATTGTCAATAATCCCATAAAGAGGCAATGGCCAATCATGCACTACTCCTTGTTGTAGAAATTGTGATCTGTCCTGAGACAGCTTTCAACTTGAATTAGTACTCAATCTTGACTTTGTCTCAGACAAAAGGGGAAGTCGGATTTGTAATCAAAACTGGTCCAGACAACCACTGATCTATTGGTCCACATCATTACTGGGATTAGGAGGTAAATGGTAAATGAGCTTGAACTTGTATAGCGCTTTTCTAAGTGCTTTTACACCGCAGGTCACACCTACCCATTCACACCCATGACTCAGTGATAAATGACTCAAAATAAACCACAAAGTCAGTAAAGTGCTGAGTTGTTCTCTGATGTGCAGACGTGGACTCGACCGCTTTTTCTTTTTTTTTAGTCCGCTTGTCTTGTAAACTTAGCACGCTTCATGATAACGTAAAGCCATGCATGTGCTGTATTACAACATTATGTACAAGAGGTAACCGTGCTCAGGCCCGGTTAGTCCTGGAACTTTCTGAGTGCAGGCCAAGGGGGTAATGGGGAGGAGGGACAATAGTGCTAAATAAAAGCACTAAAAGAAAAGTTCAGAAGAATGTAATGGTCGTAGTGACATGAAAATTTGCACCTACGCTTAAGAAAATCCATCATAGTAAATTTGAAGGAAAAGCTAATTGATCAAGAAAGTCATTGGTGTTCATTCTCTGGGTACCAAATGTCATCAGGGGAAATGCATCCAATAGTTGTTGAGTTATTTCAGTCTTTATGGACAGACCTACGTTCCATATTACTTAAAATCATATGTAAACATACTGTATATGTATTGATTTCATCAGCTAAAAACAAAAGCAAGAGGGTAAAATCCTTTTCATTTGAATTTCAAATGTAATCCAGAGATAATGAAAGTCATGGTGGGTTGGTTTAACAGTCCCTTGAGAGTAAAACATTTGTCATTTTTGTAATTCAACTACAGTAGATATATGATCTAGTTTTAGGAGAACACAACACTCAAGGCTTATGCCTTAATTCAACTGCATGAAAAGATGTTTCAGAATTTTACTTTTTGTTCGAATGCAGACAGATTAGTGCGTCTTTACATGTATATTCATTGACATGTTTTTACAAATGCGTGAGGACCAATAAACAGCTTCTTTTACTATAGTTCTTATCTGCAGTGTGGAACAGGGCTGCATGCACAAGCCATAAGACCATCCCATTAGAGCAGAGGGAAGGAGAAGAGCAGTCCAATCCTCTTCTCTGATCCCACTGATGTTTCAGTTTAACTCTAATTGAGGAGGTGCTCACTTGACAGAGCATGAGTCCCTGCTATATTACTTACTTAAGCAGCTCTCCTTGAGCTGGAAAAGACGTCCTTTACTCCCTGGTGTCCTGCAGTCAACTTTTTAGAAGATCAATTGTAATTTGGGCTGAATAACCTCAACGACTTCTGATAGATTGCTCACATGGCCTCATGAGGATAAAGGGGATCGATACTTTTTAGAAAATGAAATTGGCGAATGAGTGTTCTATGTTTACTGCTATTGAAGTGAAACACACACTCTGTTCAGCTGTGTCCCCGCTGAGTCAAGCAATGAGTTGCACAAGTTCACTAAGAACACATTTGTGTGTGTCTGTGAGGGTTGTGGTACTATATTTTCTCATTTGGATGTGCAGCATGATGCCATTAATGGTGATATGGCTTGATTATGACAAAGAGCAGCAGAATGTGTGGAGCATGACATGATTATTTCTGTTTAGGGTTTACTGTAGCTGATTGATTGGTACCTAGCTGAAACAGAGCTGTTTTTCATGTTCATGACCTGTGAGTGACTCCAATATGAGTCCAGTTACAATAAACATACAGAAATAACATAATCTATATATTTGCAAAATAAAAATGTTAGCTGTAGGTAGATTAAACTCCTGAAGCTGTTTTGGTTGTTGTTTAAAACTCTCCTTAAGAGAAAGACGATGGTATTTGTAAATGGTAAATGGGCTTGAGCTTGTATAGCGCTTTTCTAGTCTTCTGACTACTCAAAGCACTTTTACACCGCAGGTCACACTTACCCATTCACACACTGATGGCAAAGGCTGCTATGTAAAGTGATGATCAGTATTAACTAATCCCAGTCATACACATTTATACGCTGCAGACGAAGCAGCGGGAGCAACTTGGGGTTAAGTGTCTTGCTCAACCAACTGAAGCCTCTTCATGAGCTACAAACAAAACCATCAGCATAGCAATGCAAAAGGACATATCTCTTCACTTATATTGATATTATTATTGCTATTGCCAGTAGGTAATTTTACGTCCTTTGCTCATATTGCCACCAGCAAGTAATACATCATTAAGAGGTAGTTGTGAATTCACAAGTTGTTTGAGAACGCAATTGGGGTGGCTGTGGCTCAATAGGTGGAGTCAGTCGTCTCCTAAGCGGAAGGTTGGGTGTTTGATCCCCAGCTCCTGCAGCCACATGTCCGATGTGTCCTTAGGCAAGACACTTAACCCCAAGTTGCTCCCGCTGCTTCATTGCTGGTGTATGAATGTGTATGAATGGGATTAGTTACTTCTGATGGTCACTTTACATAGAAACCACTGCCCTCTGTTTGTGAATGGGTAGGTGTGACCCGCGGTGTAAAAGCGCTTTGAGTAGTCAGAAGACTAGAAAAAGCACTATACAAGCTCAAGTCCATTTGCCACACCAACATGTAGAGTAAACTGAAATTGATAGTCTTTATAATCAAGAGTTGTTAATGAAACGCCTTTATGGTCATACTTGCTTTGTTAATTTTGAAATACATAGTTTTTATGAACACATTCTGGCCCACATTATGTAAAAAAACAATCGGGATGAGTCTCTGGTTTCTCACAGTTAAACACCTATTGCTCTGAATAGATCAAACAACAAAACTCCAGATTAAAAAGTCAAATCTGCCCCACAAATGTGAAGCAGAAGAACATTTTGAGGACAATTTGAAAAACAAATCTGCACAGTAACCAACTGTTCAAGTGCTCCTCTATTCTGCTAATTCAACATGAAGGAACGCCAAATGCCAAACCCGAGCCAATATTACAAAGAAATGTTGTTTGCTCTTCAGGTTATTGATATGCCTTTATTAAACAATTTCTAACCAGTATGAGGTTTTTACCCCAGCTAGAAAAAAAAACTCCATCACACTGAGTATAAAAAGGATGCTTAATCGCAGGCTGCCAGCACATCCAACACCAAGGACAGGGATAGAGAATGATGTACTCCTTAAAGAGCCTGTGGGCCACTGATCCTTCGGGGAGGAAAGCACAGATGCAATCATATACTTACCTACTTTCAGATAAAGTCAGTGTAATAGGATACATGTGCACTCATACATGAAATGACACAAGCTGCAAACCAAGTAGGCTGTCCAGTGAACCAAACTACAATTTACCTTGGGATTAAAGGCTTTAGGATCAAAGGTTGTGAGTGTGTAAAACAAGATATGATGCTTTCTAAATGTGCTCAGATAGTGTGTACATGTTGCAGCATCACACTCCTCAGATCTGACAATGAATTATCAAAATAAAGCTTTTATTTCAGATCTCTTCCACCCTTGGCCTGTGACCATAGACTAAATAATTGGTGTAGACACCTTGATGTAGTCAACTGCTTTTTGAAGCCTGGGGTTCTTGAGTTCCGTTAAGTTTTTGGCGCCAGAAGTTGCCATATTTGGCGAGAGGGTGGTGTTGGAGAGAAACAAGGGGGTGCAGTAACTGAGTGATGTCTTCCATCAGTTACTGCAGGAGGCTTTGGAAGCCAATCGATGGCGGTCGCCATGCTGGAAGTGTTGTCTCAGCCTAACTTTAAAGTCAACCTAATGACAGGCTAAGAGCAGAAGCTGAGGCGGGTTTTAGGCTTTTTTTTTAAACGTTACATCACGCCTGCCTGTGAATCAGGGTCAGCCAGGCGCCTTATTGTGAATATCCTTTATAGAATCCAAAACCCCCCCCATGCAGTGTGTGCAATCAAGACAACATTGTATTTTGAACCAGACTGTAAACATGTTAATTTTTGCTGTTTTTTGAATGGGTGTGTATGTGACTTCTGCAGCCAGCCTCCAGCAAACACTTGACTATCTGCAGGATTTTGCACGCATCAGCTTCCTTGCAAAAAACAAGCTATCATGACTTAAAAGTTTGTCAGGCAGCAGACTCACCACTCACTCAAAAGTATGTTGTCAAAGAGAAAGGTGTATACAATAGGTGTCATTTGTTTGTTCAGGTTTGGTTTGTCTTATTATATTGATGCACACATTTTCAGACCTGTTGATGCTTACCCCCTTTGCAACTGTGGACACCCGAGATCTCGAGGACACCTCTGTATCCCACCTTATAAACACCTGCCACGTTGCTGAGCGAAAATGTGGTCAACTCACTTGACTCAGTTCCTGTTGCAGTAGGCTATGACAACATTGTCCAGCTGTTATATGTTGAACAGCAAAAACAAACCATGGCCCAAGAAAGAAATGTCTCCCAATTAGAGGGTTTGAAATCAGACCTGAGGGACATTGGAAAATAAATAAGGCCGATAGCAAGCAGCTTTACACTTGTCAATGTAGTGGAAGGCTTTAATGGAGCATCTCCTGCTGGAGAGCTGAATTGCAGGCAAGCCACACCGAGGTGTAGCTGCAGCTCTCAAGGCCAATGCCTGAGGTGTAAGGGGTGAAGTCAGGAGAGGCTTCCAAGACCACAAGCTGGATCCAAAACCATGAAAGAAAATTAAGGGTACAGAAAAACTGGCATATGGAACATGGTCCTGATTCTTACAGGTCGAACTAATTGCCCCACTATTACTGTACCTAAGTTGTACATTTCTTTTTTCTTTTGTTGTATGTTTTTTTTCCTCTATTCTAAGTTTAGAAGTCTAGACTTTCAACAATTGCTTGTGCACATTCTTGTTTTCACCTTCAAAGCATGCTTTTGACGCAGATTTTGATAGCAGTTCTGTGATTAAGAAATAATGACAGTGTAAGAAGTTTTGTCTATAGTTTTACTTATTAAATTCCTTTTTTGGTGCACACTGTGGAACACTTTTCATTTAATTATTTTGATAATAGTATCAGAATTTGTATTATAGACTTAAAGACAATTTTATTGACTATTTTGTCCCACAGTAGTGGAAATGCATTTGCAGGGTCAAAAAGGGTTAACTGAACACGGCAGGATTGTCACGTTGAGGGTTAAAACAAAGGAAGAGGACCTATAGTTGCAGACTAACACAAATGTATTTATTAAAACAAAAAGGCAAACATTAAAGCTGGCTTTATTCAATGTCCAAAAATACAAAACGAATAAGGTCCAAATTATAACCCAACAAACAAGGAAAAAAACAACTCAGGAGCCACAAGGTAAAATCCAAAAAATAAAAGACTTAAGAATTTTGAGAAACCTTCAGTACAAAGAAAATATTAAAGCCCATCAATGGAAAAAAAAACCCATGATCCACAATGAAAATCCACTTGGAACACTTGGTGGACATATGACGTATGACGAACTGACCGAGAAGGAAAGGAACACAGAGACCAAATACAAAAGGAGTCATCAAAACCAGGTGTGAGAGACAAGACAGGTGAAACTGATGAGGGCAAGAAGTAACAGTAGACATGAAACACTGTGGAAACATAAAACAGGAAACACACTAAAAAAAAAAAAGACAACCAAAATGCATTCAAAATATAACGTAACCGAGGTCATACATGTTATTGCAAAAAGATTTTAATTATATTTACTCCAATATGCCTACCCTTATTGCTCTCAAATGAGACAGTGGGGCGGAATCTTCACCAGTCTCAGGCCTCACTGGCTGTCATGGCATTGTTGTGAAGCACATGACTTCAATCGATCAGACTTTGAGGGGACTATCGAGCATTGCTCCACCGATACGGTCCAGAGATCTAAATTTGCTCTTGATAATGCCAAAGGCTCGCTCAATCACACTGCATGTTTTGGTGTGTGCTCCATTGTAAGCTTTCCTCTTTGTTGGTTCTATTGCGCTATAGAGTCATCATCCATGGTGGCAGTAGTAGCAACTGTCACCTTTTTTTCCAACACCTTTGAAAGTGCCAGAATCAAGATTTTTCAAAAGACATCTTTGTTTTCTCACTGTAGTACCATAGGGACGTGTGTACACTCAATAGCACCAACAACACTTAGGACGCTGATAACATTAAAGAACGCTTGTTTATTACCTCAATTTTCCATCTGTTTTGTGGAAATCGTATGTATCTCACCCCTCTTTGTAAGCCTGCAAGTGTAAAATCACACGTGGCTCTACTGACCAATTACTGTGACAACCCTGAGAAAGCTGAAATTCTGTAGGAGTCTGAAAACAGCCAGATGCAAGATCCTGGAGTGTTGAAAGCAGTTTAACAATTGTGGGGATTGCATTGCTTCTTTAAATGGCAGGCTTAATTAAGTCAAAAGGATCAAGGATTGTTTGACAAGTCAACCTGTATCTAAATGAATAATTTAAGACTCAATTAAACAGAAATGTGATACTATCCAATTCATAATTAGCTCAAAAGTACTTCTGGCATTATGTTGCCTTTCCATGGCAAATATCACAGCTTCCATAATCAGTCCAAAGTCTGGGCATCATGTCCCATAGAAATACTTGGTATTTTTTGACAATTTTGCACAGGTTTAGCAGACGCAAAATCTGCACAATCCTTTAGTGCAGTTCCTCCTTCCTTTGTTTTGATCTGCTGTAACAAGTGAATTTCCTCTACACCCCTACGAAGATTAAAGTTTATCTTAACTTATCTTGTGTTTAAAATTGTAAATGGATGTTGACTTGTATAATGCTTTGCTAGTCTTCTGACCACTCAAAGCGCTTTTACACTACAGTGGAGGAGGGTTGCAGCAATCAAAGTGAAATGACACACTGACAGCAATAGGGAGTAGAACTGATTTTTTAATATATGACAGCAGCAAAATGATTGGTCGATAAAGGTCTTGGCAGAATCTGATTGATAAAATACATAGAGGAGATAGAGGGAGAGGAACATGAATGAATGTTGACTAATGAATGAATGTATGAATGAGTATGAAACAATATTCCTGCTTGAACTCACGCTGAGCTTCATTTAATGACGCAATGCCGTTCAACATTTTTTTTGTGAATTAGTTGACAATTGTTATTTATTTATAATTCCCCATTTTATTTCAACAACTCAGAGACATTCAAGCACAACCAATTTGTTTGTGCACTTTTCTTTCCCCTAGAGTCAATTTCTCAGCAGTCCCTTAAACCTTTGGGTTTATACTCAATAACGTTTTTATCTATTGTGTAGTGGGGCGGCTGTGCCTCAGTGGTAGATTCTTAACTGAAAGGTCGGGGTTTTGATCCCCAGCTCCTGCAGCCACATTTCCTTTGTCTCCAAGTTGCTCCCGGTGCTTCTTTAGCGGCATGTGAATGTGTATGAATGGGGTTACTTCTGATGGACACTTTACATAGCGACCTCTGCCATCAGTGTGTGAATGGGTAGGTGTGTCAAGACTAGAAAAGTGCTGAACAAGCTCAGGTCCATTTACCACTTAGTGCTAGTGGCTCATTCAAATGTAAAAACAGTAAAATATATTTTTTAGAATGGGTAAATTAATTGACTTCAACTTGATTATTTGTCGACCAAGTGCAAGGACACGGCCTCTGCACAACTAATAGATAAAATAGCTACAAAAAATATCATATAGAAATTCTCTGCCCGCTGCTTGAATTGTATGGGTTATGGACTTTTATGCATACGCTCTTTGATAACTCCTCAGATACTAAGAACTCAGTGGGTAATTAAGGGAAAAGCCCCAACCCCCCAGCAGTTCTTTCGTGTATGCTCCGCCCTGCCATTAACTTGTCTCTGGCTGCTAATTGACTAAGTGCTCTGAAAGGGTCACCCAATCAAATCCCTAGCCACATAAATCAAAGCCTCTTTCTTTTCTCAATGGTAGGGCTGGCAATGTCATCAGAACGACTATTAAGCTAAGAGATAAATAATGTCTAATTACTTTACTTAATTTCTGACGTGGGTTTTGAATGTTTCTGGGATGTGCAGGATTTAGTTTGCAGGGCGATACACACACATATATGTGGCAATCACTGTGCTTGGTGTTACAAACATGGGGTCCATTTACCAGATTTATTTAGCTGATTGAATGGACGTGGTGAAGCACAGATGAAGGGAAAGGGACACACACCATGACAGTAAAGAAGGAGGATGAGACAGGCAAAGAGAGAATGATGGACAGCCATGTGGGACAGTTAAGAGACCCAAGAGGAAGAGAGAGAGATAAATAAAAAGAGATGAAGATGAAAATCAAGAGGGGAGGACAGGCTCATGGAAGACAAAGACAGGACGACAGAGTGAAAACAGGTAGGCGGCAGAGGATGATTAAAAAGTGAGACGGAAAGAAGGGAGGAAGGAGGTATGGATGTGCCATCCTCTAGTACAGGATAATGGCTCCCCTTTTCTCTCTCTCCTCTATTGCTCAATGAAGGGCACATAACTGTCTGTGGGCAAATATGTATCACAGTCTGGGCAGCTTAGGCAATTTCATGGAGCTACATAAGATGATGATAATCCAGTTAAATTGAAAAATGGGAATGTCTATGGATGCCCGTTCATCCTGTAATTAATCCTTTCTTACATTCATGCAGGCAGATAGTTTATGTGATTAGGATTGACTGAGGATGAGACTTCCCTCAATGCTGGCCTGCTGAAATACTCCCTGCTGCCCTGTGAAGTACAAATGAACATTTCTTTTCAGCTATACATTCAATTAAATTGTCTTGTATTTGTATGGTAGGGTCTTAAGTGTGCTTAAGGGGACAGGTGGTCATGAATAAACCATTACATGTATTACTTTATTTTCTAAAGGGACAATTCAAAGGAGTGTCACGGGGAAAGACAGAGGAGCTGCCGAGGTTTCACCCTGTGTGTGTGTGTGTGTGTGTGTGTGTGTGTGTGTGTGTGTGTGTGTGTGTGTGTGTGTGTGTGTGTGTGTGTGTTTCTCTTTTGTCTACCAATTTTGGGCACCAAGTTGATTAGGAAAAGTGGGGGCAGAACAGTGTGTCACCAATGTGTATTCACTTCACTTGTCTTTAAATATATCTTTGTTTTTCGATGGAGGACAAAGAAAATAATATAGCAGCATAATGTAAAAGTTTCCAAGCGATTCAATTAAAAAAAGGTGAAGCACATTTTGATAATGTCTTCTAGTTCTAAAAGGAAAAAAAAATCAAGTGAAATTCAAGTGGGAAGTTCCTTGAAGACATTTTCACCTCTAAGCAGAAAAGCTTCTTCAGTTGAAATGAATTTTTTTTTCTTTTGACGGTCCTCTGCATTAAATAACCTTATTTTACTGTCTGAAGCTAAACATCGGTGTGATCATGACAGACTGGGTTAATGAATCCTAGCATGATCCTATCTCTACTTATTATCTCTCTATGACTATTAAAGTCCTTTCATGGCATTTGAGGTAATGTCGGTGCACTCCGATGACTCAGACTTCTTGGGAATCCAAAAAAAAAAAAAAAATGTAGACCTTTATTTTAAATGTTGTACACTCTCTTAAGCTGAGAACATTTTACTAACTGTTTGAATTCAACCGTACTTTTATTTTGAAATAAAGTAAGGACATTCTGATAAATCCAAAGGTATGACATTTAAACACAGAACTCGTTACAGACTTGTTATGGAAGGGTAAAAAAGTGACACTTTTGATGTCATGAGGTGGATGTTACTTTTGACTCGTCAACATAGCTGTCAGGGAGTTTTTTAAAGTGAAATGAGACATTTAAAGATGCAGCAGTGTCGTGCTTTTCCATCACTGCGACTATAGGGAGACACTGCTGAGGTTTATACACGATGTGCCAATAGCATGCGATTAAGTGATATTTAAAAAACAGGAATACATTCATTTCAGACCTTAATTAATCACGATTAACTAGTAAATGCTGCCATTTTTATTATATTGAATTACTTTTCATTCAGTGACTTGAAGGTGACATTTTTGAGATTAAATGAGAGATTATCAGATTATATACCGTATACTGGCCCATGGAAACAGCATGTCACTCAACAAATACTTTCCTATCATCCTCCTCTGTTATATTTATCAGTATAAATTAATCGTACAAATGATCTGAATTGTTATCCTTGCGCAGAAAAAACTATTTGAGGATTTTAAAAGGTTGGAGCATGTTAATGATGTGGGTGATATTAAGGCAGCTCCTCTTTCGAGGTGTTTCTGCAAAGCTAATGAAGGTCATGAGCTGTACCCAAACAGAAATCCCTTCCTTTCTGAATGCTGTCTCTCTCATTTGTGCCTTGAAGAAAGCACAGAGGACTTTTCTAGATTTATGAGGTACACCAACTTCTTGGAAAAGCTGCTTAAAAACCGCCAGTGGGTTATGCTTTACTAAATCTAAGAGCTGACATTTTGAAGGTCTGACCCCTTCTGAAGGGTACATCTATCTTCGCAAAAGCATCACGCTATTGTGAGGCCCTCTGCTCTTTGTCAGGTACAGAAATAATTGAAGGCTGATAAAAATGCAGCTTTTCTAAAAGCCTACTTTTTAAAGGAGCAATATGTAAGATGTCTACTAAATTAAATCATAAAATGACCTTACTATATCATCAGACATTAAGGAAAAATGCTATGTTGAAGTGCTGGCTTTTCTCACAACAACGCAGCAGCCAGTTTGTCCTCCTTCTAAGTTTTGATTCTGGACTGGAATGGTCTGTATTTGTTTTGACCAGAGAAGGAGGGAGGTTTTAAGGCACACCTACATGGCCGTTTTAGACACCTGTTGGTTTGCCAGGCAAAAGGGAAAACCAACAGGCGTTGCAACGATGAAAGCGGGCAGGGAACTGGAGCAGATACTGATTCTACCTCGGCATTTTTCTAATACGCTCTCAGCCAGAAACCTTTTTAAAAAGGAGATAGGTTAAAACACAGAAAGGTTTCAAGATGCAGAGCTGGCTAAACAATAAAGCTTCTGTTTTTGCGACATGGCAACCTGTGTTTGCATCAACTCTAGGGAGTGGAGTGCGGGGGGAGAGACAGCTCTTTCTAATGTTTTGAAGTTGGACTGCAGTACCCATTTTAAACATTAGCAGTTATATATTGCTCCTTGAAGTGTTTTTTTTAGCATAGAATTTGCCAGTATTGGTTTTCCTGAGCGACTGATAATTTATAGAAAGTTCTATAATTTATTATTTACAGATACCTAGATTTAATCAACCTACCAGCAAGCACTTGGCAAAAATGGTTAAGGAAAAATCCATTGATAGGTAGAAACAATTACATGCAATGGAATGGCAGGTGATGTTCTTAAATACAGCGCTCACACAAGGCAGAAGTTCAGGTCCAGAGTACAGAAATATCAAATCCAAGCAAACATCCAGGGGCAGACAGAGGTGGAGTAAAAAAAAAGAAGTACATTTTCTAAAAATCTATCACAAGCTCAAGGAACAAGAAGGGTGGAACAGGACGACACAATAGCACACACAACAAACTGGTGACAAGGAAAAACAAACAGGGTAACGACAATCAGGGGAAGACAAGACACAGGTAAGATCAATTAGGGCTGGGCTGACACAGGAGGCAGGAAGCACAGGGAGCAGGAATCAAGAAGACAGACACATATATTTTCAATAATTAAAAAGGAAATGAGAATATGAAAACATACTGAGACAAGACCTTAGATAACTTTACGGGCTGTTTTAGGGCACACTATAGGCGCAGTTGCCCTGTCCTATGCTGAAGAATGATTTTCCCCGCTCCCCAGTCCCTCTTGGCCTGCACTCACACTGCTTCAGGCCCAACCAGGCCTGCGCATGGTAACCTCTGTACAGATACATGTAGTGCTGCCAGAGTGCACCAGAACAGTGCTCCAGGACTTATTTCTTCAAGTGAGGAAATAGAATATTTGCAGAGTGCATAATCGAGTTGAAATTCATTTTTCACTTTTTTTTAGCCGCTTCAGGATCTGACCACCACTAGAGTATCATGCAAGAGCGCTTATAAGACAAACCCAATGTTTTAATCATTTTGACATTTAAGGTGGCTTAATTGATTCACAACGTCAACTCATGCACTGAGTAACATGAAAAAAAACACTCCACCTTAAAATATCTGGTGTCAAACAGTTTACTTCTTATTTTGGATTTCACGATTATGCAAGACGTGCCATACTGTGCCATTGCACACCTCTTTCAACTGTGCCAGGGCCAAGGAAGTGTGCCGTGCTTGAGCACAGTACAGTGCACTTACACTAGTCAAACAGGTCTTTGGGGGTCAAACATGCTTGTGGATGCTACGGATATCAGTGTGCCCTTAGTAACCCTTAACCAAACCCAGACTCAGCTTAGCTGTGTCGCAAGCACTGCATCCTGCAAAGGGCAAAGGGGACTCTGATGATTCCATTAATGTCTGAAGACTGATTGCATCACAGAGGTGGACAAAGGCTGTCCCATGCTATAGGCTTCGTCAAATGCTGCCCAAAAAAGTGCTCTACTTTTCCCATGAAGGAAGCAACCTGTGCATTCTTCGTGGCCTAACATATCCATAGATTCATGGTTTGCCAATCGAAGCACGATGTTGGACTTCCAAGTGGTGTTGATAACAATTTGAAATTTAAGTAATTGGTTTCAACTCAATTCAAATGTAAAAAAAAGAAAGGCTTTTACACTTTAAATTATGTGTACAAATTAGGTTGAGTTGCATGATGTTGGTCATGTCAGCTAGCTCTGGTGCTGCTGTCAAGGTTGCTAGGCAACAGCAGCAGGGCTCAGAAATTAAAGTGTTGGGCCGAAACAGATGATGACGCAAACAGGAAATCATCCTTAGACCAGAGTGTCTCATTTGAGTTAGGGCTGAGCGGTCTGCAGACTATGAGGGCTGGGTCCTTCATTGGCTGGGCCCTTAAAGGATGTGAATTAGACACAGCTAACGATAGGTAGCCATCTTTTATTTGGGCTGAGAGAGTAGGAAAGAAAGAGAGACAGTAGGAAAGAAATAGCAGGCAGAAGATTTCTAAGCCATAATAGCACAGTGTTCCATTGCTAGGATCATACTGTATGTTTGAAAAAGTGTGGAACTCTTGCTGGAAGAGAGTTTGTCATTGAAGTCACTGGGACCACTTTAAGAGGAGCTCTGTGCCCCCCCGAAACACCAAACAATCAAGAAATTGCAGAAGAGTGAACACTCAAGGCACATGACAGCAGAACTGGGATTCTTGAGGCATTGTATGTATGTGGGAAATGATTTGTGGCTCAAGTGCAAAAACTCTGCATCTGGGGACAGTCTGGAATATTCATCCCTGAATTAAAATAGCTCTGGTGAAATTATGGAGGATCTGGAGTCTCTTTAACCATTAAACAGAGTAAGACCTTTTCGAAAAGTGTGGAGTGGCTTCTTGCGCAAGTGCAGTGACAAGTTTGTGAACGTCTAACTAAAAAAATCTACAAGAACAAAGGAGTCAATCAAATCTCTAGGGGGCATTTTCTCCTAAAAAAAAAATTGAAGGAAACCGCCAGAAATATAACTTCTTTGTTCATCATTTATTCCCACGAGCTGCCAGAAACAAACAGTCACGTCCATCAAATACACGCAAACACATAAAACAAGCAGAATTTATAAGCCGCACTCCAGGGAGAAGAGGATGGGGCAGAGAAAAAGCATTATTTATTCATCAGGCCAAATGGAATTGCAAAATGAGGGGCTGAGTGGACGACCAGTCAGTGCCCCAAAAAATTCTAATGTCTCATCAAATAAACTAAGATGTTTAAGGCTTTAACAACAGCAAGCTGATGAAAAGACAGCAGAAAGAGCGCAGAGCTGTGTGCACTCAAGCAGCACAGAAGCGCAGCACTTTGTTTACTTGCACTCTGATGATTCCATTAATGTTAATTGAAAGGAGCAACCAAAAGAGAAAATGGAATATTTTAGAGAAGTCCAAAGCAGGGCACATGTATCTGAACTGTGTAAATATTAATAAATAATGAGGGGAAAAAAAGGTTATGACAGGTTATTCTTGTGTGCATGGGATGAATCTTTAACACAGGACTGACAGATTTCTAAACTGAACATCATACCAGTAATAAGGCCTGCAGGTGTTTGGAGAGTTCCTCATATCTCCAATATTATATTATTAAGTTATAAGGTGCAAGGTTAAAACATGATTGTAATTTATTTATGTGTAACTGCAAAATCCAACTTGACAGACTGAATCATGAACTGAAAATTACTAAACCAAATTGCTGATAGTCATACAGTATACAACTCTACTTCTTCAGAAGTTGTAACAAAATAAAAACACAGTGTGATGATTATAAACCCATTAGAACCCAATATTTAATGAAAATGAGCACAAAGACTTCATATTAAATGTTGAAACTGAGACATTTTTTGGGAGAATTACATACCCGTTTCGAGGTTGATGCCAGCAACTAATTTAAATAAAAGCTGGGTCAGGGTTTTGTTTCCCATCTGTTTCATGTCCTCTTCTTTTACCAAACTCTAAGCGTTAAGGGAAAGAGAAAACCAGTTGTTAAAATTTTAAAAGGGGATGCCATTCTTGCTTTATGAGGGATTTAAGCTGCTCAACATTTTGGTGTCTCCTTTGCTGTATTATGTGATTCATGTTGCGCACAAACTTTCAATGGATGCTAATCAGTGGTGTAGACTAGTTTATTGAAGTGGGTATACTATTTTTCCCCCTCCCAGCCTCGTACACACTCGTCTCGAAGTGATGCCCCCAAAAGCACCACAATGCTCATTAAAGAAACCTAAATCCACATAAAACGTCTAATGTTGTTAATTATGATCTTATGTACATCATATTTACTCTCTTAAAGTATTTGAGCTTTCTTCTTAATTGTTTGTTGAGATTTTGTCATTTTAAATTCTGAAAGTCTTCTGACATTGGATGTAAAGTAGGCGGGGTTAGTTCAGAGATGAATTATGTAATTAATTTCAAACCAATAAGAAAATAAACACAGATTATCTGCTCTATCGAGGGCAACAAACTTACTCTGCTCCTGCCTCCTACTCAGTCTGCCTTCATGAGTCTGAGTCAACTCCTCACTGTGTTGCATTTTGTGATTAGTTAGCTAACTACGTACTGCCTGTAATTTATCTCTTCATCTATCTACTTAAATCTATCTAATCTATCAATTTGATCTCTTTCCCTCCCCGTTTCTCTCTCCCTCTGCTCCTTGATGCTCGTCTGTGTCATTCCTGGTGAAGCTGGCAGCTTTTCATGCTGTGGATTTGAAGAAACAGATAGCTGTGTTTGGACTCTGTGGCGGTGTCGTGCAAAAGCACTCTCGCATAATGCTGCGCTCATTCCCCCCCAAGACTGGTTAACCAGTTTTGCCCGGAAAACTCTAAGGCTTTGCCAAATGGCTTCGCTAACACCTGGAGCAGTGTCCTGCTTCCTGCACCTCTGTAGCCTTCCCACTGAAAGCCAACAAATCTGCGAGTCGCGCTGCCCAGTTTCGCTGATCATTTGTTGTGCTGAATTTAGCTCTCTATTTAATCAAACCAACATTACACATTGTTTATTTTCCAAACTGTACATCAGCGTTTTCTTTGTGTGGATGATCTTGACATATCGAGGGAGAAAATAAGTTAAAATGTGGCGCTGCTAGCTCTGTTAGCGTGGCTAGGTATCCCATGCTTTAAGTAGGGAGTCGAACGGTTGCAATACACAATGAATGAGGGCAAATTTTTTTGGACAGATGTCAATCAAAACGTGAGCTGCCACGCCCACACAGTTCTGAGAAATAATCTAAACTGCAAAATAAGCAGTTTTTGAACTAGGTTTTCTAATAGTTATGAATGTTTAGTCTCACTCAGATGCTAAATGATGCATTAATACATCAAGTCAGGTGTCCTGGGGCTTTAACTCATACAGTATGCATCAACACATGATTGACAACATACTAAAAGACTAGTTATGTGTAATCAAAATGTCAATTTATTACAAGCAACATAAGACCTTAACGGCCAATGACATTTACAGCTGGGGAGGCGGGACTAATTTTCATCTGTTTAGTGTCAATCACAATCTCACTCCACCAGTTAAAGAAGCAATGTGTGACTCTGACACGCAGTGTTTAAAATGGGTACTGCAGTCCAAATTCAAAACATTGAAAAGAGAGCTCCCCCCGCCCCCTCCTCCATAGAGTCAAGGCGCACACAGGTCGCAAACATGAAAGCTTCAGTGTTTAGCCATCAGTGCATCAGTCTTAAACTTTCTGTGTTCTAACATCTTCATTTTTCTGAGGCTTTTTAGGTCGGGTAGAATCAATTATATCTCAACCAGTTTGCTTGCCCGCATCCACCGCTGCAACACCTGTTGGTTTGCTGTTTGCCTGGCAATCAGCGGGTGCCTTAAATCTGCCTACCTTCTGTAGTCAAAACAAATACGGACCATTTCACACCGGAATCAAAACTTAGGAGGAGGACATACTGGCATTATTGACAGAGAAGCCAGAACTTCAACATAGCATATTTCCTTAATGTCTGATAATATAGTTAGGTAATTTTATAATTTAATTCAGTAGATATCTTAGATATTGGCCCTTTTAGAGCTCAATTGGCCTTTGATGTTATGTGAATAAATTCCCCATAAGCACAGGCTTAAAGCTGACATTTTTCAACGCACATTTAAAATACAAACTAAAGAAGAGCTGAATAGTAATTACATAAACGTCTGAAATTAAGGCACTTTTCTGATGACTATGAATTGACTACATTTTCATTTGTATATAACAATTGACTTTATACCAGCTTTGCAGGTTGGCTGGTATTTACCTAGCTTTCAGCTTCTCCACTCAAACCAAGGATGCCTGTTTTTGAATTCTCCAGCCAGACTCTCAGCCCTCAAGGCTGTTCAGGTCGAGTTCTCATAAAAGTAACAATGACGTATGATGTCTATCACTGTCCCTTTATCATATAAAGTGGATCAAAACATTGCATTCTGAACTCAAACAAACACATGCATACATAGCAGCAGCATCTCTTCTCTTCTCCTGCATTTATTTATCAACCGTACTAAACATTAATGAAGTAAGCTAGTTCTAAATACAATTACATTTAACAAACTATCTCCTGCCTGCTGTTACAGTAATGTTAATATGGCTTATGTGCAAATTACACTTTCCAGGTATGGCGATAGCATCAGAATCCCACTCAGGCAATGTTTCAATAACATCTGCATGGTCACAGTTATCAGGCTTTCTTTCTGTAGCGTCTGCGTTATTAGTGTCACCAAAAGTGGCAGTAGCTTCAGGCCATTAGGCTTAAGGAAACATTGTAAGAGTGTAGTTTGAGATTGCTTTTGTTTAATTTCTCCTTTAGGGATCCTAGCTAATTTTAAACTTGCAACACTAGTTAGCTACTGTCGAGCAAGAGAAACGACGGCCAAGCAACTGTGTTGTTTTATGGTAATATGGTAACATCATGTCACAGTCGACGGAAGCCCACATGGTCTAAGAGTACGCACTTTGTAACACGGAAAGAGCACACAAGGTGAATTTTATGAATGAAAGTGTGTTGTTACGCATCCTTGTGTATTTTCCCGAATTTCCCCCCGGGGATTAATAAAGTATTTCTGATTCTGATTTTGAAGTGGGTATACAGAAATCTGGGTCTTTTTCTAGTAGGTATACTGACATATACCTAAGTATCACGTAGACTACACCACTGGTGACAATTGGGGACTGTAGGTATATTAGTTAAGCCCCCAGACTCTTTTACTATGAAGCTGTGCTGTTGAAATATGCACAAATTGGGATTTGTCATTTTCTTCCTGAAATAAGAAAGGCCTTACCACCGCCCCGCCACCACAGGTATCACTCTGCCCTTGTATATGGAGCACCTTTTCTACCAACTGAGCTAAAACACGCCCCCTCTTATGCTTTTTTCAGAGCAGAGAGCCCTGAGGTGTTGAAATACGTTGATTACCACATTGTGAGTCATCATCCAACTTTCAACAAGTCAGTAATTAGCTGATATTCATTGGGAAGCAGGTTACACAAGCTTTAATATTCATCTACTCTGCCATCACTACAGAAACTCCCAATAGCCTTGTATAAATCTGTACGTTCTGCTTACAATTCTCTTTGCAGACTTTATAATCCATGCCCACAGAGTTATTATTTGTGCTCACTGATTTGTAAGCCATTGGTACGATTTTGTAAACAGCTGGAACAGATTTGGAAACTATGTGAACAGATTTACAACCTGTGGGCAACAAGTAATGGATCATTTCTGCAGCAACCGCATCTGCCAATGAAATCCAATTTATCTGGATTTAAGGGTAGATTTAGTACAATACTATGTTTTGTGTTGGACATTTTACAGCTATCACTGTTGTTTTATTGTTGTATTTAAAATGATCTACTCATTGTTCTCTAACTAAAGAAATTGTATTTATAAAAACCAAGCCGGCAGTTTACAAATGTGTTGCCACAATTTACAAATCCTTGGCCAAAAATTCTGAATCTGTGGGCACGGTTTTAAAAATGGCACACAGATTTGAAAAATGAGCACAGGTTTACACATGTCTGTTTTTTTGGGGGGTGTCAGCTCACACCACTGAGGCACCGTACTTCACTGACAATGTTCTTTAACTCTAAACCTTTAAATAAGAGTCAAGCACATTTGTATCTTCACTAATTCTAATTTGATCTGTATTTAATAAAACAATATAACATTACTGCATGTCACACATAAGAAAGATAAAGGCTTATTGTCAGGGTAGGGGCTGACTAATCAATTGTTTGTACGAAAGAAGGCATTTTTTTACACACATGGTCTTGCTGCGGTTGCTGGTTCTTGTTTATGGTTCATGAAGAAGCTGTCCACAGTGAGTCTTCCATGACAACAAAGAGTCCTTTCTTAAGGCAGTTTACTATATTAAAGTAAAATGCTATTATCCTTCCAAGGATTTCACACCTCCGACTCTCACAGATGTAGACAAGGACACTGGCAGTCAATGTAGTACAGTCCGTACTCCTTTTCTTCCATTATGACCATTTGTAAAACTGCCTGAGGACATGTCAAGCCTTTAACACGGCCTGCAAAACTGTCAGAGCTGAAACATTTGGCATTGTAAACTCTTCCAAGTAAGTAATGGGCAAAGCCTTATGGGCACTCCTAAAAACAATCTCTTAAGTATCTCTTTCCTTTCATGCCCTCCGTTAAGTATTTAACTCTCTCTCTCATTGTGTCACTTTGACAGCCTTTCTCCTTTCAAAACTACCCTCATTTTTGGGAAATTCTGCAGCTATTTCAAGGGTTATACCTTTAGTATTTGGTTAAATCTCCACTCCCTGCACTTTGTACTGGGCACCACAGAGAGCCGAGGGCTGGTAATTTAGCATTTTAACTAAATAGCTATTAACCCCACTGTTTTTACTGTTGCTTGCTTATATTAGGAACCTTTATTTGGACTCCTTGGGGTGTTTTCATGCCCTAATTCTGTCTGTGCCATAGAAAGTTTGAAAGCACAAATTTAAAGCAAGTCTCCGAGGTGACCATGAAGGTGGCCAAAACAATAATGGACTCTTTAGAACGCAGGATTTTGTTTTTCTTTCCTTATAATGTTGCCATGTACCTTTAAGATACTTTGTAGTGGATTCTCCTTTACCAATGTCACCCAGAAAAATTCACAACATTTATTCCTTTTCATCTATACTTGCACTTTTAAGAGCAGCAGAATTCATTTGGCTGTTGAATAGTATGTAACCTTGTAGCACTTAGGCTCTGCCTCACATTCAGACAATATGCAAATCAGGTAGAACTCATCTTGTCTTTGAACTGCTCTACTTGCTAAACACCAGTCACTCGTGTTTTTTTTTCTTTTATTGTTTTGCAGGCGAGACGCAGCGGGGCCTTCAAAGGCAGGCAGGGTACACTGACAAATACAAATTGTGGAAATGACATGGGCGATGGAAATGCAGGATGTGTGAAGAAGAGCAGATGAAAGGGGAATGTAGAGAAGACGAAGAAGGAGGGCAGGGTGACTGGACCATTGCTTCCATGATGCATTGCTTGTCTGCATCCCCTATGGTTATCTGTCAGAGTCACAGCACTGTTGAACTGCGAGCAATGCTAACTAGCCCTGCCTGTGCTGACACTTATCATCAGTGAAGAATGGGTTCTAAATAGACCACCCAACACTGGATGTATACAAACACCCAGGGAAGCAAGTAATATGAACTGCAACAAAGTGTAAAGACATTTATTAACAGTCTGTGGAATAGTAATGTTTCATAACATGTAGTCATTTTCACTTGGTCTGTGTTGCTAGACATTGGAAATGAAAACAGCCCTGTGTAGAAAGATGCAAGTGGCTTGAACTACAACTTCAATTTTCTTTTTCCCAAGTGGAAAATGTGTCTTTTCAGCCAGATAAAAACAAGACGCACATAGAAAACAAAAGAAAAACAAAAGTCTTTAATCCATATTTTCCTGTCCAACCAAATTAAAACACACGTAACATAAGGAGTGATTTTTGACTGTGGTTTTACATTTTAACCAGGTTGCTTGAATAAAAAAATTGTCTTAGAAATGTTACCAAAATTAGTCCATTTTAACCCAGATAGATTTTGGATTGCTGATACATGCTTTTATTGACAGCCACTTGGATTATTGCAACTCTCTTTTTACGAGTCCCCCAAGAAGTCTCTGAGACCTTCAGTTAATTAAGGGTCACATCAAGGATTTTAACCAATACAAAGTAAGGACCTCATAAATCCAATCTGCTCTCATCGCTACACTCAACTGTTTCTTTTTGAAACAGATTTTATAGTCCTTTTACCAAGTCTTTAAATATTTTATCAGCTCCTCATATACAGGCTGCCTTTCATTTTATAAGCCAACTGGAACTCTGCTATTCTTTTAGAAGTTTCCAAGAATTTCCCTTGAAAATACTGGTGAGGCTGCTTTAAGTTTTTATGGCCCTAAATTGTGAGGCCCTCCACCTTTTTCTATTTTTAGTCAAATGTTTTTCTTTTCTTTCTTTTTTTTGGAATATAATTTGAGCAAAATTTAAAATGGAGCTGCGGAAGTCGACACGCCCCCTCCCCTTTCCTCCACTCTCAACGCGACCATCGTGAAGAAAGCTTGTGTGTTAATTGACAGCATAAGGCCGATAACCATTGAGATTTCTGTGTAAATATTGTAAATATGTGGGTGTAGGGGAGAGAAGCCTTTTCTTTTGATCCCTCTTTTTTCTCCTGTTCTTCTGTTAGGGAGTTTGGTAAAATGACTGTATTTTCTTTTATTTATTTAAGATAGTTTGGGTTTTGATGAAAATGTTTTGTTCATTATTTCGGCCTGTGCTCTCCCTGAAGTCTGAGTATTATTGCAGATGTATGTTTCTGTATTTGCCCAACAAATGGGAATTTGAGATACATTGATTTCTGTTAACTGAATATGTTGACATTTCTTTAGCTTTGCTTTTCACTTGATTTTGGTTTTAAGAAAATAAATGAATGTTAAGTAAACATTTTGTAGAAGGCAGAGCAGGAGCTGAAATAAGCTGTAAAGACTATATAAAGTGACAAATATATCTGATACAGGACTAGGGAAAGAGGAAATTGATGATGAGCAAAACCTATAGAAAAGCAGCAAGTGAAGTTGATACACTTGATGATTCCCTTGTTCCTTCTCTTGTCTCTAGCTCTGCAGGTTGTTCTGAGGTAAAAACGTGGTCCTTGGACAGTGCTTAAAAAAACTCTAGAGATTACATCAGAAGGCAAAGGCCTCTTGAGTGAGGACTGTTGTCCTTGCTGCATCTCAGTCAGTGATTTGGTGTTGTTGCTATGACTTTTTGACAAGCTGATCACTTGTTGTGATTTCTCTTTTACGATATTTTCTATGATTAATTTGGGTTCTCTTATCGATTGTTGTTCGCCTCATAGGACAGCCTAAAGGTGAGGCTTTACATGTACACATTGGGAAGCAAAATTTGGAAATATAAAAGTGAACAAGATTGTCTTTAAGTTAATGGTGCAGGTCCTGAGTTACTTGTCATTGTTTGTATACGGTGTAAACCAACAGACACTCGCCTTAACCTGTTAGTTTTTGCAAGATACAACTACTTATGGTCTACTACTTGCTTGTGTAGAAGCTAGAATCATGTTCTTGGATCCTCTGGGCACAACAACTCATCAGTACTACATTTGAGTCTGATTAGCATGGAAATATGAGATATGTTAACCTCCTGTAGATCTACGCCCTTTTAACCTCTCTCATTTACAGCCCTTCTATTCTGCAGTTCATTCAGACTCTAGGGGACACAGAGGAAGGAGATGGTAGACGCTAGAATTCGAACATTTGTCTTTTTAACAGCAGCAGGGTCTGCATGCAGCCTTTCTTTCAGCCTCGATGTCACAATTCATTACTGTGTGCTGCAACTGGGCTGCAGCCCCAGATTTAATCAAGCATGTAATCAAACTATTGCCACTAACAACAAATGGAAATGCATTCTGTGATCAATATGCATTTCATGAAAAGAAAATAATCAAGGTGCAGACTGCAACATTAGCTCTCTGACCACCCTCGAAAGACCCTTGCAGTTTTTCAGCAAAGGAGGAGATGGCAACGTTCTCCAATTCCAGGCACAAATGTGACTGGCACTGTAGATGAGGACAGGCTGAACCACATCCCACTCGCCTGTGCTGCCTCGTGGGAGCTCGTCGACTATCTAGCAGTCTCAGAGCTGGTGGTCTGTTTATCCTGGGTTACCTTGTTACGCTTTTTGGAAATGGAAATCGGAAGCAAGTTTTTTGTGGATCATAACATTATGTATTTCTCAAATTTCCGCATGAAATCTGTTTCTGCCTGTCGAAGCTGTGGTTAAACAAAACAATACAAAGAATTATAAAGTCCTACGCAGCTCCTCAGCTACATGAAGCTGTACAAGTTGTTCAGAGTCATCATACAAAAATATCAAATTGACTTATTAAAGTTCTTCTGTGCCACATGGAAATTGTATTGTGACTTAATACTGATCGGTAAGGGGGCAATCTTGCCTGAAAAATAGACTGAAAAAAGACAGATCTTTAGTCTTATTGAGCTTCTTTCCCATGCAATTCATACAAGAGTAGAACATGTATCTGATAAAAGAAGACCATGATGTGAATAAGTGACTGCATAAAAAGCATTGATGACACTTCTCCAACTCTCCCATTGTAGAAATGACACGCTGAAATATATGGCTTTGACATGATGTCATTTTTGAACCCGAGTCTTTGCAGTAGGGGTCAGCTGGTGGAAACCCGGTATTGAAGTCCCACCCCTCAGATAACAAAAACACTCACTTACTGATAACGGTAACAATAAGATACTTCAGGTTTCCTCACAGTCCACAGCAAAACATATTCTACTGTCAGTTTGAAGCAGACACTTATCATAATGGAAAGTTCAATTAATTGTGTAAGTGTTCTTTCCTCCTGCTCCTGCACTTCCTCCTCCTCTACTCTAATGCTAATCCTGTGCACAAAGCACTGCAGGGGTCGCATTTGTCAACAGAGCTATCATACCCTTTCGGCACCGCATCCCTTTTTAAAAGCGCCAAATCATAAGTAAAAATTAATGTCTCAAAAATATGAGTGAGTGAAGAAAAAGGAGATAACTAGAATGTTAGAAGACTTGAGTCGAGGGATTGGCTGAACACAGTCAATAAATCAATCAGTTGTATTTACTAGCATAAGTATCTGAACAAAAGTTGTGTCCTAGCAGCAGTCTGCGAAATTGACTGTGTTTGTTGTTTAAAGCTCCTGTGATGAGCTTTTAGCTGCTTACTAAACAGACTGAAATTCAGACTGTTGCCTTTATATTACCAACAAAATCAAACAAGACCATTAGCATACAGATTGATTATTTCAATTAAAGGTACAGTATGTAGAATTGCATGCTAATGTTTACATTAAAATATCTAACTTAAATTAAAAATGGACTAAACCCATGTTATATATATTTTTAGTTGAGTACTTACATCACCTCAAATATTTCCAAAAGTTATCAAAGCCAGAGAAATCCGTAATTTTATAGTTGTAACGTGCCGTGTCTTGTAGGCGGCTGCCATGATGAGCCGCCACGATAGACAGGAAATGTTGATCGTTGTCAAGGAAACACCGGATGTTACGTCAAAGACCGCTGCATAGGCTAGCGCTAGCTGCTACTGAAAGCTGCCGTTCTGTCGCTGTATGTGCTGCTGTGATAAAAAAAGTCATGTAAATTATACTTGGATACATCGTCAGTAAACATATTGTCTTTCTCAGGTCGGTTTCGCCCGTTCGTATTGATTACCCATAATACACTGCAAGCCTCGACGTCGTCTTTTGTTATTGTTTTGATTGAGAGCCCCCTAGCGGCGGATTTTACATACTGTACGTTTAAGTTATTTTTAATGCCTGAAATAGCTGCTGTGGGGTAGGTGTCACAAATAGAAAACTAACAGTACACCCCAGAAACATTCATTGTAACATTTCCAAAAGCAAAGACTCACAATGAGTGATATGTTAGACTGTTAGAAGAAAGCAGGGTGAGATATTTCGTCAGAAAACACTACTTACTACTTACAACAGTCCTGCTTATATATAGGACATAATCAATGAGATGAGTGGCACCAGATTTAAGAAACACAGTACAAGATGTAAAAAAATTCTTTATGTGCGAGCACCTAGTAAGAGTGTACCTAGCTGGGGAATGTAAACACAGAGGGGTTTTCAAGTGGGTACCTCCTTCCTCAACGTTTCGTTGATAAGCCCACAACGTCTCAGGAGGGCTCAACAGTGAATTCTGGCGTCCCAGAAACACCCCCCTCTGTGTCAACCTGGACTGCTACCTTGGGGCCCAGCAGGAATCCTTCCTCTTCATCCATAGCCACTGGCTGCCTTTCTCCGCTGCCTCCGACATAGCTTTGGTCGCTGCCTGCAGGATCTGACCTCTGACCTTGTCCACAGGACCTCGTACGTAGATTGGACACACAAGTTGTCAGACATTTCTCTCTGTTCACGTCATCAGAGAGACTATGCAAACAAAGGCTTAATACTTTTGTCTGGACTTCACCTCTCCTGAGGGACCCAGATATCCTCAATTTAAGTCCAACCTTGGTGAGATGACGTGCAGTTCTTTCTTTCTGTTTCCTGACTCATAGAAGCATAACAGAAGCACATTACCCATTGGTGCCCAGTTTTCTTTGGAGTCTAAAAAGAGTCAAACTAAAAGGCCTATCATTAAAAGAAAAATCAATTTAATTACAGCTAATAAATGACTCTTCTCTCAGCACAATGGTTTACCAGGCAGTGAGTATGTTTAATTAAAGATGCTACACATTGTTAGGGAAGCAGTTGAAGTGAAGGGCCCTTCTTTGCAGTACCACAGTGGGAAAGTGGAGTTGAATTAATAATATTTTACTGATGAATGATAGCACTAGCACACCTGCGGATTGTGTAAAGGAGCGTTGAGAGCGCTGTTGATCTAAATCATTGATGGCTCTCACTGATTGCTCACGCTGAGGTCCGACCAATGAGACGAACAAGTTCTTAACTCAGAGCACGTTTTCTATTAGAGCAGTCACTGTAACAAGATGGGAGCAGGTGTGGGGCTGCTCCCATCTTTTCACTAGTTCGACTGCTGCAACAATGACAGTATGAGGGCCTGTCTTTGAGGACAAGGAGGGAAAAGTGTTGTGTGGACACATGTCTCTTTGTGAAACACAGCTCAGACAATCCCTCCATATCAGTATTTACTCACATTTATTGTCTTCAATTTCTTTGTGTTTGTGTCAGAAAAAAAAACAATGAAAAGTTTTGCAATTTGGAAAGTATGCTCATTAACTTAATTTCCAAGAGTAAGAGGAGATTATTGATAGCTCCTACAGTAATATCTGTTAAAATGAGGTTGTAGCTAGGTGATGGTTAGCATAACTAGCATAAAGACTTGCATGTAAACACTAGCTTGCTTGGCTTTTCCAAAAGTAACAAAATCCCCCTACCAATGCTCTACATATGACTTCAAAACACGTTCCTTTTCTAAACTCGGTACATGAACTTGTAAGTCTGCGAAGAACAAGCCAAGCTTTTTGGTAGGCTAAGCTTGTGTTATTAACTCTCGACTGTACAAAGTAACTTAGGCAAACAATTGCTGTTGGCCGTTTTATAAAGATGAACAACGTCAATAAGTAGATAGAATGAAACATTTGCCTAAAAATGTTTTAGCATTGCTGTAATATATGTGCTCCAAAGCTAATTTCTTGTATAAGATGCACTTTTAATGTTTATATTTGTTTTTTAAGCTTAAAAGTGGGCTGCAACCTACAGTATATGCAGGTGCGACATACCAGTATAAAATGCTGAGACATATGCCATCATGACCCCAAGTGTAGCCGTCACCATCTCCCACTAAACATGACCTGACGCCATTGAAAATTAGCAAGCACCGGTTTCACTGCCCAGAATTTCATGCATTTAAAGAATACAGTGGTATAGTGTATTCTTTAACGAACCTAGTGCAGTGCTGGTTTGATTGAAAATACCCCCTCAATTAAAGACAACAAATGACAAGCAGCGATGAGTAGTGTGACTCTAGGTGAAATGGTCGCAGTTATTGGGTCCTTACTTCACAGCTATCAATATTACTGTAGGCTGTCAGCTCAACTACCATACCAGTAGCTAGCAGGATCTTGAACTCCACATAGCCAAAACAAAAGGTACCAGAGAGAGCTACATCGCTGCGTAGAATCTGCATATTGGACTTTAGTGAACACAATGGTAATTGTCTTGCAGGAAGACAGCTCAAACCTTATTCCCTCTGGAAGACTTCCCATATCAGATTATGTTTTAATTAACTGTGGGATTTATAATCTGGACTTTCTGTGTGATTTTTTAGTAAAATCTACCTCATCTATCTAAATTTAAAAAGACAAAGGGCTTCAAACTCTGATAATGACTTTGATTTAGCATGTCCTGGAGCATTTATTATTGAAATTGTTTGGGTTTTAGGATGATGAAAAATGACGACAGATCTGACCCTTGTAAAATCTAACATCAACTTGGTTGATCCCTTAGGAGGAGAATTTAAATATTACCTTTATGTAAGGCCTAAATGGATACCCTGGTATTTTCAGAGGACAAAAGGCACAGATGGAGACATAAATATGCAAACTGTTGCTCTATGAAGATGTTAACAATAAGGACAATGCATTATTATTATGGTAATGGATGTACAGCAGCTACAGCAAGTTCAATTTACCTTGAAACTTATTTTATCAGACGTGCACACAAACACACACTCCCATCACGCTAATAAATGTTAAACAATCTCTATGGTGGAACGCAGGTCTAGAGTGGCTTTTAAAAAGGAGGCCCTTTTGGTAAGAGGAGTTCAGTACTCCAAATACTGAAGTGACACTTCTCTTGCCCTGCATAATTTTAGCTTCTGTGTCTGACAAGTAGCATTTTTTTATAACTATGATAAACAAGAAGTGCTCTTAGTCTCAAAGACATAACAAATTCAACACATGCAACAAAAGTACTTGGCCAACAGTTACTGATTTACAGTCTGGTCTTTCATCATGTTACAATAATCTCTTATGCTTTGCTGTTATTGATTTAGAAGCACTTGAGAAATGAATGTTTCCCAGAAAAATGGTTGCAGAATGGAGGACTAAATAAATTCTTTAAAATTCAAACTTCCTCAAGGTGACAGGTGATGGATTTGAATTTATCCAAACTGAATTTATTTTGACCCTTTGACCACTGATCTCTCTAGGGCATTTCTATTGATTTCTATTCATCCAGCATGATATCATTTTGTTTCGTCAATGCCCTGTGCTTCTCTCGTTGAAAACAGGAGACAAACTGCCTTCAAAACAACCCAAGAAGACTGACATTATTTAGGAATAATGCATTGTTTTTTCGAATGCCTTAGAGTGAAAGGTAATAGAGAAGTGGATTGCGTTGGAAATCTGCACTCTCTTTGGTGAGAGAAGGGTTGAAAAAGAGTTTAGACAATATATGTTGGTCTCTGAGGATCAGTGAGAGAAGCCTTCTAATAAAACCTGTCTACCATCCACACAAATAAATAGAAAAACAAACAGAAACTTGGTGAATGTCGTGGCTTAAAGAGGAAGATTCTTTACAAAAAGAAACTCAAGGAACTTTACCGGCATATAGAAAAATGTATTCTAAAACAGTTTACTATGGTATTCGTTATTTTCTGTGACACCAGAGAGGACAGAAAGCTGTCAGCCAGTTGCAGCTGTTTCTGCCAATTCATTAAAGTTTTAAACAATCTCAGCATCCATCAGCTATCTTCTGATGATTTTTATATGACTCTGGGAATGATGGGAAACTTCTCTGGAATAATGGTGTAGCCAGCAGTGGTCAACCATCAACCACTTCAAGCCAAGACTCCTTTTTCTGTGTGCTGCATTGTTTACAGTCCAATTAGCAACTTGAGACGCGACCGTGTGTTCAAATCAAAAGGGTATCAAAATTCGCCCCTCTACAGTGTGTCTGCAAAGTCATTGTCATAGTTACTTGGTTTATTACATCCCCTGTAGTGCCCATTCATCTGTTTCTGGTAGGTCTTAGTTTCACTGTAAATAGTAAGTTACACAGAGGCTTCACTCTAGTCCGGACCCCACCACATGTGCGAACCATGTGAGTGGCTGTTATTTCCATTTTTAAGTTCCATTTGGTCTGAATGTTGTATGCCTGGTGTGTTTTGCTTTACTTTTCTCACTCCCATTGACTTCCATTGGAGCAACACACCTGCGTGTAATCAGGTAGTTTGACTCATGCTGAGAACACACCTGTTGAGGATCCTCCTCAGAACTTTAGTTATGACAGTAGTAGGTAAATGTTATCTGCACTTTTGAACAGCTATACTCAAGTTTCTCCAGCCTCTGTTACTACATTTTGTGCTTAATTCACCACAAGTGATCATTTGTCTGGATTTTTTCAGTACCATTTTTCAACTTAAGTGGTAAATGGACTTGGAATTGTATAGCGCTATTTTTGTCTTCTAGGCTGCTCAAAGCTGCTTGTACACTACATGTCACATTCACCAATTCACACCATATTCCAAAACTTATGCCAGAGGCTGCTACTTAAAATGCCCATCAGTATTTATTAATCCCATTCATACACATCCACACACTGCTGGGTATGCCACTCACAAGCAATTTGGGGTTCAGTGTTTTGCCTAAGGACACTTTGACATGTGGCTGCAGGAGAGCTGGGGATCATACTTATACCTTCAGGTCCACAGCCTCAGTAGTTGTGGCTCAGCCTCTCGTGTCTCTCTGCTTGCCTTACCTTGTGTGAACTCTGGCTTAATTCTTGGGTAAGAACCCAAGAAGAAACTGTGATTTACTCTCAATGATTAAGTAAGTTAGCAGAAATAACAAAATCACGATTCATAAATGTGAAAGCAATCAACTTTTGTATTGCTTGTTTGTTGAATGGTGATCAGTTCAATCATTTCTAATGCATTCTAAGAAGTCAGGAAATCGAATCACTGATTGGCTTCACAGCATCAACAGATATGCGCTCATGTTAGAATGTTTTAACCAAAATGGATTGTATGCACTTGTATGAAGATCTGTTGAATGATGAATAAATTGTCATCAGATTGTCTCTGGTGAAATGGGAAGTCATAACACCAAAGCCTGCTGAAACTTGATTGGTCAATACTCTGGCTACAGACGCACTTCCAAAAGATTCTACTTTTTTGTAGAATCAGTGAAGAGAGATAAGGTTATCATTACTTTTAGGATTTTGTTTAATATTACATTACGACCAATTTGACAGTGCACGGTGCAGACTGCGCCTGTAAGAGACTGCTCTGGTCTCGGACTCAAGGAGAACAAAGTCCAATCTTATCAATTTTGCATGAAGAACTCCTGTACATTTTACATAAGACTGTTTATACAAATACATCTACTAGCCAATTAACACTGTCAAAAACACTGTGCTTCGGGCGCTGGTGGCGCAGTGGCCCCATGTATGAAGGCTATATTCCTCCCAGGTTCAAATCTGACCTGTGGCTCCTTTCCCACACATCATTCCCCACACTCTCTCCCTGATTTCTAACTCTCTGCACTGTCCTATCTCTACAATAAAGGCACAAAATAAACACAATAATAATGCACAATGAGCTCATTGTGCATTATCCTGTACTGAATATGCTCTAAAAAAATAATGCATTTTGTTTAATAAATGTGGTGTTTTACAAATAAGACAAAAACTCAACTGAAAAAAGCTGTTTTACAAACCCTTCAACCAACACAAAGCTTAACATATCTGAGTTGTTTTCCTTTTGTTTGAATAAAAGCCGTTACAACTGCTACATTAAGTAGCCTCCAAATTTGTAAGATCTGTCAACAACGTTTCCTCTCATTCCTCAAAAGCGTGTTAAGTAGCGCATTAACAGTTAGAGCCTGGAACACTCTGCATATCTAAAAACCAAAATCTGAGCTCTTAAACCCGAAACAGTTTTTATAGTTAAATCTCCTTTTAATACCGTCCCTTGGGTGCACAGGTGGTAAAAAAGTTCCAAGTGTTTAAATCCTGGCACGTTCAGCTTGGTGATGGCAAACTGTAAGTGCTTCAGAAGGCTTAGCTTGTTTAAAATGATTGCACTGGATGGCCATGGTCCTGCATATCTTTTGTTTATCTCTTTTGCCTGATCAAAAGATTTTGTTTCTGTGACCTATCACTGCTTTTGGCTGAATTACTTCCTGTATTGTATGAATTCTTTAGTCTCATCATATCATCATCATCATCACATAAAGTCATGGAAGGCTTTGTCATATGTGCTGTAGATGTTTCTATCACTAACAGTTTGAGAAAAGCTGGTATGGAGTTTAACTTTTATAATGCGACAAGGTCAGAAGAGTATGTGGTGTGTATGACAAAGCACCTGTTTTAATTTAAGACTACATCGAACTCAAGTAGAACACACACAGGCATACACACAGCAGATAAGACAAAGAGATTAATGAATGCCTTGATGGTTTGCAACACCACAATGGTAACTTGACTAATGGGAGAGCTCATTAAGCGGAGCTGACAGTGTGAATACAAAACACATTAGTAATGAATTATGTTGATAACAATTAAAACGACACTTGACCAAACAACAGAAAAACATTCATATAACTCCTCTATGATACAACATGACATGTTTGAATTGTAAAGATGGGTATTTGAAAATATCAATCTATCCTCAGGCCATTAACTTCGGCAGAGCGAGAAGTCTGCAGCCAACTGGGCTCGAATCGCTACAACAAATAAAGTGCATGAGTAACAATTGCCGCCAACAAACTTAATTCAGCCCACGTCTGCACTGGGCAATGGGTTTTCCTATAATTATAAGATCTAACCAAAATGAGCTGCATCTTCTCTGGGAAATAGTCTGAAAATAGTAAAAGACTTCAGGTAAAATGTGCACAGCGGACTGTGATGAGAAAATGGATGTTTTAACCTTCTGTTAATATAAAGTTGAATGACTGAAGCGTTTTTTCGCCAGCAGACACGCTGTGAGATACAATATACAGATGCTACAATTATCATAATGTTGTAACCGTGTGACAAGTCTGACAGGGACTAGAAGCAAAGCAGGAACGTTTTAAGCTTTCGGCCTCACACAGAAGTTAATTCTGCTGAGCCCCCCCACAAAAAGGAAAAAATGATATGGCCCCTATCTTGCACAGAAAGTGTCTTGGCGTGTAACCAAGGTGTCTGTCCCATTTTCTACCTGACTCAGTTGACTTTTTCATGCAATGCACCAACAGTTAGCGCCCATGTTTAGCACATAGAATGTTAGTTTATAGATCCTGTCCATTCATGTCTACATGTCTGGAGATTTGAATCATTTATGAAGATATGCTTCAGTGCCTCATTTCGAAATGTTCACTGCCTCGTTCTGATTGTTTCTGATGTTGTAGGAATACTTCAGCTTAATATAACTGCAATCCATCATCAACATATTTTTAGTGTCCTGGGTGTGTTCTGTGTCTTAAACGGCACAGTGAAAGGAAAGAATTTAAATGAGCCAGCTGGAGTTCGGTCTATCTCAGAATAAAGACTGACACACCAGCATGCAGGCCCACCAGGCTCTTAAAGGGAGCGATTTGTTTGATTAATGTTACACCCAAAACACATCTATGTTTAAGATGAATTCAGCATGCAACTTATCCAACCTCCTTGTGTCCTGTACCTCACTAAATGCCCGATTGTGCGGCATTTAACTACGCTTTGTACCCTCTGAGGTCCAAACTGCACAATTTTCGTTAAATAAATCGGATGGATTGAAAAATATAAGACATTTAGGTCGTGATTTTTCATGAAGGAGTAAATGGTGGGTCCTGAGTGGCGACCAGTTGAGAACCATTGTTTAAGACAATGCTCTCTCAAGTGTCAAAATAGAGCCCTATATATTTCTTGTTTTTCTCATCAGGACCAGTGATGAATGAGAGATGTAATTGAATAAAAAATGATCCCTTGGTGTTAAAAAATTAAACCAGTGGAAGTGCCAATAGCCTAGTGGTTATGTTGCGCACCCCGTGTACAGAGGCTATAGTCTGTGGGTTCGGATCCGACCTTAGCCCTTCGCTGCGTGTTGTACCCCGCTCTCTGCTTCCAGCATTTCCTGTGTCTCTTCAGCTGTCCTATTCAATAAAGGCAAAAGGGCCAATAAATAACTTTAAAAAAAAATCTAACCAGTGAGAAAGTGCATAACTGCAGTTCCTCCAGTGTCCACTTGAGGCTGGCTCCAAAAACTAAGATAACCCCATATTGACCAGTGTTAAATATCCCATTTTTACAGCAGAAATAAAAATGTTTACAGCCTGGTACAAAAAACTGTTTTGGTCTCTGTAGCTCATTTCTTTATTTGTAAATGCTCTATGGGGGTTTAATGTTTAGAACTTATCTGTTTTGATTATATTGAGGCAAAGAGTTATGCTGAACTAGGAATCATAAGAGACATGGCTGATTTTACTGACAGGTGGTGGACTTGTTGTTACTGTTTGCAAGGAGGCTAGGCTTCACTTCATTGACTGCTTTTCAATTAGCTGGAAGTAAGTTGGAGTAAGCATTTCTAACATGGAAACGGCCATCGTGAGTCTTCATAATGCCTCTTTAGAAACTGATATTGTTGACGTCATTGTCACTATGTGCATGTTTACACAGTCTACAAAAGATACTGATTGATCATTTGATTGTATTATTAAATAAATTGCTCAAACTGGAACTTTTTCATGCAGGTTATCTTCTATGATTAGACACATGTTGTGATGTCTGTCAGGTTTTCTTGCAAATACATTGAAAATGGAAGTGTAAAGAGGGGTACACAATCTTTGCATTTCAGAGACATGCACACTTTCTTCACTACAAAGCTTTTGCTGATTTAATTAGGTGCAATTCATTCTGAAGAGTTTTCTGGTCTTCCTTTACCTTAAAGCCCCTGTATGTAACTTCTCAGTTGTGGTGCGCTTTGGCGCCAACAGCAGGTCTCTGACCGAACTGCACTGTCGTAAAACGGTTACGTCTCCCCGTCTGAGCCAGCGTGCACTTGTTGTCAAAAAGAGTTGGAAGCCGGTTAATACGCTGTGGGAAGTTAAAGAACCATGTGGACTGAAAAGGTACAGTAATATTACCAGATTTTGATCAAACCTAAACGCCTGCAGCCCGTTGTTTATTATGTGTATATGTATTCAACTGTTACCATGATATCTGTAGCCGTGGCTAAATGGCTACATGTAAACATGCTAGTTGTAGATCGGTTTGTAAGGTTACAAACTTTTATGAGACAACATAAGATGGATACATTTATTTATATGTTTGCAAACTGGAGACATAACTTGTGATGACTTTCTGCTCCCGGTAAAGCTGCTAAACGTGAGACAACGATGACACCGGTAATGATGCAGCCTGACGTTACGACTCCATCTGTTAGATAATATCTGCAGGGATGTTTATTCTGCCATCGAATAGCTTTCCTGTTAGCAGTGAAACAGATCATAATACTGACTTGTTGGGCAATATTATAACTACTTTGCAACCATGTATATGTCATAAGTTGAGTTATAATGGTCTGTTTATGCGTTGCTAACTGTGTCCGAGGTTTATGTTTTTCAATATCAGTTTTCCTTTTATTCCAGGATTCAACCTCAACTTCATTTCTCCATCCATGATGAGCAGGAGCCCGGGGGGGGGGGGGAGCGTCGTCATGAATCAAAGCTGCTGCGTCTGGAAGATCAGAGAAGCTTTCTCAAGAGGACAGTACCCTGGCTTCAGGGTGCGCTGCCTTGTGTCAAAATGTCTTATAGACGTAAATACCTGTTTTGGTGTAGCTTTCCGTATTTTTGTGTAATTTCAAGTTGAGTTTGTTGAGTTCACTAAAGTTATTTGTTTTGACCATTGTTTGCAAAATAAAACACACATCTTTTCCTTACTCTGTTGTTATGATTGCATTTAGAAACTGTAATTGTTCTGAGCTGGTTATAACAGTAATTGTGTGCATTGCCCACTGATTTTTAGTTCTGTCTTATTTATATTTACATAATAACAAAAACTTTATCCAGGTTTCAAGATTCAAGAGATTGACATTGGGCAGAACGATCTCCCTGAGCGTTGTCATGCAGAATACAACAAAGGTAATAAGAAAACAGGAGAATATAATATGAAGGAAAAGCTACAGAGATCAAGATCAAATAGTTATTTATTAGAAAAACACTGATTTTACATATAAATACAATCAAAAGCACTTTTTGGCACTCATTTACACATTCAGCTGCTTGAGGGAGGGAGGGGGTCTACACCGTCCTGGAGCTTTGTTATGATGGACCTGATCTCTGATGATGCACAGCTGTAGATACATGCAGGTAGGAGGTTTAGGAGCAGCTTCTCCTGTGAAATGTGAGTGAAGTTTAGCTCTGGGTGGTGTCTGTGCATCATCAGCACCAGACTCTGTCTTCTAGGAAGATTCTCTCTTTTCATCACTGATCGTAGTCTGGTCTTTTTCAAGGCGTTCACACTCCAGCTCTTTGATTTTTATTGCAGCAACTTCAGAACCTTGGACAATAATATCATTTAGTATTAGAGTTGTTTCATATTTTCAAAACTGTATATGTATATATATTATTAGCTAACGTTACTCCATGAAAACACACCTGTCGCGGTCTGACTCTGGACTCTGGCAGGGATGGAGGTTGCGTTTGTTGCTGGAGATGATGCTGAGCTCCTCTTTAGAAAGCTGGAATAAAGTTTGAAGTCAGTATGTTAGTTTATACAGCTGTGCAGAGTATAGTAACGCTAGTTTCTATAGCAACATGAGGGCGAAACTTTTGACCAGCGAGAAAGTTTGCACTTAGCGCTGCTCAGATAAATAGCAACCGGAGCTAACAATATACTGTTTGTATTATCATGCTACGGGCTGAACTTCTGCTGACATGGACCGACTTGGCATACAAACAACCGCTAACGGGTCGACATCTTTCATCGCCGTGCATCAGTCAAAGTCTGCACTAATAACTCCGACACATAGGTTAGCATGCTAGCGTTGCTAAATCAGAGGACCCTAACGTTATTCTGCTATTCTGGTCGTTATATGATAATGTCATCTACCTGTCAACATAGACTGAATGTTTTTTGGTGAAACGACTCTATAACTATGATGCAAAGAAACACAAAGTTTGAAACAAGCTACTCACCAGTAACAAGCCCAGCGTCGGACTTGCAGCCCTCTGTTTCTTGAAGCTCTCTCCAACATGTAAAAGCCTGTCCAATATTTCCTCTGGTCCGGTCACGCTCACTTTTTATCTTATTATCTTCATCAGTCACCGTACTTTTGCTCTTAGCCTCAGCCATTGTTTCAAACAGCACATCAGGCTAACTAACTCGCCGCTTCATCGCGTGAACTCTGTTGACTACAACAGTGCCGTAAAGCGGTGCGTACTTCTCGCGAGATAACCGCGTCCCGCGGTCGAATCTTACATACTGTGGTTTTCAGGCGAGAGGACCGCTATGCGGACGTAGGAGAGACAGCATTTTCTCCGCTGACATCTGTTGCGCCCTTAGATCGATAATAAAACGACATTTAATATAGGTGGAAAAGTTACATATTGTTGCTTTAATGGTGCAAACAGCTTTATCATGCAGTACCAGTCTTCAAATCCTGTCTTTGTAAAATAAAGATATAACCATTAAACAGTACAGAGAAAACTATGTGAAATAGAAATCAACAATTCCAGCAGTAGATCAACTGGATGAGCCTAATTTGTGTATCTGGGTGCTTGTGCCAATGTGCTCATTATGCATTTATTTGCAGTCGAGTCATGAGGCTGTGGTACAATAAAGCAGAGCAGTGAATCATTAGTGACAGTGCATTAAGGTAAAGGAGACTGCCAATCAAAGTAGACACAGAATAGTTAAGTTGCCTTCTGCTTGCATGTGGATGCCTGCGTTTGGGTGGGCACTATGCAACGAGCGTGCAGCTGCATAATGATTCAAGATGTCAATTAACACCTTGATGTTGTGCAGGCAGTTCACTGTGTTTCAAAACAATGCTAAGAATAATAGTTTTAGTGTATAATTCCTCCTAAAACATATTCTATCCATCATGCACCCTCCTAATAGAGGCCTGAGTGTATTGGTGCAGGGTTGTCTTCAGGTCAGCACTGCTAGAACTAACAAGGATTCAGCCTAGCTCGAGGACATTTCATGAGGGTGAATAATTGCCATATTGGGGGCTTGAACTTGTTTCCTCCAGTTGAAGGATCCTACTTGACATTAAGCTACCATGATGCACTGAGTTTCAAACTGAGAAAATACAATTCAATCGCTTCTTGTTGAACAACTTCCCTCAGACTTTTAAATGACATCCCCTTTCTTTCCTTGTATCTCATTTATTTTAAATGGAATTTTGATTATGTTAAATTTAACCTTGGCTATGGCAATCATCCTTTTGGGTGAGTCATACGCAGGGAACAGAACTCGATTGCCAAACTGCAGAGAAAGGAATAGTAATTATTAGAAATACAATTAGTCAGCAGTTATTATTAAGTCATGTGCCACCATTTCCAGCATGATATTACATAACGATACTAGTTTAACAGCATGCACATCCTTTAATTACCTTCTCTGGGACATTTGTTCATATCTTTTTGATGAACCACGATTAAAGGCCAAAGAGATTAAATAAAAGGCGCCTCAAACTGAATCCTAATTATCTCACAGCTGTTTAAATAAAGCTAGAAAAAACTAGAAGTAGCCTCGTGGAAGATTTAGAAATTCACTTTCAAAATAAAAGCACAAGATCCCAAATTCGAATTGGATGGTACATTTGTGTGTAAATGTCCTTGTTATGTAGCCTATGAAAGATACTGGAATTTTCATCACCTGTTTTTATAATAGTTTTTTTTCATGTCAGTCTTTTGCCTAAACCCTTTCCTGTGTTGGAAAAATCTCAAACAACATTTTAGACAAACCTGTGTAAAATTACTAATAACCAACTTCAACAGTTTTGCAATGACCTATGACCATGCAGTCTATAGACTATGTTTTGTTTAATTTGATTTACAGTGAAGACAATGTAATAAGAATAAAATCTGGTTGATAAAAGGTTTATTATTAGTTAGTCTTGGCCTATACAATACATCACACACACACACACACACACACACACACACACACACACACACACACACACATATGTATAAATATATATCATTGAGAGTGACATCAAACAGGGAAAAGCAGTAGACTAAAGGCTCATACTCTCAAAACAGTTTTCAGCATATTGGTATGAATATTTTTAATTACATACGATAGCTCTGAAAATTGCAGTTATTTATTTTTTTTCACACATGATGTAAGTATACTGTATGCTATAGCTTTAATTTAAATTAAAGAAGTCACTTTTTCCTTTACATTTTTAATTACTAGAGTGAGGGTTTTATTTTGGATGCAGTATCCGGAAGTCTTATGTCCTAGTTTGGGTTACTTGACATTGGTCCCTGCTGCTCGCGACACAGCCGCACGCAGCTGCTTTCATTCTCCAGCGCTCGAGACGCAACACCGGAGAGGGGAGCTCACGCGTCTTGCTCCAAGGATATCATCTCTGATGGACTTCATTTAAGACAGAAGCACGCCGGTTTCCTCACTTAGGCGTAAGTTCGGCTACAAGTGCAGTTCTGCGGCTCATAAACTGCTCTGATGATCTTAAGTGTTTTTACCAGCACCGGTTTTTAATGTGTTTTATGTGTTTGCGCTCAACAGTGAGGTAAAAATAATTAGGGCATTTTTTTTTTTTTTATCCAAGAGTGTCGGCGTGTCTTTTATCCCTTGGATGCTGCTGTCGGGGTCGGTGTCTGAGCCCTGCAGGACCAGCCTGTCATAGGGCATCATTTTTTGGTTCTTCACAAGTGGATGAGGAATATTTCTCCGGAGATGCTGCTGTTGGTGCAGATATTGTGGTTTTTACCTCTGACCGGAGCGGCTCCTTCTCTGTCTTCCGAGCAGCTGGACACAGGGGTGGTAAGTTTTCCTTTATAGCTATACATAAAACAGAGAGGGGGGGGGGGGGGTTAAAACTTTTGCTGCCTGCAAGCTTAAATCATGCCCCACTGTGGGAGCGTGGGGTGACGTTTCCTACCTCTTCTTCGGCCACTCTTTGACGTCCAGGAAAGAGTCCAAGTGCTGTCTTGTCTGCATACTTGCTCTGAATTTTAACACCGCTGCAGCCCAGTGCACGAGACTGAGTGACGGTTCACACTGCATGAGGAAAAATCAGAGTCTGCAAATGAACTTCACCTGCCCAGGAACCAGAGAAATTCATAATTATAATTTTAAATAATCAATATGTTGGCCAAGTTACCTTTGGACTAATACATTAATGTATGTGAAGGGATTCGCCTTGGCGTTGTATCGACCGCTCCACAGTGTGCTGCTTTATCCTGTATTGATACAATTGACTGGGACTAAGCCCACGAGATAATGTAATAGGTTATTTTATCAGATGTTTCTGTCCATGCCTCTGAAAGACCAAGTAAATACAATTGTTGTGTTTACAACTGAGGATCCCAAAGGGCTGTGACAGAGCAGAAGTATTGATGAGGAGTATAAACACATAGATTTGACCAGAAATCAAAGCTCCACTTCAAACTATACAATTATTTATTTATTTTCTGAGGCGATTTACTTACAGTATAACCAATGATTCCAAGATAACTATAACATTACGCTGTATGTGCTTGCTGTTTAATTCTATTGAAGTGAAATTATGCATAAGTAATGAAGAAAGCCACACATCATCACTCCAATGATCCACATACAGTCAGCACTGAGGATAAGGCACCTGCACAAACAAAAGTTGTAAATTAACTGATGTTTTGTTGTGCACGTGTCATTTTTCCTTTTTATGTAGATTTTTCTATGCCATTTTTAAAAAATGTGATTATTCAAAATTTCCTAAGGGGGAATTTTGAGTTGTTGGCTTGTAAAAGCTGATTATTGTCTCAGTAATTTCATCCTCATTGAAGCGACGTTTCCCACAATTTCACTCCTCGGGGCGACATCACTTTTTATTACGACTCATCCCAACTTCTGGCTCGCTCTTTTTCAGCACTCAAACTCTTCTCAAAGCTGTGCTCAGGGATTACGTTTTTCTTAATAACTAGAAAAAAGAGCCCTGGAGTAGTTCAGTTTTATATTTCTTTACTTTTCTTTTTGCTTCAACTTTTTTCTTCCACCTTGATGTGCATTATTTGACTCTACATTTTTCACACACTTAAAACAAAAGACGCTTCAATTGTGAGAATGTGTGGAGCATCTTTTTTAATCTCTAGGCTTAGTGTGTGTGTAGGAAACCTAGATTTGTCCCAAATTTACATCATCTAATACTTTTTAGGAGAAAACAGCAAAGTAGTCTTTGTGAGTTTAGATTTGTGGTGTTTCTGTCAGTGTGTGAAGTGCCTGGACCTTTAGCCGAGGTGAATGCCAACCATGCTGACATCAGGACATGCTTTATTGCACCTTAGCTCTGAATTCATTTTTTCTGGTTATCCAAAAGGTCAGTTTGGCCACACAGACAGGGTTTCCATCACGACACACACTTCTTCTTGCAGTGTAACTTCAGCCACATACAAAGCCTTGGATCAGGCTTTTACCCCCCTCCCCATCACCCACCATTCTACTTCAACATCTTGTTTTGTTCAATTTCCACTTGCAACTTTAAATGTTACTTTTCAGGCTGTTTGCCAGAATAATTGGACCATGTGTGCATTTATAAGAGATGGTGTTTATTCCACTTCAACATTTTTACTTCGAATAAAGTTTGAGAGTTACTCAACAATTTTTATACAATTGTCCTGACTACAACTACTCTACAGACAGTGATATCAGGTGTTGGGAAAAAAACTGAGGTGAAGCCTTAGCGTTGTCTCTCCATTTATCACGGCAGAGAAAATACTGCTCAAGGTGGAAGCTTCCCTGCATTTCTAGATGGAGCTGTATGATACTTTCAGCCCAAAGTGGTTCGGCAGCAGCCTCCATACAGCCTGTAGTCCTACCATTATTCTTGTTGTGATGCCTGGAATACATTACATAGCACCACAGTGATGGACACAGACTTAAAAATGTCCATATTTGTTGTATGGCTTTGCACTAAGTATGCCTCTTAGTGGAGGTTACACAGTTCATGTAATAAAAGCTTGTATACAACTATGCCTCTTTTCACACACTATTCTGGTTTTGGAAAATACTCTACCTCTGTGGCTGTCAAGCTGACATCATGACTACATTGTCTTAAATGGAGCCACATAGAGATGCACTGATTGTAAAAATCAGAGCCAATGCTGATGTTCAAAATTACAATTGAGCCGATTGCTGTTTGTGATAACGATGTGTTTTTTATGACTTCTTTGTAATTCTTTGTGTCTGTATTTCAAATGATTTATTCAATTTTATGTATATAAATTGTTGTAAGTGATGAGGGTGCTGCAGCACTCCCTAAAATCTGGCACAATTAAAATCGTCAGCTTCTTAAAGCGTTTAAATGTTTACCACTTTCTATGGAATATGTAGATGAAGTGCAACACGCTTTTTTTGTTTTCTATAGTAGTCGTAATGTAGTAGTAACTTGTTTAAAAGCCTCCTGCAAAGTGAAACAACTCACAGCACGTGTAGAAGCTTTAAAGTTGTGCCCACATTGAGATGTTTCAGAGAGGTTTTAAACATAATCAAAGAAATCAAAGACGTGTGATCATCTATTCAGACAGAGCAGAATAACTAGATGTTCCACTAGACTTTGGAGTTTTAGTTGATTAGTCTCTTGACAACTGAGAACAACTTCTGAGAGAGAGAGAGAGGGGGACAGAGACAGAGAGAGAGAGAGAGACAGAGAGCTTATTCAGACGAGTACTGGTGAGTGAGTGTGTCGCTGCACACAGGCAGACAGACAAGAAACAAAAGCAGCTATTACAAACATTGAAATGAACAAATGTATATTTTCTATTGATATTAAGTAAATGTATTTAATGTGCTTTGTTTTCCAATTTATATAGTTATGTACAACTGTAATTTGCCGATCACCTGCAGTGCTGTGTCAGGTGCCGCAGGTTATGAAACTCGAGGCAAAGAGCGAAGGGAGTTTCTACACTATAGTTCATCGATCGAAGATGGCAATACAGATTCTAAGAAACAAACATGTAAAGTAAAAATGGGCAGAAATTATAGCAACCGTGAAGATATGTGGTTGTCTGGCAAGGTATCATTTTTCAAGTATAAAACATCAAAAGGTGTTGTTAACTGTAATGTTAATAACTTTGGAGTGTTGCATGCTAGAGGCTTCCCATCGTCTCTTCTTCGGGAGCTTTCTAATTCAACCTTGATTTCTTTGAAGACTTGAGACTTTTTTCAGGAAATACTCAATAATTAATCCAAAACTCATTGGGCCTCACTCACCAACTGTTCTTAATAATTTGGTATTCAACTTCAACTTCAACTTTATTTGTCCCCTAACCCCTAATCCCCACATACTTTGTGCGCTACAGTTTTGCTCAGTAGATGGCGCGTGCCCTGCCTCACTTAATCCCTAGAAATAATTAAGTTTCTGGAACGCTCATGGGTGCCATGAGCGGGTCTACACACATCACAGGAGAACTACAAGATCACGCGGGAATAAAGAGAAAACCTGCAACACGTGTTCTGTGCGTTTCCTTGTCTGACATCCTGTCCGGGCTATCCAGCTTGACGCGTGCCTGCAGCGTACTCCGTCGAAAATAGACTCGTAGCGTATTTGAAACAGAGCAGAGCGTAGTGGCGCTGGTGGCACGCTCCGGAAACGGACAACAGCGCCCGCTGTGAAAACACAATGATTGCCTTGAGTGGCAGCGAACTACGGCATAGTGCATGGTGCTGACGGACCGCCGCGTGCACGGAGTATGTGTAAATTGGGGGTAAGGGGAATTCGTTTTGCAGCTAGGCAGCTAGGTCTTTTAAAATAAATAACATACACATAACACTTCAGTTCACATTCATTAATTATGTTTTTTGCATCCCATGTGTCTTTTTGTGTGTCCCTGTGTAACCATTCCTCACACTGCTGAGTAAAACAGCTTGTTTGCTGCTGACCTCCTGCAGCAGAACTTCCAATTCAGAATGGCTAAAGTTTATTTTCAGTTTGGTGTCCGTTGCTCCGCCAGCGCCATCTTCGGCCCTCCGTTAGAAATCTCCACAACCTGATTTTTTGCTACCAGCATGTGTTTTTGGGCGTCTGCAGAGCCCTGCACTCATGCCCTTTTATGGGCATTAGTGGGCGGTTACCTATGCTAATTGGGAATAACAGGCACACGCTTTCGACTTGCATTCTGAAGGAGATAAGAACACAGCTGCGGACAATTCAGTCATTTAAGAACACAAAGGTGAATCTGACAGAGTCTTCTTAGAAATCTTCCTAAGAACAATTTAAGAAATGTTCTTCAGAAGATATTGGCGAATGAGGCCCTTTTTGGTTTTAATTTTTCCATTTTTCAGTGTTAAAAATTGTTAGCCATCCAGTCAGCCATTCCATGATGTCCTGGGTTTGACATTGGTCTCAAACTTGACACTGTTCTCCTCGCTTTCCACCAACAAGAGACACCATCACAGATGTTTGTGTGAGTGCTGCCTGAAAGAGGAGGCATCATGCAGTGAGATAGTATAGTAGTATCAAAGTGTTCTCTCATCAATGTCTATATACCAGCGCATGCCTATAGATGGATTCATTGAAGCGTTTGTACCAGGGGCTATAAGTGGATGTGTGATGTGTAATACAAAAAAATGTAATTCTCTTGTGCGAAACAAGGCATATCCGTGATATAATGGAGGAGCTTGCTGAGACTTTTTAAGACGGCTGCAAAGGGTTTCTTACTTCTATCATGAAGAAGAGCAAGTTTGGTGATAAGTTTTCACCTAAGAAAACAAATCTATAGAATGGAAACTTCATATACCACTTTTGCAGCATTTTCCAGCATCTGTGCTTTCCCTTTGTAGACTCAAAGAATGCTTTTCATTCTGGTTCTTTCACCCTTTTATGGAGGATTCTGTTGCAACATAAACCGTAAGCCATGGTGTGCTGGCGTTTGATGATGAGGTTTTTCAAGGTAGAAGAAACCTTGTATTCCCACATAGCTAACTGTCTCTGCACACTTTAAAAAAGTCTGAAAAGTTACTTTCAGTACCCTCAAGGTCTACCCTGAACGGCACAATGTAGAAACTTCCTGTGCCTCTGAACCACAAAGACATGAAAGTGCTCTTTCAAGTTTATGGTTTTCATTGCAGTCACCAAGCTTGACCACTTCTTACGTAAACAGGTGGTCCTTTTTTTTTTGCCCGCAAGCCCAAGAAATGTCTCATTTTTCATTTTTTTGTAGATGGCCAAGAAATAGGTGGAATGCAGACTCTTTCTTCATTCCTCAAGAAAAAGCATGGATGTCTTTGTAGATGCACCTGAAGTTCCAATGAAAGGATGTCCTGATGCCTTCTGAAGAGACACAACATGTGACTACCTCGCTCAGGAGATCAGGGGGAGAAGGGAGTAAAAGTGAAAGTCATGGTCATAGCTCTTCCAATAAGATATGAGTCAGAAAATGTCGATATAACATATGGTGAAAAATCCCTGTGTGAGAGGTGATGTGTGAAGTAGAGCTTAACGTAGCTCCGTTTGGGAAGGAAAAACTTCTGATTAAGGGGTAAAAACGTATTTAGACTCCACTGTTCTCAATCACCTGAGATAGTGAGCTTTCCTGCCTTGTTCATTGTAAAAGCATTCTCTTGTTTGATCTCAGGTAGCAAAGACAATTTATCAAGACCATTTGACTACAGCCTAGTCCATCATGAAAGATAGAGGGAAAGAATCTGTGTCGATGGTTCCAGCTATGTTTGTTGGCCAATGACTGATATCTTATCACTGGAGCAGCAGGGAGCGACAGAAAGCATCATTCTTCACCACGGTATTCGCCGTAAAGTCCAGATATGACGACATGATTGTACTCATCAGTCTTTCTACATTGTGGATAGTTGTTTGTGCCTTGCTCTGACGGCTTTACACTCAAGGAACACAACAAACAACCATGTAACCACAAAACAACCCTCCCATGTCCCTTCCTACTGCAGTGCCATGAAGCTCCATCACTTGGCATTTGGTTAAGAATGTAGATCTCACATACGGCGTGTGTCATCATACGAAACACAAAACGAGCCCTTAAGTAACTACACCACATATCAGAGGCTTTTGTTTTATACCTTTTCCTCTATCACATTTGATGTATGGCTCCATAGCGCAGATTTGCAATTTCAGCACTTGAGGGAACCGAGTCATAACAACTAAAACATAATATGCTTTATGTTTTCTGCTCACAGTATTATGTTCCTCGTGAGGAGTATTTTCTCCACTGGAACAGAGCAGCAGAGCTTCCCAAAGGAACTATTCACCTGAACATTCAGAGCTTCTCTTTTGAAAAGCAAGCCAGAGCAAGATTAGCAGCTGATAAATTACCCTAAATTAGTGTGTATTCAGCCACCGGTGGAATTTTTTCATTAAAGAAACAAGACCAATGACCCTTAACCCTCTAGATTCTGGGAGTGTGCGTGTGTGTGTGTGCGTGTGTGTGTGTGTGTGTGTGTGTGTGTGTGTGTGTGTGTGTGTGTGTGTGTACATGCATGAAAGGACCAACCACACCCTGCCAGTCAATTTCTCACTCTCATTTTCCTGTTTAATTTCTTCAATGACACCACCATCTGGCGTCAGTTCCTCTGTAGCGTTAGGCGCCCCCCCATCTGCTCTCATACCTCCGCCGCTCACTCTCCCTCACTGATGACGAGTTCTTATTAGGTTTTCAAACAGCAACAACAACAAATTATTTTCAGAAATATGAGGAAAGAACAAGCCTAACCCAGTCAGTCTTGTATTCCTGCTTAAATGTTTATGTAACGCTTGTTAATAAATGATAGGTCCATCTGATCAGCAATTAAAGTATCAACAGCTCTCAGGTCAATATGATACCATCAAACGTAGTTGTAACCCTTCTTCCGAGGTTGTCAGCAATCTACGCCACATTTAAGCATTACTTCAGATTTAATTGTGTTACTGTTCTACAATGAGCAATCATATTGACATCTTTACAGCCCCAATAAAATACCTATTTCCTTAATTAATCCAAGGCCTCCATCAAATGCTTTGAAAGAAGTTGACTTACTGTTTCAGCTAAAATAAATCTTCAGTTGCATATTTCTGTTTATACTTAAAAGAAAATGTGCTCTGCATCCAAGTTTGAAAGCAACAAGATACTTCCAGAGGAGCATCACTTGAAGTAGTTTTTTTTACCTTGTACTGAAAGCCTTAAAGGCAGGGTTGGTAATTTTCGAAAACTAGCATTATTTTGGAAGTAGCATTCCCTCAGACCTCCGTCTACACCCATCCCCTCCTCTCTGTGCTCCCTCAACAGCCACGACCCTCACTTACATTCACGAGCTCCGTTGCTCCAAAAGTGGACCTCAGCTCATTGCTTGCATTGTTTAGAAACTACCTTGTCTCATGTCTCATTCAGCGGTAAGTAAACTCACAGTATAAACTCTGTCAACTGTGACACGCTTGTGCACGCAAGGAGTAGAGAACGAGCAGGGAGACAGGGAGGTGTGATTGGTTCTCAAAAATTGGTACCTCATGACAGACATTGGTCAAAGTTTTTACAGGCTTAAAACTGCTACAGATGACATATTCTTCATCCCTTTTTCTGAGCACATGAATTATTCATTTCTGTCAGGACCTAAAGACAATTTCAACCACAATCTTAAAATGTGTATCTGGAGGAAATTACCAACCCTGCCTTTAAATAGTAAAGTCAAATATTCTGGAAATAAATTATTAGGTTTTTTTTTTACATAAAAGAGTCATTGTTGGATCATTTGTGAAGATTTCAATCAATAATCAGTTGGTAGTGGCTTTTCTGCTAAAGTATGTTGCAATTTACAATCCCTTTGTTTTTGTTTTTTTGTTTGGGTTAAAAACTGAAAGGTTGCTAGAAAGACATTTTAAATAGGTCTCATGATACACAACTATATGTTCGTTAATTAGACCCATAATTTAAGTGCACTGGTGTTGTTAGGGGAACCATAACAATGACTCAAAGATCTCAGCTTCAAACATGCTCCACTCACTCTGTTGTTTGAATCCTACCTCATTTCCTTCAAGGACCATTAATCCTCCATCCTCCGCCCAACAATGGTTCAGGAACTTTAAGTTAATCAGGATGGAAAAATGTTCATTTGAATAATTCAGTTTTTGCTCTGAATAGTATAATTGGGAAATCATTTCATTTCCAAGCCCTGTTTCTCATTCAGCAGGTTTGCCTGCCAATAGTACCACCACCCTCATTAGCAGGCTCAACGTGTTGGCCTGAAAATTGTGTACATTTCTCTTGCATTATATTCAGTCCTTCCCCCCTCAGTCTTGTTCCCTTTTTCTTTTAGTTCAGTATTTCAAGTAGGTTTTCTTTCTACCAGCACAACTGGCTTCTTCTGCTTTCAATGGATTTTAATGACCATTAGATAAGAAAATACTAAAGAGGCCAGGTGATTAAAAAAAAAGCATGCACATTTTTTAGGGGAAATTCTTTGTACTATTTGCAAATGAATCTTTTTTCAAGTCATTTTTTTTGTATTTCATGCATTATGGTTGCTAAGGAAAGGACAAAACAATAGGACCTGAGTCAGTTGGCTTTTGTTTTGATAGTTAAGTGTCCTTTGTAGTTATGGCAGCATTTAAATAGACTTTTGATTGGGATTTTGTACCAATTTTTTGGTGAGTAATGGTTTGGAAAGACCAACATACAAAAAACAAGTGCTGTTCCAAAATCTCTTTGTTAAAATGACTATTAAGAGGCAGCTGTGGCTCGGTGGTAGTCGGTGGAATCTCAATCAGAAGGTTGGCGGTTCGATCCAGCTCCTGCTGTTCACATGTCAAAGTGTACTTGGGCAAAAGACCGAAGCCCAAATTGCTCCTGGTGGCATAGCCAGCGGTGTGTGAATGCGTATGAATGGGATTAGTTAGTAATGATGGACACTTTACATAGCATCATCTGCAATCAGTGATGTGTGTGTAAATGGTTAAATCTGACATGTAGTTTAAGAGCGCTTTGAGTGTTCAGAGACTAAAAAGTGCTATATAAGCGTAGATCATTTAACATTTATCATTTAAGTATTTGCAATTGCTAAGTGGGTGATAAGGTTTGCACGTGTTTGAAAATCACACCAGAATGACACTCTGAATGCTACTTGCCATTTCAGTATGTTGTAAGACTCTCAGCCTAGATCACCAGGATACTTTTAGCACAACTGTCCCACTTCCTTCAAGCTGTGTGACCTTATGTCTGTAGAAACCCATCATGAGACCCATATTCAGGGCAAGGAGATTATTTCAGGAACAATGTCATATGGGAGATGACTTGAACATCGCAGAGAGGATATTTCTCATCAAAGAATGACAGTGAGCAAATGTTCAGTGTGTGATATAATGCACATTCTCAGCTTCGCAGGAAGCGGGGAAAACCAGTCCCTCAATCTGCTCCTATCCAATCTGTCACCTCAGCCTTGTCAAGTGTGCAAGTTCTCCAGAGACATGCAAGTTTCTGAGAAGACTGTCAGCATTAGTGAGGAGTTTAGGATTTCCTCAGACAGACATTCAACAAGGGTCTCCTGAGCCCTGACACCTCATTGGCTGCCACTGTAGCGTGGTGTTGTGGGACTGATGTGCAACAGCTGCAAGCCTTCAGACAATGACAACACATCGATTTACAGATAAAGTATGACACAGTGACTGCAGAAGTTGAGTCAAGATGATTGTTATGGCTCATGGGAGGAATAAATACAAATCTTAATAAGTTTTACAAGCCTTTTTGCCACAACTGTTTCTCAACTTCTAAGTGAAGAATTGCATTTAGGTTACTACTGAACAAATATAATCTTCTGGGTAAGGGGCAATAATTGTACACACAAAGTTCATGCATACATCATGTCCCACACATTTCCAGCATAACAATATCAATCCCAAAGGTACTTCTGTCGTAATGATGCTGCATCTCACCTCTTAAAAAGGTCCCATCAAATTGTTCTTGATGTGATGCAAGTGCACTGCATTTCAAAAAAGAGAACTTAAAACACCCTCTTGGGGAACAACAAGAGGTGATGCACAGAATTGATGAGTCCCAGTAATCATGTGTCTGCTGCATAAATCGTAGGGAAGAGAGTTGTTAGAGATGTGTATGGTAATTCTATAGCAGACTGTTGTCGTTTGCATGTGATTAAATCAAAGTAAACTGACTTGTATAATGGCACTGCACTCTGCTGCAGAATATTTTTTCCCCAATTGGAGGCTGCAGATTTATCTGCCTTTAGATGACTGCAGGGATTTAATGAGCTGAAGGAGAAGATTTTCAAACAGCATAAAGCAGCTGTGGATAACAGATACTGAAAAATCAGTCATTTTAACTTACAGATAAATGCAAAGTTATTTACCAACATTGCTGCTGTAACCTTGTGTTTTCTTTCAAATGCACGCTTATTGAGGATTATTTAACTAAATAGTTCAAAGAGATTTAAAACTTTTTCAGATGTTTTTTCTGAACATTTGCTGCCAGTATAGTTCACTCTTGTTGACATTTTTTCCAAATAGGAGGTGTATTGACTTGCACCCAAAACAGATGCATTTCTGAGACGTCTAATCTCAGTGCAACGTGACCCAATTCCAAAAACTGAAATGCCAACAACCGTCTTTGTGCTGCCTCATTTGAATGAACCACCCACCTGCTTGTGCCTCTCCTCCCACCTGTGCATGGTTTGCTCTGCATCAAACTACCACACACACACACACACGGGAAAAGCAAATCACAACGCCAGGACCAGTGTCGAGTGAAATTTACCAAACTGAACCATGCATATGCATAGCTAAATAATATGTATGCACATTTCTGCTTTTGTTACACAGCGTTCTAATCCCATGTACACAGATTTAAGAGAAGTCTTTGGGAATGCAGTTTAGGGGCATTTGATCCTCTCCAGTTGGCTCCTGCTGTATTCATGACTTACTGTTACTGTTACTGTTAGAAGCTATCTGGCTCACTCTCAGGCTCCCCAAGTAGAAAACCCCAAATCAACTCCATGTCTCCGTCCCATTTTAACCGAGGCATCTCGCCCCCTTCCAGTCATGTAACAGATCATGGTTCTGGCTTCTCAGAGTCATTCAAAGGAATGACCACATCGTGTAATTATGGCAGTTTCTGGGGTTTGCAGCGAGCATGTTTAAGTTAAAATAACCCAGAGGACCGCCCACTGAACTGGAGGAAACCCCAAAGCAACAGCAGAGCTCTTCTGAAGTTCTGAAACTGGCAGAATTGTAATAAATACAGTATGTTTGATTATTTGTTTGAAGGAAAAGGCTCTTACTTCTTTATTGATTTTTATTGCTTAGATGCATGATTGGCAATGGTGACTTTCACTTTATTTAACATCAAAGTCAAAGGCAGTTTCTGCTTTTAAAGAGGGGAAGAAAAGATCAAGAAAAGTGGTTCCAAAGGGAGAATTTAATGTGTGTTTTGGGATTACATTTCTGTACTTTATGCCGTACAAATTTGACTTAGCTGTCTGTATGTCAAAGTGAAATGTGTAAGAAGCCAGAGAGTTGCATATCAGCAAACTGGGTAAAATTGGGTGTTTGTCTAAAAACTGTGAGGTCATGAGAATATAAAAGCATGAACGCCAAAATCACACTCTGCCTCTTAATTCTGTGTCAGCTCACAATACACAGACCCATTCATTTAGGGGTTGACTGTTGCATTCAAGATGGTATCTTAAGGTGCCCATTAGCTGAGCAATTATTCATTGACTAATTAGGTATGTGCAGAGTTTTTTTTCTCTTCAGCCCATGGGAGACAAACAAAAAGAGTTATTTCTCAGTACGGCTCTCCCTCAGCGACAATTAAACTAATTACATACCCTCCACAAAGAAGAAGTAATTTAGTGATCAGACTGTTTACCAAATACTATAATCTCTAATTGAACAAAGTAGGAATGGCATCACGTTCATGACAGAAGAACAGAAGTTAAAACCACTGCATACTTAGAAATGTTAAAAGTTCAACAAGAAATCTGATTGTATCACGGCTAAGTCAGAGGGAATTTTTGTATATGCTTTTTATTCAGTCAGGTATTACAATTATATGAACACACACACAACAAATAAACAACAACAATAGAAAAGAAACACCTTGTGGGCCAACCTTAGCTTTTAAATAATCATCTTCTACTCAATCCTGAAATCCATTATTGTCCAATGAGTCAAAAAAAAGAAACGTTCTCCTCTGCAACAACTAGGTCCACTTCAATGCCGAAAATAATTATATTAATAATCAACACAAGAACAAAGATTGATGTGATCATAGCCATGACTCTTATGGCTGTTTTCATTTATTACACACAGCTAGAACTCCTTTTTAATTTAGAAAGTACTTGTAAAAAATTCTGACTACAACATTCAATAGTATAAAAAGCCTCATTTTAAAATACAAGTATCTTTCCCAATCACCTCGGTGCGTTAAAGTCTTACTACATTCAGAGCAGATTTTCAGACCAAAACAAGTGCACCCTTCACACATCTCCTGTTAGATGTTTGTCTTTTTAGTCGAAAGAAATTCTTTTCTTCAGTTTGGAAAGTCTGTTGGTTCTCCTTCAGTTGACCCTTTGCGACCACATGTAGATGTTAAGCCCCTATAGACACAGTGTCCCTGAGGGGGCGTGGCTGCCATTCTTCTCCCACGTGATGGCAGGGCAAACTGTATTCACAGGGGGGGTGGGGAATAAATGTTTTGGAGACTCTTGAGCCAAACATGAGCAGGTTTAAGGAAGCATTGTGTTTTCCATGTGTACACAGAGCTGAGCACAACAAACCCAGAGGGATTTCGACTTCATTCTCTTTTAAGGATGTAATTACTCTAAAACAAACAGTATATTTACATCAGATATATTCCATTTTTACAATATTGATATATAGAATGTTGCATATTATACCTTAAATTAAGTTATTAAAACCTTTTGTAGTACATGACAAGGTGTTCTACAGAAATTGTTTTTTCACATCGCAGCAAAGCGCCAAAAATAAAGCTCAAGCTCAAGTACAAAATCCTGCAGTTTGTCGGGTCCGCTTGAGCCTGGTAGCAGAATCAATGGAAGTGACATACACACCCACTCCATTTTTGATAACTCCTCATTTTTTATTTTCTGAAGGATAAAGTGTTATTCACATTACAATAAGCTGACCTGATTGACAGGCAGGCATGATGGTGTGTCAAGAAGCTTAAAACCCGCCTCAGCTCCAGCTCTTAACTTGTCTTTGGGTTGACTGAAAGTTAGATGGAGATAGCATTTCCAGCATGGCGGCCATCCACCATCGATGAGCTTCCAAAGCCCCCTGCAGTAACAGATGGCTGACGTCACTCAGGCTTCGTCCATTAATATTTACAGTCCATGGTCACAGCTTTGGTAATATTGTACATACCCAGGTGGATATGTGTATATCTTTGTTAAGGTTACTCATGCAATCATTGTGTCTGAATTATTGTTTTTTAGCTTTTCGGATCTTGGACCAAGCTTTGAAACCTGAGTTTCTGTTTTGTTTTTCCTTTTCTCAATAAGATAGAGTTAGAGTTAAAGTTGGAGACTTAAATAGGCTGTAGGAGCCGCATTTATGTTCATTTATTTGCACCCTTTGTTCATTTTTTTTTTGCATTTTACCTATTAACTTTTTATGTGAGCCTTCTGCAGGAGGTGAGGCAGGTCTATAAGTTAGTGTGCAGAGCGCACCTGGGCGGAAGACGAGTCACAGCACATAGCATCATTGACAGCAGGCTCAGCAGTCATGATAGGCATTACATGTTTTTTAGGTCATTCGAGCCAGTACAAATATTTTGTGGTTTACATTTATTTGTAATAAACTTTCCCCGAGGTAAACACAAGAGGAGAGGTTACTGGACAAACCTGATTTTTGAGTTTTTGCCACTTCATAGGCTATGGTGTAAAGTAACACAAATCTAATGATTTTCTACGCAAACACTTTCTGCTACTTTCAAAAATAATGCTGCTACTTTCAAAAAAAGATGCTGCAACTTTCAAAATAAATGCCTACATTGTCAGAGTTAAAGCAGGGCATGGAAGCCCTATTTGGGGCCCTATTTTGAAGCCCTATTCCCATGTGTGAAAGTCTGTGCAAACCTTGCAAAAAAACAACTGATCGGAGAGTGGCATATCTTACTGTAGCTTACTGACTTTCTGTCAAACCTCTGACCTTAAACTAAGTTTCTTCTCCAGTGTTGAAGCAGCCACTAATTGCATTTTTTCTTTGTTTTTTTCTGCATAAGCATGATGCAGTGACAGAAGAGAAATGTCCAAAACTCTAATCAATACCCTTCAGAGTAAAACACAATAATAGTTTGTCTCTTTTCACTGCTCCTCTGCTTCTGGATTTACTGGCAGTAATATTGTATGTGTTCACTATTAAGTTCAATTTGGCATCACTTTGATCCGTTTTACAACCAATAGACTGCATTTCATTTGAGCCCTCCAGGAGTTCTGGGACTGCTCTCAGATATTAGAATAGAGTATCAGTCCTCTCAGTTGTTTCTTTTCAGGGTTGGGAAAAGTAATCGATTCTTGTTTGTTATTGTTTTTTGATGATATTTGCATCGAGGCAGAAAACTCAATCTGAATTCAAAAAGCTCAAAAATTATCAGCTGGCCAAATGGCAGAGAACCTCAACCTTTGTGTTTATTTTTGGGGCTTTTTATGCCTCTATTTTGAGATAGTACAATGGATAGAGTCAGAAATCAGGGAGGGAGAGAGTGGGGAATGACATGCAGGAAGGGAGCCACAGGTCAGATTCAAACCTGAGCCGCCCCCTTAGAGGACTTTAGCCTCCGTACATGAGGAGCATGCACTAACCACTAGGCTTCCTATGCCCCAACCTGCCTGTCTTTTAATACAGTAAGATAATCCCACATGTAAGTGATCATGATGACAATTTTATCAATCAGGGACAGACATTTTCTTCCTTGATCCTGATGCGTTTAATTAACTGAGACTGAAAAGTGTTTCATGGCCCCTCCAATGACTTTGTTCTTTATTATCCAAACTGACAAACACATCAGTCTGTGCGTAGGCGCTCTGAATATGGTCCTCTTCAGCTTATTATACAAACCATCACTTCACTGTTATTGCTTCTGTTGTGATTTTAAACAGTCAGAACAGAGTCTACAGCAGTTTCTTTCTGGCTGAATCTGAGCTGTCATTACAGATTTTCCAGCAGACCAAATGGGCCCATTTTGAATTGTATAAATTGAAGGGGAAGAAAAGGAGTTGGATAAGAGCCACAGAGTGTGCAAACTGGGTCATGAAAAGATCAAATATTTCAGCAATACAACTAACATTCACATTACACTTTCCCACCTGGAGCAAGAGGAGTTGCGGAGAGCAAGCAGAGAGCCCCTCCAGCCTGTTCATTTTTCCAGCACACTTGTTTTTTGTTGTCTATTTTAATATTCAGTCTTTTAGAGAATATGCTGATTGTCTCATGCATACTATTAAACCCACAACCTCTGTATTGACATCTGTCAATAGAATAGAATCTCATCTTTAGGTACCTAGAGATTCCAATATTCATTCTTATGCAGAAACATATTGTTCACTGTTGTTGCGTGAATACTAACGAATCTGAGCATTTAAAAAAGAGCTATGATTGAATTTAATTAACTCATAGCATTGTTTAAAAGTGCATTATCAAGCATAACTCACAGTCTGACAGCCTGTCTGTTCTCCATGCTTCACTCTATCACTAAATCCTAAAACATGGCCAGTACAAGTCGATGTTCTGTCTGAACAGGGCAGAGAGTCTGCATCGAGGCAGGAGACGTAACACGACCAGATATAAAAGTACATCAGCATTATGTAGAAGCATTGTGTCGTGAAAGGGAAATAACGCCCCAAGGCCCAGATTTGCATGTTCTGCTTGTGCAGAATCTGACAGAATCTACAAAACCTACCAGTTTCACTTTCATTAGCCCCAAATATGAGTAGCTATGGAGTTTAGTGGTTTGCCTTTAAAGACAGCTTTGTGAAGGCAGGATCAAGAGAAGGGAGCTGTTGTAGTAAAATTCTGCTCAATAATCAAATGTAATGAAATCTAGCATGAAATGTTTGATTAATTAATCAACCTTTGTTTTCTATTAAATGTATTTTTCATTAACTTAAATGATGAATTATTCGAACGATGGATATTCACAGAAATTACTACTTTTCTTTGAAACTCCAAAAGCCTGCTGTGTTTCTTAGTGACTCTGTCAGAGCAAAGATAAAACCTAAAAGGAATTCACTTTTTAAATTTCTAAATACCTCATTTCCACATCATGGACTCCGCTGAAGAGATGGAACTCTTCTTCTTTGTGTCATCAATTTTTAGAAGTGTTGGACTTTACCTGATGCATTTTTGGTGACACTTTCGCTAAGCCAGCTGAACAGTGACAACAATAGCAACACCAAGACTAACTATCAGTAGCAGTCACAGTCTGCAGTTGAAAAAGAAGAGAAAGCAAGTACCAGATGAGTAGAGGCAAAACGGTGTTTTGTGGGAAATGGCAACAATTCATCATTTTAAGATAAGTTATTGAAAGCATTCAGTTTCCTTTATTCGACTGTTCGATTAACCAAGCAAACATTTCAAAGACAGCTTTATCTGCTTACCTAAGAATGCTAGAAGCTATTGTTGAGTTGTTGCAGAGTTCGATGCCTCTTTTTTTCACATCATTGCAGAACCAAGCAGCTACACTTTCTGACTGTGCTTGCTTAAAGCTGCTCCATTGTTTGAAGTACTGCTGAGGTAAACAAAAACCCCATAGCTCCGCACAGTCAGTGATACTTCTTCATCTTACTTCTCACTGTTTCTCCAAGCTCATATCTGGAGGTTTTATCAGATTTTGCCGTCTTGATAAAAAACATAGTCATTATGATCCAGGACTGCAGGGCTTTCTCTCCCCTTTATCTACGTCACCACCCATATTTATCCTATAAAAACAGGCTTATAGGCTGAATCTTTACTTTTTCTATTCTTCTTGCAATTTTTAAGCAGAATTGAGTAGATAAGAAACTTGTGCCTCAGGTGACGGTTCTGTTGCTGAATGATTTATTGCTGAACACTGCATGTATTATTTTGCTCATACTTTACAGTATATGTGGATTCACTCACTTATGGATGAATTGTGGTTGTTGATTTGTGGGTTGGTTCTTCTGTAGGTTTTGTTTTTGATGTTTTCCAAGGGTTTATTTGGTATTTTTTGACTGTAATAGTGTTTCAAGTGTGAAGTGACACAGTGTTTGTTGTCATTTCTTTCTGGATGGATGCAGAACAGTGAATTTTAGTATCACAGGTGCATAAAGCATGGGTCAGTGTGCACCTGTTTGTTGGTTTCGCAGCTGAAATAGTGAAAGTTTTATATTGATGGCTGTTTTTTAAAGTCTCAATTTCCAAATGCTGCAAGAACTTTTGATTTAACCTCTACAGATGCTGCATAAAGTCATATAAACGCTAGTGTTATACATCATCCACTCTTTTTCCGTTATGTGTGCACGTAGTAAAAATTGTGTTAACGTGTTATTTCAGCTGTGCTTTTTCATGGCTTCATACCCCTTACAACGCATCGTGAAGTTATTGAACTTGAATAAATCTCCTCACCTACCACCAGCTTGTCATGCCTGTAACATGAGCTCCACACAGACTTCTCTCTTCCTGCTGCCGAGCATTCTCCTGGTATACACTTCCACACTTAGCTATGCAGCTGAGCTGGACTGTGCTGTGCTTAAAAAAGCATCTCATTACCATACAGCACAGCTTTATCCACAGGAGGGGAGTTGAAAATACACACAGACACCACCATCCCCCTGACATCCAGCATGGAGAAAGGGATACATTATGGATGGAGACACGGTAGAGTAGCCGATAGGCCATGAAATAAATTGGTTCAAACACACATGGACAAGCTGGCTGTGTCAGTCCGAAGGTGTGGCTGTGTCCCAGCACCCCATTTCACTCCCAAGACTGAAGTACTGCCAGAGTATGAACTTTGACCTCATTCCCAGGCTATAAGAGTGTCAAATAACCAAGCTAGCAAACTCCCTCTGCAGCTCATTTTGTCCAATTTAACTTTCCATTCTTCACCCGTGAAGTTTGTTTGATTCAGAGCGCACTCCTGCAGGTTTCAGTGTCAGCCTGCCCCCCGCAGCTGATCCACAGCGTGCCTTTTCTTCTTCGCGGTAGGTTTTATTACAGTAGATCCACTACAGCAAATACCCTGAAAGTTTATGTCATTCTGCAGGTGCAGGAAACACAAACACAAACTTTCTACCTTCTGGTTTTACATGTCATTTCTCAGGTACCACGATTGAAGTGTCACAATAACTACTCGTCAACAAGCGATGTGTGTTGCACTTTTCACAGCTCGGAGTGGTGGGGGTTTCTAAATAAAACTCAGGCATCTTTTGTTGTTCTTTGTTTGATGACCTTTTTTTCGTGGGGGGAAAGCTTCACCATATCAGGTGATGAAGATTGTGTCTGCTTGAGGGTGAAACAGCTTGTGTGTGAAAAAGTGCCGACTGAAGTTTGAAGCATTGACGGTGATGAGAAGTTTGTTTGACAGGTAAAGAGGTGTTGTGCTTCTGCTGTCAGACACAATAGCACGCTTGAGGTATCACATAGAACGAAAGTGTACACACGTCTAAAGTTTTCAGCTGCATTTATGGGGCAAAATTCAGCAAGCGCACCGTAAGATTTAAATTTGAGCTAAAAAAAATGCCCATGTAAAATGTATGTCGACATGAGCTTTTACGGTTTGAATTGGTTGGGAAGATGAATTACATGCAGGTTGAGCTTTGTGTTGCTTCTACTTATTACAATGTAAGTTCTTGGATGGTTCTGCAAATGTCTTGGGCCATTGTAACACAATATCTAAATCCTGATTCAATGAATAATGACCCTGCTTTACAAAGTTCAGAATTATCTAGAGTAAGTTCAACAATTTCAATGAAGAATGTGACTTATTCTCCTGAGCAGTGACATGAGTACTTCTCTGACCTTCCATCCAACTTTGGTACTAAACTAAATTTGACGTGAGCCAGGAATTACTTTTTTAATCTTTGATTTGAGAAAGTTTTTGAATCAATTCGACTGCAGAGGAAATCTGAGAAGGTTTTGTTTGTGCACCTCTGATTTTTTGGGATTAACTCTGACTACAGATCATCTTTGATCTTGCTAGCACCAAAGAAAGGTTGTTTACTTTTAGCGTTGTGATGCTGTCTATATCACCGAAGTTCTTTTGTTAAATGGAAGTGGTTTACCTTGATTTTAATCAGGAGAGACAAGTTAATTAATCACATATACATGTTTATTTTACACATGTGATATTGAATTATTGTCAGAGAATTATTGGCACTTAAACTCTTCAGGGAGATAGGGTGATCGATGATGTCTGCTCTGAGCGGCAGCAAGATCTATCCCCCTGTGGAGTCCAGACACTGGTGGTGGAGGCGTTAGCTGATGATGTCGTCTGAGCGAATGCGACGAAGAAGCTGATTGAACTGTGAAGACTGGGGTTTGATGAAAAGAAGGTTGATGATGTCTTCTGAGGCTAATGGGACAAAGAGGCTGATCCAACTGCAAAGACTGGGGTTGACCGGACGATGGCTGATGCTGTGATCTGAGGCTGATGGGATGGGATGAAGAAGGTGATGAAACTGCAAAGGCTTGGTGGTGATGGGGAGGCGGAGGGTCGCACGTAACGATGGCATGAATGATCTATAGTGGAAGAGAAAGCCAAATTTATAAAAAGACAGCAGTAATTTGATAGGCTGACGATGTAAAATTGTAGTATCGGGACAAACCGTTAAATACACCACTGCTTTGTGTCTTTCCTGACAACACAAATGGACTTCCCACTTTGTATTTAAACTTCTCAATGGTATCCAGAGCAACCTCTCTACACCATCAGAGCCGTTTTTATTTTGTCTCAATGTTTTATTGGTTTTAAGGGGAAGGAAAACCCAGCATGGAATGAGTTCTGGATGTGTGTGTGTCTCTGTGTTTAACGCCAGTTGCCATCAATTCTCCACATGTGTTGTCATGAACTGGCTGCAGAGCTAAACCCTGGGGCCTATAAATTACATACAAGATCCACAAATACATTCATATATATTTCTGTTTGAACTCGGAGCGGACAGAAATAGCATCAACTCCACACGAATGCAATACAAGCCAATGAATCCATAAATAAAACTTTGTAGAAAAGAAACACATCCGCCTTAGTGTACTGAATTTATTTGAAGTGTCACACATAAAAGGTTGTGCATTTTTAAACCCACTCACAAACTCTTACACTTGGACACTTCAAAGACTTAAAAGTGAGCAGAGGACTGTAAATGTGACAGTTCAGCTGCTCTGTCAGGCATGTGTGTGTCTGCTTGTCGCATGTCTTTATGTTTTAGACTTTCATATTTCTTCTTTATTGTTGCACATGGAATGAAAGCCACAGCATGGGACACTGGGCAGGCGTTATTCAATCCTTGTGTTTGTGGGCCTTGGCTCTGTGCCATGCCACATTACCGCCCACTGAGCGAGGGACTTCAAAGAAGGTTCGGGGGGCTTTTTCCCCTGAGTGGAGCCACTGAATCTTCTGCCTGTTAAAATAAACTCCAGTTACAGGGGCATGTCCTAATTGGCTCCAAAAGCCATCAGTTTGTTTATCTTTGAACCTAGGCTGACTTATTTTTACTTGGTGCCCTCTGTTTGAATCCCCTCTGGAGCTCACATAAAATATGCCATTTGGTGGATAATTTTGTCCAATGTTCCTCAGAAGTCCAAAACTCTGACAGCTGCAGAACACCTTTAAGAGTTAGGGCTGTGCTTCAAAGTTTGAATGGACTGAAATGACCAATTCATTATCCCAGTTATAACATCTCAAATGCATATATACATGAGCTGTACTTTGATTGTGGGTACCTTATTGCGTAGTTGCCTCAATGTTACGAGAAGTTATATGCAAATGATTATTTTCCTCGTGTAGCGGCACTTTTTACTTTAAAATAACAAGTCCACATCCTTTGCTGTTTCCTTCTTGGTTTTCAAAACAAACACAGATGTTAAAAATGGGAAAAGGGCCGGGCCACAGCATCCTCTCTGGAAGCCACCTGCTTTATTGAAATGTTATTTAAGCACTTGGAAGGCGGCAATAGGTTTGTTAAAACATAATGTACACTCTAAAAAAGGAAACAACTCCAGACCTCAGGTATTCCAATAAAAACACACTAAACTTAAACCACTGCCTCATGGAAACATGTTATGACTTTGGCCTGCAGTGGAAATGAACTTAATTGTGGTTTACAGAAGTGTTCTTTATAGGACACATTTGGAAGCTATTTACAACTGGAATCTACATGAATAATGCACTGTGGTTGGATTGGTCCTTTTTTACAGCAAGTTATTTCTGATTAAGTGTATGGAGCTGCTGAGCTCTTCTCTCACTTGTTGCTTTCCCTGTAATTCATCCATCCATCCATCCATCCATCCATCCAATCCTTTATCTTAACTCCAAAACTCTAAAAATGTCAGTACATAAGTACAGTAAGAAACTCATTGACAGAGAATGTTTTAGTGTGCGGCTATCTGGCTGTGGCCATGGAAAACTCTGAAAGCATATATTGTATTGCTAGGATGATCCCACTTCAGGTGATGAAAAAGGTTGTTGCTTTGCTGACATGATAAGCTTGCTTCATCTTACTCTGTGCTTCATTGACATATCCAAAGAATTTTTATATAACTGATGTGGTGTTCCTTTTTTTTGTCAAAATTGTCCTTCAACTTCTTTAATAATATGGCTTTACTTTATTGGCCCTTTCATTTCCTGAGGACATGAACTCACTTCAGTAAGCTCAAATAATGCTCTGGGATATGAAAAGGGTTTTCTTTGAATGTCCTACTACATTCAGCTGTCTTGTTTCTTTCTGCACTTTCACAGGCTGTTCACAAGATAAAGTAAATCATGAGTCAATCCGTCAATTTCAACTAGCAAAATCCAAAACAAGTTATCTCGACATTGTATGTAGAGTATGTTTAGACCTACTCCACAAATATACACGCATTTGGGAACAGTTTCAAAGGAATCCTACGTTTTGACAGGCTGATACCTTAAGCAGAACCAGACACAATGGTGGAAAGTCATCTGTCGCAACCTGCTGCGTCAAAAAAGTTGGATATAGAGAGAGAGGCAGAAAGGTGTTTCGAAGCTTTCCTGAGGAGTTTGAAATGAGAAACCACAATGTAAGAGAGGTTGTAAACTTAACAACTATAAACTCCTACAGCTGGTTACTGGACTGGCTACAGTTGACTGTGGCTCAGGTGGTAGGTTGCACTGTCCTTGAGCACCTGAACAACAAATTGCTCTCGGAGAGTATAGGCAATCATTTTGCCTGTTCTGCCCCCATCAGTGTGTTGCTGTGTGTGTGTTTGTGTGTGTGTGAGCAGGTAAATGAAAGGCATTTATCCTGCTCAGACAGAAAAGCGCTGCGTAAGTGCAGTCTATTTACCATTTACAGGGTGCTGATAGCATAGTTATATGCCAACTCTATGTATTCTGCAACGAGTATGATGCAACTTGTGAAATGTTTAACAGAACTACTATCTGCCAGTGGAGATATGGAATGTTTTGTGTCTCTTTAAGCCACATGGAGCTCTCATGCTGAGTCATTTTGCCCTTCGTGCACAGTTTGAGAGTCATTACATGCATTACACTGCATTGTCATCTCTGTCAGAAAGCTCCAGCACTGCTGCCTTTCAGATCAATTCCCTCTATTACAAGCCCTCCATCAATCCCTCCATCCTCCACTCATTCAGTGCTTTATGTTTAACAGGATTGAACAAATGGCAGCCTCCATTAGCCAGCCATGTCTGGGTCACTTAGTGCTGAAGATCTAGATGAGTGAGGTACAGATTTTAAATCTTACCCTCCTTCTTTTTTTACTTCCCATCTCTCTCTTCGTCTGTCCTCCTCTCCCCACCATCAACAGACAGGAGTTGTGTCTCAGCCCTCTGCAGAAGCAGCTGTCTCTAAGCCAGGGATTAAATGATTCACTTACCAGCCACATTTTAATCCTCCCTGTCACACTCTTGCTCTCAGACACACTCGCACACACATACTTTGTTACTTTACGATGGTCCACCAAATTGAATTATATTTGAATTAATATCCCAGAGTTAGATATGTGTAATTAAACATTGACATTCAGCTACGAGTGGAAACTTGGTGTTAAAGCAAGTACATCTAGCAGAACATATCCGTACAACAAGTCAGCCATGTGTCCCATTATAAGCACATTAGATGAAAGCACTTGTCTAATGAGGTGATTGAGTGCTTCAGCAGGCTGGGGTGTGTGCCATCTGCTTGCAGCATAGTGCCTTTGAATCCAACAGATGACTATTCTTATGTGTCACCTTTTGGCTGTGTATGATGATATATGTGATGGTGCACTGAAACTATTTTGATAACAAATTGATCAGGGTTATTCGTCAACCAATACACAAAACCTTTGGTTGTTCACAAGAACCTCACATAAGGGTTAACTTTAAAGATGAGTCGCAGCCCGAAAGCAGTTTGGGAAAAAAAGTGAAAATGATGTGGACACAACCTCATTCTTGGTCTTCTGACTGAATATTTTTTCGTTTTTTGTGGTCAAACAGTGACTCAAAGTGATCACTCTGCCAACCTTGGCAACCCATCCTCCTGCTTATTCAACGCTTTTTCCTATCTTTGCTTTAGCTCTGATCCAATGTGCTTTTTATTCATTCATAGGAGCTTGTGCCTGTGCCAGCTTGCTCTTGACTTTCCATGCTGCCCCAAGGATATTATACCACTAAACCAAGCGTTTGGTGGAGAGGAATTTAAGCCAGAAAAGGAGAAGAAAGAAATATGAAATGTCTGTCCACTTCACTGCTTGAGGAAATGCAGATTTCATGCGGGTTTTTTTGTGGCATCTTGTTCAGATGCCACTTGAAGCAGCAGCCAGCTCTGCTGCACCACAGGGCTGTTTTTTCCTGCTTCTTTCCAGAGTCTTACAGAGTTTGAACAAACTAACTATATGTCATATCTGGTGAAGTTTGCAAATGACACAAGCCTTACAGACATGAAGTGGCCCAATTGGTGATTTTGTGCTTCAACAAAAATGTACAGCTCAATACACTTTAAACACTGGAGTTAAAGATTGACAGTTAATATGTATCACTTCATCTTTTCTTGTGAATCATAAATCGTTGCTCTGAATGTACCGAACCAGAGTAGCCAAAGGTAAATTGGCCACTTGGGCTTTCTCCCAATGTGAGTAAAGTGAGTTAAGGATTATCTTTACTGGCACCAAATACATGTAGAAATGGTTGGCAAGGAACCAGATTATGGAATTGGAATGGTGTGGTTTTTGTTTGTAATAGAAATGGTATTAATCATTAGCATTTCAGTAGGCCTTTGAAAACAGTCCGTGTGGAGAACAAAAAGGATGGAACTTTATCCGGCATAAAGCAATCCCTGTAGTGAAACGGTGGTCATCAAACGATGATTTAGCTTTAACTGATGTGTCAAACAGATATCTGCATGCAGTTGCAGCTGGCAATCAGCATGTATGTCACCTCATACAACACCAACACGTTACTGAAAATGAGATGAGATGAGATGAGATGAGATGAGATTCAACTTTATTGTCATTACACATATACAAGTATAGGAGCAACGAAAAACGAACGAACGAAAAAACAAAATAATTGACTAGTTACAGTTAGTTACTACCTTTACTGTTTTTGCTTCAATCCTCATACTAGTGTTCACATTATTTAGTGTTGCTGTGGCAGAATTGAGCTGTGACAACATGCACATTTCAAGCAACACTATCATTTTCAATATGTAGGTATTTTACCAATTAGATCTCTGAAGGCAACAGACTCAACCGACTTGTATGGAGTGTCTCCTCCTTGGTCTGCAGAGCTAACGTGAGCTGCACCTGGGTCTCCGGTGTCTGCAGCACAGGGCTCTCTAGAAGCCTGTTGTTGTTTAGCTCGGTGCTTCCTTCTTGTGAGAAAATGTTTCCTTCCTCGATCTTAGAACCCATTGGCTATTGTCTGATGATGGCATGTGCATCTGGAAGCAATGGCCAACTTCTCAGGGCTTCTGGTGTTGGAGACAGTCAGCAATGGACTTCAGGCCAAGACTTACTCGTCGGCAGTGTTGGGATGCGTTACTGTAACGCCACTACTATTTGCGGTAACTAGTAACAAATTAGTTACTTTCCAGAATCTATATTCTGTTATATTTACTGAAATTTAAAAGCATTCATTACTCGTTACTTTATGGGAAACATCCGACAACAAGCAGGTGAGGTTACACAGCACAGCACCTGCCTGTGTTTGTTTATTTGTTAATTCAGCCGTCAGCTTTCTGTCTCGGATTACAGACATTATTTTCCTCTGCTCAAGTTAAACGGCAAGGATATAGCGGTGAGTTGTACTGTTATGAGTAAGGGAAAATGTACAGTGAGCAAATTGTTACAATAGATTAGAATCCTAGCAGGTTGATCTTAATGACAGGAAGTCTTGCTTACCTGAAAATGTTTCTTTTACTCTACATTTGGCAAATTATTCTTAAAATCTACTTGTAAAGACATGCGACTGAATATTTCCTTTCATAGTAAAGTACAGCCAAGTGACTGCATGAATCTCTGCAGCACCTGGTTAAAGGCATACTTCACCCGTTGAAACATGAATCTGTATTGACATTGGGTCATATATGTAGTAGAAATGTGAAATACATTTTGAAGTTGGTGGTTTCTTGACCGAGAAAAGGCAGAAAGTGGCTTCTTGGCTCATGTGGAAGAAAGACAACAACTCCCAGAATGCACCACACCGCAGGCTACTCCTACTGAAGCTACGGTGTATTTACAGTCTGTCTACAACACAAACGACCGTTTTCTTAACTGATTACGAGATTTCTTCCAGAAGGAATTGGCATCTTAGAAATTCCTGGCAGCAAACGGACTCTTTGTCTGTGTCCATAGGCAAACAGTGAGAGCAACGACACCACCAGTCCGTTCCAGCTCCGCAGCCGACAGGCAGGTCTTGTGCCCCAGCTGCTGAGAACAGCTCCCGTTCCTCCATCAGCCTCAACTGCTCGTCGCTATATTGCGGCTCATAGAGATAGCCACGAACATCCGATTCGAGCACAAGACCTTCAAAATCCCCTTCATCCATATCAGTTTGAAGTTGAAACATACTTTTTTCGCCATTCTCAGTTCTTATCGGCTTTCTCCATAGAGCCTGTTAGCATAGCTTCCTAGCAAGTTGGCAGACGTTAAGTTTCGATTCTGGCAGTGAGGTCCCGCCCACTGATCTGTAATAGGTCTGTAGCTTCAGTGCTCGAAAATATGAGGAACTAGCGATGTAGTTTCACCCCTGCTAACCAAAGCAGCCTCCGATGATGCAAAATGACGATTTTTGCGTCATCGGCGGCTCCTTTTCAGACAAGAAATATGGAGCTTTCCCGTCTCAGGGGAAAATGAGGGCGGGATGCACGACCATTCAAAAATGCTGCCAGGTTTCTAATGATACAAAGCTTAATGCAAATGGGTGAAGTATCCCTTTAAGTTTGCTCCTTTTTATGGTCAAAGTGCATTTCCATGCCCATTTACCACTCATTTGTGCCGTTCAGTGTTGTTAATTTTTCTTCTGCAATGTTGTTGATTTCACTGCCATTCAACTATTTATTTATTTTAATGTCTCTTCCATTTTCCTTGCTGTTCACTTCTGTTTCCTTTGGTCCCAAAGTAGAGCAGTGGCCTATTCATTATAGCAGTGGCATAGCAGAATAGTATGAAAGTGGTATTAAAATAGTATACAATTTGTATATCCACAGTATGTAACACAGCCATGCAAGATATCCCTGTTAAGCTCCATATAGAAAGGACCACTTAAGATCAGAAATAGACGTGTTTACAACCTGGTTTGATATGGCATCCCTGGTATGATAAAGCGATTTCGGTTGGAGGGGGCTTAGGTTGGAATGCACCTGGGCCACTGCAATAAGGCCTCAACTCCTGTGGTTGCACTTTACCAGTTCAGCTTACTGGGTGACTTCAGTTCGCTTCTTGATGTAGTAAATGACCAATTTTCTCAGCTAAGACAACAAATTAAATCTTATTTTATGAGAAAAACTGTCTTTAAGTTGCAAATTAATAGATAAATAATTTAGCCTTGGCTGTAAACTTTATATCTTTATTAGTTTTAAGTTTGATACATTTACTACAGGACTTGGATGAGTTCTTTAAGACTTTTCCCTGCTGGTCCGTGAGGCCTCTTCAATTCTAAAATGACTGGTAGACCAGGCTTGACCATGTGAACAACTTTTATGTGACCACAACATCTACAGTATTAGCATGCTAATGAAACATGAAGGCAATATTCCAAGCTTGGTCCAGCTGCCTTTGGATTAAACTTAGAACAACCATGCTGGATGACTGAAACAAATGGCTGTAATATTTGTTCAACTTTGCTCTTGCAAACCCATTGCTCCGATCCAAATATGGTCACTTTTGTTTCCAAATAGCCAAGATGAAGTGACCTTTTGTCTGAAGTTGAGGCTTCAGAACTGTAGCATGCAAATGGCTGTGTGACTTCACAGTGGCTACATTCAATTGTCTTACAGTCATTTTGTAGACTATCACTCTGTGCGCACCAAGGACAAACTAAAGCAACAACACAAGAGGCCAGCCGGTCACCAAGTGCCCTTAACGCATGAGGGCAGAGCCAAGATATAAGCAAGAAAGTGCTCAACTGACCCTTTCCACCAAGGAGACCATCTGTTTCTGAACCCCCGCACCCCACAGAAATAGGAGACTGTTCTGTCTCAGCCAGCAATATCTACCACATCAACAGGTCCTTATCACATGTGGTCTCTAAACTCAGCAAGCCAACCAAGATTAAATGAAGTCATATCGACTGAAATACTTGGTTAATTGGTTCAAAGATTTTATGTAGTCTCTTATCACTCTAACAATCATTAACACACTATTAGAGTTAAAGTCTATTTCCAGCAGGGTAGAAGCTTGTCTGGTCACAATGTGATCAGCCCCCCACACACAGATAATTGTATCCCTCCTTTATTTTCCATTTTACTTATGGTGTTAGGGAAAGATAGTGCAGCAGACTCCCGCTGTAGAGTCAGTGATTGTTTTCTCTCTGGTGTCCACTTGTGAGGGGACATAACAGCTTATATTTATCATCTTTGATGGCCGCATTTGATTCGATAATGACTGCAATATATCAGACTCCGACTGTGAGAGCACCATGGCTACTGGAAGCATAAAAGTGATTGTGTGTGTCTTGCTTACAATTAGTTTTCTCCTCACATTCACTCCAGTGTATTGTTTGCTTCATAAATGCACTTAGAGAAATATCCTCCCTAGTCACTGTGTTTGTTGTGTTCCAATTAACACATTATCAGCTTTTTCTTTATGTAAACTAAGTAGAAAGGTAATAAAATAGGTTGAATTTGCTGTGTACCCACATGGGACGTTGTGTTTTATTTAAGTAGGCGTATATTTTGTATTAAGTTTGCTCTGTGTGTAAATTAATAACAATGATAGTAGCACAAAAAAAACATGGTGTCTGCTTTTACATAATAGAAAGGCAAAAAACTAAAGCCTTGAAACTTGTACAGAACCCTCTTTAGAACAAAATGCAGCACTTCAACAAGTCCTGAGATTGTACAGAACAATTTCCAATCAGCTTCAGTAATCAAACTTGTTAGCCAAAATAATATCAGTGTGTCAGTACAGTACCATGCAGAGAGCAACAATCCTGGGCATGAAAATTCGGCGGAACTAGACAAAGCTAGACCACTGTCTCTGCAGCAGGATTCCTTCTCTGTACTAAAATAAATCCATAATTAAAGATTTTGCTTCATCAGAGCTTGGGATCACATCATTTAAAACTTGAATCTGGAAGTGAAGTAAAAGCAGCTGCATTTAAACCCCAAATAAGCACATACCATGGAGAGAAATCCTCTCTCTGTATATGCAGCATCAGCTGGAAACAGCTCAAAGAACTGGACTGATTTATAAGAAAGGGTTTCATTTAATGTTTTACGTACATGTCCTCAGAGCCAAGAAAGGACAGGTGAAGGGGAACTCGGTATGGAAGATGAATGAATGATGTGCATTTGGAGAGATTGCACCGACGCGTGTGAACTTCAGATGCCCCCTGAATTGAATTCATCACAATGAACAACAGCTCGACTACAAAACACTGAAAAGTCATGAGGAACTTAAAATGATTGCATGATGCAACCTGAGCCTCAGAGCGGCCGTTGGCTTTCCCACTTGTTTTGCACTTTACATGCCCTTTTTGAGATGAGTTTATTAACTTTATATCAAAGGAGCTGAGTGGTGTTGTTTGAAACAGTATTTGAAGGAAACAGATTCAGATGTCTTGTTCTTTCATTATGCAAAATAGCTTTGCCTTCATATACTGTGGCACAGAGTCAAACACGATTTATTCTTACTGAGACTAGTGGAGGCTGGAGGATTTTCAAATGTAATTTCTACCTATGATCAAAAAGAAAAAAACACACTGATGAATGTTGCAGGAACCTTCACTGGGAACATTCACATCCAAAAGGCGTCAGATCCTGAATGCCCTTTTCATGGCGTCATTTTCTGTAGACCTCAGCGTGTATTGTATTCTGGTGAAACATATTTGAAAGGCCAATCTGTAGTAAGTCTTCAAGGTAATTTAGTCTCCAAGTGAGATATTATCATTCACTATACAAATGGATTTAATATCAATGTGAAATGACGATGTCGCTTAAATCAGGCCAGATTTCAAATCCTCTCCTGAATGAATGGCTGACTTTTTAGTCCATTACCCAAAAGTCCTCCATTGTGTTTGTCCCTTTCAGAGCCTTGCCCTCAATTTATGGCCCACAGGCTGTCACTTCTTTGTATTGCTTTTTTACCCTTTTTTTCTTTTTTTATCTCAAATGTTTCTTATTTCATTAAACTGCTGTACAGAGCTCTGCTGATACCACATCCCTTCATTTAAAGTCCTCACCATGCTGTCTTTTATATCTGGAACTTTAGAAAAAGATCCTCCTTTGAGAAGTTAGTTAACTTATTCAAACTGCAAAATATAAGATGTGGTATCCAGCATGTCTTGTCAAGAGCTGCATGCACTATAACAAAATTATTCCAAGTGTATTAACCCTAAGGCATATAGCTTTGTATCTGGTGTTTGCACAAAATGTAAATTTAAATGAAATGTCCAGAGTGCCACAAGGATTTTGGTGACACCTCCTGAAAAACAAAACTTGAAGTATAACTTGAAATAAAAATGGTGAATAAGAAGCATAATAAATCCCTGTATAATGCGTAAGAGGGGATTTGGATATAAAATATTGGAATACACAGATTTTTGAAATTACATGAATTAGCACTTACCCATATCCCATTGCTGCCCTTGTGACACTTTTCAAATGGGATGGGTGGATGGTGAATCTCTCCATTGTCGTCAGCAAAAATATCTTTCAAAGTGTTCTGATTCTATTTTAATCTTCCATCAGTCAAACGCAGTCCTAAATTTGGCCCGTGAGACATCAAGAGGCTGTCTCTATTGTTGAGCTGAGGAATGATGGAAAGGTGCAAAAACACAGATAATGTCTCGACTAACATTTAAAACTTCTGTCGCTTTCTTCAGTGGTATGTAGAGTTTAATGTTTCTCCGAGGCAGAACTCATTTTGACATTTCAGATTTCCAAAATGCGCTGTGTATTTGAACAAGCTTTATATTTTTAATGGGAGACATGGATCATTGGAGTGCAGTGCACAGAAATGATGTGACCCTCCCTTTCAGAATTCAAAAACTGAGAGAACTCAAGTTTAAAAAAGTGATAATTGAATACAAAAGAATGTTTTAAGTTTTTGCCTAACTCCAATAAATCACTCTTTTCATTTCTTATTTTTTGTCATTAACGAACAACACATTCTGCCTAGATAAATAAAGATGTATCCATGCTGGAGATCCACCCCTGCATTAGAAACAAATACACTTAGAGCACAATAGGATCTTGTGATGTCTTCAACTGGTAAGGTCATTAAAACACTGACTTCTGATATTTTAGCTTATGTTTTCAAACCCATTTTTGAAAGCATTATTTTTTTGGAAAGGAAAATTGACTCAGGTCTCTTTTGAAATATGAGTTTTTGGAACAGAATATCAAGTTAGATTCATTTTATAAATTAATCTAACACGTATTGTTCTCACAAAGTATTAACAATGGTTTAATTGTGCAAGAAGTTTTGAAGCTCATTGCAAAAACACGTAAACTGGCGATAGAGTGAAGGACAGTTTGCATGGGCGACTGATCTGAAATCACTGGGTAGGCAGATGTGTATGTAATCTGCAGCAACTAGTTGTCTTTGAGTCCACAGCCAGTCTAGCAGTGCCAAGAGTCTGTACTACGGCCAAATGCTCATGGGGCTCCCTAGACACAAGGTATTTTCAATGGATATAGTTTGCAGGACATGGCAGTGCATGCTTTGGTGAGCTCTGTAACTGTTGCAGTGAAGCAGTTTCTTTTTCAGTCTTGAGACCTCTGGTTTCCCTGTGAAACTAAAAACAATCTCAGTGTATCTGAGCCCAAACCACAATCCTTTCCGATCTGTTTCCAAGTTTATGCCTAAACTTAATCACTCTGCAACCATTTTGTTTTAGTTTAGATTGGTATAGGCACCAAAGTCGCTTCGCAAGTATAGTATAGGATAAGGATAAGTGTATCTATACCAATGATCACAAACAAAAAACAAGCCAACTGTGATTGAAGGAACAACATAATGTAGGTTCTCTTGTTGGTTTAAACTTATGATAAAGGTGGAGAAAAGGTAAATACTGTATAACATTCTTCTTTGGTTATGTGTGTCCATCTTATCCCAATATTGACAAATTGATGACTCAATGCGGGCCAATGTGAATGTGCATCAGGCAATGCTGTGTTTTACCTAGGATGTAAAGTTGCTAAGCGTGCTTACATGGCAAAAATGTCAGCATGTTAATATTTAGTACAGACCTTTATTATAGCTTGCTTAAATTCACAAACTGGCAGTAGGAGTCCTGATGAGGCTGAGGGGAATTACATTCGTTTAGCAAGTATTCAGCCTTAAACCTAAGCAAAAAGTCTGTTATTACAATCCATCTTGTAGGGACCTTAATGCGCACTAAATTCACCAACAACAACTCATCCAATGTTTGTTGAGATCACTTTTGTAGGAATCGATGAGAATGTTGTCCCTGTCTTGGCAGAAGAGCAAATACCAGAAGCTCGTCTCAGTCAGTACGCTTTTAATCTTCTGGGAACCTCAAATGTCTGTTTAATATTTCATGGACACCCACCCAATATTTTGTGGAGACATTATTATTTGCTGAAGACTTTCTGAATACCAAATCCTGTTTGTGTTTTGTGACAAAACTTGATGCAGATGCTTTTATTTCATTGGGTTCCTTTTACAAGCCCTCAGGGGTTTCTTTGGTTCCACCTGTTCATTGTGTATGTATACTATTTCTGCTTCTTTCTTCTTTTATTCATGTTCCTTTGCATAAAGAACTGAACTGGACTGGAATTACTGACAGACTAATTGAACAACAATGCCTGCAGTTGTGTAGCCTGTTGTATAAACCCCTTGCCTTTTCTTTGAAGCAGATAAGACTGTACTGCCAATATCCCCATTGGGTCCTTACCAAAACAGAGACAGCTCATCCATCTTACCATTTCCCCATCTTCTTGAATTATTGTAAAATCCCCAAGACGATGGATGGAAGGTTGGTTTTTTTAAATCTTATGCTGCTCCGTCCCAACTTTCCACTAAGCTCTCTGTTACTCAGTTTGACTCTTTAGAGCAAGTTATTCTTGTAAGCTAGAGGCTAAACACATTACACAAAGTGATTTGAAAAAATAGTTATTCGTAAAAGAAACTGGGGAAGAAATAGATGAAAAATGAAAACCTGGAGCCTCCCCTATAATAGTCCAGTAGTTCAAAGATGTGAGCAGCACATAGCCTCCAACCATCCTCACTTATTCTCTTTGTGCACTGTCTCTATCCTCTATAGTCCACATACCATTAGATGAGGAGAGATATGATGCTCCTCTCACCAAGTCTCCTCTCAACTTACCCTTCTTACCCTCTCTGACATCATACTAGCAAGTGTGAATGTCACACACACATACACACACAGTGGCGCATACTTTAGGAACATCTCGGATTAAGCATGACCTGGGGGTCAACATATGCTGTTGGTGTAGTGCACACACAGCACTACTGTTTTAGTTCCTCACTCAAAACGCTTCATCACACACTGTAGCCAGCCATACACACCATACACACCATCCACAAGCCCTCTGGGTCTAATACGTCCGCTTACATTTCAATTACATTTAGTATTTATTTTCATTTAGATTGAGATCAAAGATATTCTTGCAGGAAAATTATCTTTTAGAATATCTAATCAGGAAAATATGGATTGTTGTTTCGGCTGGGAGAATAAATCCCTGCAAAGATCATTATGCAGGACAAATTGAAGTATTTTAATTACTTAAAGGCAGTCTATACTGCTGCTGTAAGACATTAGGGCCTCTGTGAGTTGTTGAACTTGACTTTTACAGACTTGGCCATGAAGTTAAATAACGCAGTTCGGAGCAGAGGAAAGGGAGTAGGAGAAAAATGGAGAGCAGGGAGTTTAAGTTCAAGTTCAGGCACTATATTATTATCTCCATTACAATAAAAGCAGTACATTTCAACCCAGTGAAACGCTTGTACTAAGCTTTCTCTTGAGAAAATACACATTATTTTAATAGACATTTTTTTCTAAGTCTACAATTCTACAATTCTATTCTACAATTCACTTAGCAGACGCTTTTATCCAAAGCGACGTACATCAGAGAGTAAGAACAACACAAGCAAGGATCAAGGAAAAATAAAGGAACAATGTCAGTAAGGACGAACGATCAGCTTTGAGTCCGATTGGACACACAGGTGCTGAAAGGCATTGCCCAGAGGCATGGCACAACATGAACTGCCGTTCTGAGACTCTAATCAGTATATAAACCATCTTATACGTCGTCGTTTTCAAACAAAAACAAAAACCATCATCATCAAAGTCAAAGCTGAAGAGCAATATATTGACAACTAGAAGATAGCCACGGTTAATGTCTCTACTGTCTACTTTCTCCAGGAATGGAAGATGGCTTTTCATCAATAAGTCTGGTTCTGCTGGAGGTTTCTTCCTGTTAAGAGAATTATTTTTCTTGCCACTGTGGCAAAGTGCATGCTCATGGCGACTTAATCTCCGGTGTCTCTAATAATATAATAAAGAGTGTGGCCCTGACCGGCCCTTTTTGTAAAGTGCCATGACATAACTTTTGTTTTGAATTTGAACTTGGTTTGTGTCTTCTGTAAAACAAACTAAGTTTACGGTTGTATGATATTAGAAACACAAAAAAGTGTAATTATATTGCGATGGTGGACTTCACATGTGTGATCCATTTGGCTTAGATTACCCATAATGTTTTAAAAAAAAATTCAAACAAATTTAAGAGGTTTTGTCCCAAAACTATAAAGATGGTGATAATGTTGACAAATCACTTCATAACTAGCGCTACTAGTGTGTTTAGATCACGGTCATTCAGTGTCAATTTATATGCAATGTGAAGCTACGAGCTAACTAAAGTGTGCTAACATTAGCCTGCTAACACTGCAGGCCACAGGAAATTGCAGCCTGAGCAAAGGACAATTTTGTCCGCCACTTGTGCTTAATAATGGTGCGTTCTAATTGATAACTCTTCATGCGAACTCGAGTTGAGGGGGGTTGGAGGTGTGCCGCTGGAAGAGAGCGGAGGCTTCAGAATAGTTGAGATGTCGCCAAAGGGCAGTTTGTTTGGGTTTCAAGCAGGAGCTCAAGAGCGACATCTACTGGATCAAAAAGTCACACATTCTTCCTTTAATAACTGTACCAATTTGAAAGTCAGGCTGGTCCACATAACAACAGAGATCAAGATGCTGTCATTTGTGTGCTTGTGTACAAAGATGTTTCAGAAAAACACATCTCAAATTTGACACTACAGGAAACCTCATTAGATCCATGGGATAAATGTGGAGTCAAAACTCAGAATGACTAATGCTTTATTTTTCACTATGGTCTCAATTTTATTGTAAGGGGGACATCGGTTTTGCTCAGATGTTAAAGCAAGCACTCGTTGTGCAGAGGCTGCACAGCGGTCGCAGCGTCTGAGCTCAAATCTGACCTCAGCCTTTTGTTTCATGTCATCACACACCCTCTCCCAGCTTTTCCTCTCTTTCAGCTGTACTATCAAATAGAGGCAAAAATGGAGAAAAAGTTCAACTTCTTTTCAGTTTTTAATTTAGATCTGTGTCGTAATGTTGCCTGTATACGTCTCAGAAACACATCTCATCACAGAAGTAAAAAAACCCTCCAACTGCTGTTTCTTCAGTCTGACAAACATTGCTAAATACATCAAATTTGTACAATTTATGCCCTCAGTATTTCAACTTTGAGGGGCCGCAGAGTTTTTTGCATTCATTACCTTCCTTTGTACATTTCAATTAATTGGAAAGGGTGACTTTTTATTCGCAGATGATCACTTCATTTTTGTCAGGAGACTAAAAAAAAGATTATTTGTACACCACAGAGATACTGACAGACCCTCACAGTAATTCCTAGTTGTAATCTGCAGCTTGGTAAATAACATGTGCTCTGGCTCTATAGTTGGGGAACAGTCTAGTACATGTACATCTTTTTTATATTATAATAGCCCAGCGCTGTTGTCAAAAAGATGGACGTTGTTTGTTTGTGACATCCAGACTTGGATTCTCACTGCCTGACAAAGTCCAAGCAATTTTTTTGGGTGTGATCAAACATGTTTGTAAAGCTGTGCAACCATTTCTGTATATTGCAGGCTATTTCTCTCTTAAGCTATTTCTTCCATCCTCTTTTCTTTCACCTGCTTTGTTTGCCCAGGTGAAACTTAATCCTCCATCTCTTCTGGAAATGGTGTTTTGTTTTTCCTGTAAGTGTGCGTTTGGCTTCAGTTTTTATGAGCTCCTTAGTCAAACACACTGGCTGTCATCATCTGCCTGTTATATCATCCCAGTGTAATTCTTTAAGTAAAGGATTTCTGCGAGTAAGCTGCTGATAGAAAATGGAAAGCTGCTCCAACTGCTTCGCAGAATGATAGCATCACAGCAGCTACTGCACACACACTCCCTGGGTGTTAGGGAGAGAATCGGTTTGGAGAGATCTCCTCGGCTGAGAGCAGAGCGTCTGTGTTGATTGATGTGACACCGAAGGGGCAGGGATTTTTTAAATAGACTTTTCGTTGGAGTAGAGGATATTTTTTTGAACAAAACATTCAATCTTGTAAGCTTGTGTCTGTTGGTATTTGCCATTTAAAGAGCAACTTGCAGGTTGAAGACACCAGTTAACCAATTTATAGGAAAATAACTTAAAAAGAATATTTTGAAAGAAATTCAGGAATTAATAAACCACAGGGTCTCCTGGAGACCTTTTAGTACGTTAGTTTTTACTTCCGCATTTAAAACTGGCATTCGAACGTGACGTCACATGGGTGAGTCCCGCTGATTCTGCCTCTGTTTAATTAATAAACATGGATCCGTGTGTCACTCCCGTCAGTGAAGAGGAAGAAAATCTGTATTCCTATACATATGATGGTCCACTGGCTTATTATTATGAACCTCGTAAGTTTGATAGAGAGCAGGAACAGGGCAGGATTAGGAGGAATAATGTCCACAGGAGAGCAGTTGAGTTGTGGTGTGAGGAGAGACCCAGTGGAGAACAGGGCCAGTGTCCTGCTCAGTGACCGGTGTTAGCTAGCGATATGTAATGCTGTGTTCACATCAGCATATGTAAAGTTTGTAATCAGATACAATAACTTAACAAATAAGTAGTATTAAGTGCAAGTGCTGATCATTAACCGTTCAGTTGTATGGGATCGCCTTGTCAAAACGGTACATTTGTACGTTTCACGGCGCCACAGCGCTGTGCGTGAGAGAGACAGAGCCCGATCATACAGCCGGTGCAAATACAGCGCAGGTGTCTTTATATTTTATTCCTTATGCAGCCCAGTGCTCACGTTGTTTAAATAGAGAAGTAATAGGCTAGCCAATAAAGTCCACGGTGCAGTATGTTCCTGATATTAAAGAGTAGAATACGAGTTCACAGCGCACGTCCTCTTAACTTAATCCACACACACAGGATGCACAACAGCGCACATACTCCACAGTTTAATATCAGTGCATTTGCTGATACAATTAAATGTGTTTTATTGGGATAGAGGACTAAGAGACGAAAAGCTTTTGTTTCTGTTTGTTTCCAAACTCTCCAACCTGCGCGTTCTGTCTGTAGCCTACACGCAGAAACACATGCAGAAGCACACACACTCAAACGCTCTCTTGCAAACGGGAGTTAGATTTATAATACATCGTATGTCTACGAGTGCCTCCCATATATATTAATACAGACTGTCCAGTGTCTATTACGCGCACATTAGAGAATTTAACAGAGGATTCCAGCAAAGCAAATTATCAAATGTTTTTTTGTGCTATTCAACTTGTCGGTTTCATCGTTTCTGAGGTAGTGGAAATAATTTAGCGCATTTAAGGCAGAGAGCTGACACTCTGATTGGTTGGATTCACACCCAAAACACACGATTTAATCAAGCCACATAATCCATCCGCTCTGCGCTCTGTGCCCAGATTGTGCGCCGCGTAAATTCCAAAATATAGTCGGACATGACCCAAATCGCAGTGCGCCACATGCTTTTGAGCAACGTGCTTTAAGCCGCCATAATAAAGCCCATACATAGAAAGAGGGAGAGGGGTAACAGTCTCCTGTAACTTTAGTTTGATAGGTGCTTGTGCAGGATATGTCAGCCCATAGCTTCAGCCATGGAGAGTATATTAGCTTTGTTTATACAGTTTTGATTGTGTAAATAATAGGACTGTCAAGTTTAATTGTAAATATTTTGTCCCTATCCCCAGGCAATACCGTTACACAGGTTACAGGCAGGTGATCCTTCCTGTGTTGTGTCTGCCATCAGGAGACAGTTTCCAGAAGAGGGAGTGTTTATAAAGGCTTTAAATGGCATTCATTTAGAGGACAATTAGAAAAATAAATAAATAATCACAAAGTGTCTTACCAGTTGAAATCTTTTTTTAAAGCTTATATCAGTTATGTATCAAACACATTGTACTATAAGGGTACCCAGCATGCAAGACCAATATGCTCTTTTTAAAAACAATTGTACACAAATGCAGATTTCACAGACTGATATAATACACATGTACATTATATATACATTCATTTCATATTGAATAGTACATATCCGGTTCCTTGCTTCCCCCTCCAGAGGTGGATGTGCACATCTGGGAAATGCAGGATTACCATGGTCATGGATGTCCTGAACATGGTTTACCAGGCTTTCCCACCTGGCTGCTATCCCACCGGGATCCCCATTCGGAGTGGAAGCTGCAGTCCAGTATAGATGATTTATGATAACTGGTCTCCACAGCTTCAGGTCTTCACACTCCCGCTAGAACCTGGTCAGGCACAAACATCACACCGAATGAAAACGTGGCGATGAGAGGTTCCCCAGTTATTAACAGCAACTCTAACGGATTTAAGAACAATTCAATAGACATCAAACCTCACACTGAAAGTTCAGACGTGCATGATCACTTATATATATGTATATATATATATATATATGTATATTATAGTTTTTTAATAAACAGAGCAGGCAGGGTGACGCGCAGACAGACAGATGAGCTCTCAGCGCACATTGGAGAAGTTTGGACAGCACCACCGTGTTAACAGAGACGGCAGTCTGCCATTTAGTACACATACTTTACTGGTAAACCTGTAAACCAGAGAGCACATTATCAATTCAACCTTTGGTTTTTTGTCCGTGCGCAATATGAGCACTGCCACGTTCCCAGACTCGCTCGTATAGTCTCTCTCTCTCTCTCTCTCTCTCTCTCTCTCTCTCTCTCTAACAAGGTCCAGACTGTTTTAGTTACGGACAAAAATTTAATGACACATACCGATGTAGGCTTCTACATCCACACATCACATGTAACTGTAGTTTTAAAGTACTTATAGCTGATGGTTTCAATTGTCCCTGATTTCAAGGGGTGCTGCAGCACCCTTAGCACCCCTCGGCTAGCTTACAGCGTCCCTGATGCCATGTCACTGTTAGCTAGAAGGCTTCGATTATATTATTAATAATTATGTATTAAACACTAATTATTCTACCTATTGAAATTTGTATATCCACTTATCTGGAGTCATAAAACAAAAACGTAAGACTTACGGTGCTCAGTTCACGTTGGGCAGCTTCTCTGACAGATCCTTGTTTACTTCTGCCATCGGGAGCCGGGCTGGGGGCTGCTGCCGGCCATCAGTGTCACCCGGTCCTGGCTTCGGTATCCCGTCCTGAACTCCATCATATCGCCGGGCACATAATCTTCCTGCCGAAAATGAGCGCCACAGACGACCGCGTTTTTTGTGACCATAAAGCCCCGTCTCTTCATCTGCTCAAAGCAGGCACAAAGCTAACTCCATGTTTCTTCCTATTGGGGAAACAGTGGACTCGATGTCCCGTTTAGATTGTATTCAGTGCATCCAGCACTAAGTCAACATTTAACCATCTTAATGACTGGTCAAATTTAATGTAATAAGATGGAAGAAACACAATAAACACAATCCGAAACGCCCGCTCTCATTCACTACCGCCTACTACACTGCAGAGTCAGAGGACACGAGTCCCCCATGCTACGTCATATGACGCGATGTTGAAAAAAAGAGCGTTCTAAACAGCTACACTGAAAAGGGGCCACTTTCTCCTCTAAATTTGTGCCTTTTGTGTTGGAGAACATATCAAATAAATAATTGACTTCTTCTAAAGCCATTTTCAGACCATTTTAAGTGTTAATTTACAAAAAAATTTAACCTGCAAGTTGCTCTTTAAGGAAAGCACCAAAGTGTAGACACAGTGGTTACGTCTGGTTGTGTACAACTTTTGAAAATGGTTTGGAATGACTACAATTATAACATTCATAACAAGGGATGAGCATTTACAGTAATGTCAATAATCACGGACTCTCATTTCCTTAAGAATGAGTACTCTAACACTTGTTAGTTTTAAATTTGTTTTACTGTAAAAAAAAAAAAAAAAAAAAATCAGACAAGGACATCCTTGTGGTCCACTATGTTTTCTGCGGTGTGCTGCTCATCAGTACTGCATGTCTTTACAGTGGTCTTCAAATCCCAGTGTTAAACGAACTGACAAGTGATGGTACCACATAACTCTGTGGTGAGAGCTGTCCACGAGTTAGTAATGACAAAATGTCTCTTGTTTTTAACGTCTTTGTCGACACGTTGCAAACCAGCCCTCAATAATACTGCTGCTCTTTCCTCACACATCTTGTCCACACCCGTAGCTGTTGTCAGCAGTGATGGTGGCTTGTTCTCTACCATCACGGTGGCGCGGCAAACACCACAAAACATATTCGTACGACACGATATCTGAGGGACAACTGACCGTGTTTAATGAAGATGATCAATCTGTCTGGTAGTATACGAATGAATCTGGGAATTTAATTTAAAAAAAAAGTTTCTAAATGATAATGGTAAAGAAAAAGCTGAGAACATATGATTGTATGTAAAAACATATCTGGTGAATATTTACATTATATACTGAAGGAATGTTCTGTTTTTTGAAGAGGAGGGCGGAGGTTTCTGATGAGTTGCAGAAAGTCAAACCTTTTTCTTTATCATGAAGAACATTTTCCCATGCGATGTTCACAATCTTAGAGTTAATATGCCCCTCCGTTTTTCAGTGTGTAACCTCTTGTAACTAATAACAACTGTCTCTTTTGTCTCTTTAATTTTATCTAACACAATTTATCGTTTAATTACATGCAAGCTGCTGTTACTCCACTTCACTGTACAGAATCAGTTGTGAAATCTTTTTTTTTCTGTAGAGTGCTACCTGGTGTGAACCCTTTTTTGTCTGTTTGGTATTAGCTTCATAACCTTAGACAGAGAGGAAAGTGAAGGTCTGCCCCCGTCCCAGAGGTATTTTTAAACAATGTAAACATTAAAGTGGCCACTGCTACTTCACAGATCCTGGAGAGACAGCAGGGTCGTCGGGTTAAACGGCTCCCGGTGACTCATTTCTTGTCAATAAGGCGGAGTGTGATCCGACTCAGCAGCTGTTCCTTGAGGGGGAAACAGAGCGAGGTTTTGTCAAATGAGGAGCTCACAGGGAGGGAGGTTGAAACAAATTGAGCTCTATACAGAGGATGAAGGGATGGCAGGGTGATCTTTGACCTTTTTTAGGGATCGGGAACAGAGTTTGTCCCATCTGGCAGGATGTGTTGCATGATGCTGGAATGACGCTGATTAGCAACAGGAGGATGAGGGAATGTAGTGAGTTAAAAACAGAATGCTCTGTTCAAAGGGTGTTTTTGTCCACCTCTGTAGCTTCATCTGTCTTCCTGTCTCTGTGTCTCGTCCTTTTTTTTTTCCTATTCTATCATCTTTATGGTGAGTGTTACTTCTATTTTTCATCAGAACATGCCAGTGCACATGAAGTATCACCCAATCAGGAGAGAGGTGGGAGTCCGAACAATGGCTGTGAGACTGAAGACAAACAAAAAGAAGTGAAAATTGGAAAAACAGTTAGGGGAAAAAAAGAAAAAAAGGAGTGAAGGTAGTGACAGAGAGATGAAACAAAACAGGACATATCTTCTGTTGGTGTTAGCCCGCTTTAGACCTTTCTGTATTATACACTGTAAACCCGAACAAGTTGAAAATACTCAAAATGTTTGTCGTAACCGATTACATAAAAGTTTTTAAGTAGTGGAAATAACATTTTTGAGTGGAACTGAAGTAAAAAAATATAATTTCAGTTAACTCAATTGTTTTCCTGTTTTTTTTTGTTTTTTTAAGTTTTTCCAACTCAAATGTATTAATTAATTATATTTAAATTCTTAAGTTATGCTTACTAGGTTAAATTGATTTGATGAAACTCATTTAAATTAAATCCAAATGACTCTTTCACTCAACATATTTAATTGTGCTCAACCCAAAGCCTGGGGGAAATCTAATCAAAATGTATTTGTATTAATTACACACCGTAGGAAAAATGAACAAAAAATAATCAGCTTAAAATGCAAAAGAAAACCCTCATTTCAGTTACTAATGTTAAATAAATAATACAACTCTCTTTGTCAGTTCACTTTTTTTATTCAAATTTTAAACAATTTATTAAAATTGAAAAAAGTGGAACAGCTTTGTAGAAAAAATTCACAGTTGAACAGTGTTCCACTCATCTGCTGTATTTAAATAGAAAAGTGACCATGTCCATTTCTTAACCAGGACTTTAATTATCAACAAAGCTGCTATAAAGTGCAAACAAAGGAAATAATTATCAATAACCAATAATTTAAAACAAAATATATAAAAAAAACTTTGTGGAATCAAAAAAATAAATAATCCCAATTACTTAACATAAAGAAAGTGCATCATGAGCTGAGGTATATTAAGCAATGAAACATAATTAAATAACATTAAGGTAAAACCTACATTATTATCACTTACTGTAAGCTTCAGTAAACATTCTGAACATGCTGATTAACAGTTACGAAGTGCGTTCTCAAGTTTTCAACGAGGTAGTAACATTCAGAGAGACAAATCCTCTCCAGCCTCCTTTACATTAGCTTGAAGTCATACAACAGGAACAGATTTGTTTACACACATGCCTTCAAACTTTGAACAGTTCATTTTTTAGACTCAGCAGGCAAGGCTTAAGTGGTCTGTTATCATCCAAACACATGAGTATTTTCTGAACAAAGGTAAACGTGTGGATGAGTTTCTTTGGATAATCCAAATGCAATGCATAGATCAAGCCAAATAAGATAACAAGCGCATCGCCCAACCTGGTGAGACCTCTGACAACAACTTCATCTTCAATGACAACAGAAATGCTGTCGGCGTTGAACTCGATGTTACCAGTGGAGTTTTCGGTTACCAAGGTGAGGAGACCAACAGGAGTTTCTGCAAGGTCTGGCTCATCTTCCCACTGCAAAATACAAGAAAATAAGATTATGTAGATCATTCCAGTAACAAGATAACAAGTCCTGCACTGTTTTTTCATTGTTGTGCTCTTCACACAATTAAAAGGATGTTGTTTTTCTTACAGTTCTGCCTTGCCCAAGAGAATATTGCCTCTTGGAGAAGAAGAATGATAACAGTCTTTACACTATTTCCTGTAATTAACATGTGAGCCTTGTATTAAAATAGAATATAGAAACATTTCTATTAATGACTGTGAAATGAAGGACGTCACATTTACATTTGCTAGTTTTACAAAAATGTATGTTTATACATTGATATTGACAATTTTGTTAGTGCATGGAGTACGTACGTTGTAGGTCTTAAAGAATTCAGAGTCATCTTCACGCAGGTACAGCGGGAGGGCACGGAGAGCCAGACTGCGTCTCATGTTTACGTCATGTGTTTCCTAGATCAAAAAAAGAAATGATCTGTTATTTCTTATTATTATAAGAATACATTATCAACATTACCTGCAGGTAAAAATGTACTTTCAACTTACCTGCTGGTCATAAATCCTAAGGACCTTGAGCAGCGCCTCTGCTGTCTTGCCTGTCCCCGAGGCCTTCTGCCTGTACAAGGCTAGCAGTGTTGGTGTGTGCCTGTCAAGCTGGCTGTAAAAAGTGTTCCGCAGGTTCACATTTGTGATTCGATGAAACTCAGCAAACACCTGCAGATATACAAACAAATAAATGTATAAAGAACAGTAACACGTAATGTATTATCACTTGTTTAAGACGCATGGCCTGCTCTGATAAATAAAAAAAAGGAAGACAGTTTTTACCTGGGACTCAATTTTTAGGGCTGGCCATCTTTCCAAAAAGTCCCTCACCTGTGGACTTCCCTGCACAATCTCTTTGCGACGAAGGGCAAAGGTAATCTGCATGAGTTTTTCAATCAACATCTGATCATTGTCTGTCTTTTCAACTTCTTGAATGATTTCTTGTCTCATTTTTTCCAGAGAGGTCTGGTTTTCTCCTCTGGGAAAATCGGGTAGGTAATTTACTTCAGCTCGTCTGGCTCTTTTGATGTTGAAATGGGGAGGCTCACTCTCAGGGTGGGTTCTGCTCCTCCTGCCTGCGTTGATGGACACCTCTGCACAGCCCGACCTGGCCAGCTTTGTACGATAGTTACCCATCTTGAACTTCAAACAGACCTTCCATCCGTACCATCCATTCCTGCTTCCAGGTTCACGGAGACATGGATATGCTGTAACCAGCGCCTCTGCTGCCATACCCACTTCCCTGTCATTTGGGTATGGTTTGAAGCTGTACATCGTTTCTGCCATGTTTTCCAGAATGTTGTGCTTCTGTGACCTTGTCAATTTCACAGTCTTTCCAGATCTTTCAAACACAGTGTTTCCTTCTTGAAGTACATGCTCAACTTCAAAAGAAAAAGCAGGCAGAGGGAAACAATCCGGCCAATTCTTCTGACGCTGTGTTAAAGGAACATGCGGGAGGATGTCCGTATCAGAACTTGCAGTTGAGCTGGAATCATTTTCAGATCTCATGACTTTCAATGTGCCCTTCTCTGGCAACTCTTGAATATCTACAAGAAGGCTAAGTTGTCCGTCAAAGTCCGGATCCTCATATTGCAAGGTAAAGTCACCGTCCAGTCTTGGCTTGAACCGTTCTTGCATTATACTCTGTAGCTCCTCTACTGACTGTGGTCTCTCAGTTAGAGTGAGCTTCATTGCAATATCTGTGGCAACAAATACACGAAGCACAAATTTCTGGGGAGTAGCCATTCCCTGATTTGTGCTGGTGTTTCAACGTTCTGTTTAAAATAAAATAAAAAGTTTAACTAGTTAGTCTGAAACACTTGTTAAAGCCTGCTAATGTGTGGGCAGCAAGGTTATCAGAAACCACACACATGACTGTGCCACAGACTGCCTTACCAATGGACTCAATGAATATGCCATCTTGCTCAAAAGTATGGAGGTCTCGTAACAAGGGGCCAAGGGCTCTTTCATAGCCAAACATCTGAATGTCAGACACTTTACATAACGCTGCTAGCTGAATCACATGCAAGCCTGATCTGTATTTACTGGGTAGGTCAGCAAGTATCCAGTACACTGAACTGAGTTTGTGGATTTTCCTTGATGTGCCCAGTGGATTTGCTATTTCAAGATCATCAATGTACAAAATTAGTGGCAGCTTTAGCTCATCTGAGGAAGATAATAATTCATTCTCTTTAAAGTATGAACCATCTTGGTGGCTCACATAATGACCTTTTTGTGCCATCTTTGTTTCTTTAACTTTGTCCAGGATGTCAGTATGTTTGAAAAGTTTCTGGATCATCTCCAGAATGGGAATGTGCACTGCTGTGTGTCCTGGCTCTAGCACATACTGTACGGGATTTACCACAGGGTAATTTTTCTCAAAAAATGTTCTCCTTCTCTTGGTGGAAGATAATGCTTCCCCTTTAGCTGTGGCACTGACAAGGATGTTGCTGTCCATGACAGCACTGACTAACTCATCCAAAGTTGTATCACTAGCAGTGACATCATGTCTCTGTAGGACTTCTCTTATAGTCTGTTTAAGAAGAGGTTGGGACAGAGAAAAAATCTGAGTCAGGTGATCCACGATTTCCTGAGATGCCATATCAGACACGTGAAGGATAGTTTGCATCTTTAAGAATAATGATGCCAAGTTAAGTCTTAATCTGTCAGTGTCACATTGACTCTCTATCTCAGAAAGATCAAATGCCTCTGTGCTATCACACTGAGCATTTCCCTCACCAACACATTCTCCAGTAGTTATGACTTGGTCACCAACATTTTCTGCTGATAAAACTGTATCATCAAAGTCTGAACTCTCTCCGTGTTTTCTACTTTTATGTGCATTAAATGATGTGTATGCATTTGTGCTGTAACTGCAGTTTCTAAAAGGGCATACTACCGTCTCATGACTTCTTAAATGACTTCTCAAGTGACCAAACAGAGTTGCCTTAGAAAAGGGCTTCTGAAAGTCACATAAGGGACACGTAAAAAATGCACATGCTGCCTGTACTCCGTCAGCTGCATCTATTCTGTCTGTGTCATTATGATAACGTGACAAATGAGTTTTAATCGCATTAAATGACTGAAAAGTACAAATGCAATTGCTGTAGAGACATGGCAGAGGACTGACTCTTGAATAATGGCTATGTTGCAAACGATAGTGCCTAAATAACTTTGCCCGGGTATCCAGGGATGTAGAACACAATTTGCATCTCCAGTCCATGTCAAGCCTGAAATTAAATTAAAAGTGTTTTTTTTAGAGTAAGAAAGTGTACAGGCCGGCATTGAAATGTCAGAGTACAGGTGTTGATGCACAGGGCTAAGAGAAAGTATATGCATCTTAGAACTCAGAGCCATAGTACACCCTCTGCGAAACATTGGTGGCGCGTTCTAGCAATGTAGTTTTTTTTAAAATCCCTGGCAATGTCTCTTGTACAGTTGGGTTCATTTGTATCGTATTTTTTCAGTACATCATTAAATCCACAGCTTCTAAATTCACATCATATAAAGTGACTGAGGAGGAAAAATCAAAATTGCAAACATACCTTAAATATTTGTAGTGTTATCCAGTATCTCTCAATCCTGGGGAAACAGATTCAATGAGCAATATGAATGATCACTTTAAAGGCGCATGTTGAATTATGGCACACTGAACAGTGTTTCTGTTTTACAAACACATCTGTGTGTCATGCAGTACGGTGCATCAGACCACAAACTTCAGATTTAACAGACACAGTCCTCGCATATTCAATTCAAATAACTTTATTAATCCATGAGAAACTTCAGTCGTGTAAAAAAAGGTTCAAGTGCACACAGCTCACATGATTGAGAAAGTTTTGTCAGAGTGCAAAATTTCCCTAATATTAAAATGTAGTAGCCCAAAAACATGATCATTCTACTGTGGGGCAGACAAAAAGCTATGGATTCACAGTTAACAATATATGACACTTTCAAACATGCTTCAAACTATTTCAAAATACTTCTTACCGAGATGTCTTTAAAGCTTGTTGAAAGTCAGTGCTTATCCCCGACTTAAGCCTGTTAGGAAAGAACAATCACAGCAGATAATGAATAAAAAACATAACCAGTCATTAAACAAACATGTTAGATAGTTGCATAGTTCTCTATTTAAAAGTGAATTAAAGCTATGTGATTGTGTGTGAAAAAACTCACACACTCCAAGAGTGTTTGTCTGCAGCGTGGAGCCTTTTGGCTAATGCACTCTATATATATTTTGTTTCAGTGACAATTTTTTATTCATTCAATACAAACAATAACTATTGAGGGCGCATTGAAGTAATGACAGCTACCGACATTGAGCTTAACATTTGTTTTCAACAAACAGACTCGCTGACCGTTTTGAAAATAACTCGCGATTTCATATTTTTGACCCTATTAACGTTCCATTGGAAATGCCCGGGCAAGAGCCGAGGGGGTGTGGCGCTAAATGGCATGAGCCGAGATGGCATGAGAGAGTGGTCTCCATGCTGCAGCCATACCCGGTCTCTCCTTGTCAGATACTAGTCATATTTTGAGGAGTATTCATAATAATTTTCAAAAGTAAATGCCTTAAAATGTATAATTATAACGATGTGATGGTTTTTTCTGCATGCTGTGTACACATTATCAACTCTTTAAACTTAAACATTCAAACACTCAAAATACAATAATAATAAAATAGCCAAACGGCCAACAAAAGTTCGCCGTTTTCGGCCGAAACTGTTGTCGTGCAAATAGGGCATAAGCTCCGTTCGCTTACGTTTAGCGCAGCAGCATATCTGTGTCCACAGTAGGACCACGTAATGACTAAATAACGTTGCTGCAGTTAGCTCAAGTTATTAGCATGCTAACGTTACAGCTTCTATTAATCTCACTACGCCTGTGAACGGACAAGAGAAGTTTGAGAAACGTATGTACTCACCACAACTGAGCGCGGCCTCAGACTTAAGTTCACCGCTCTGATATGTGTGTGTTCTTGTAAATAAAACAGCAGTTTAGCAAAAGTTCTCCATCACTTGCAAACTTGTGTCAGTGTCACCAAGCAACAAGCATGGCCAGCGCGAGTCTCAACAACGTGAGCCTGAACGTAGCGACGTCGATGACGTCATACGCCGCCTCCATCTGTATACTCAAAAAATATCATTTAGATTTGGATATTAACTCAAAAACATTGATCCACATACAATTAAAACCACATCACTCGTTCAGAGAACTCAATTATTTATTGTTGGGTTAACTAATTAGCTGTTTTTGAGTGCTGTACCCTAAATGGCTTTGAGTTAGTAATACTGTTTGGGTTTACAGTGTAGGATTACAGTGACCAGGGGCTCGACATTTCAGACCAAACAAATTTCACAGAAAATGTGGCACAAAATGGAACAGACAAAAGCTAAGTTGATTTAATACCCACTCTAATAGCCATTGACAAATTGTATGAGGTTGTGAGAGGCTGAGAAGCACTGCGCATGTGTGCATGTGTATGTAAGAACTATTAAATTATAGCAGAACAAATCTGGAAATACTGTGGGGATCGATATTCAACTGTTATTCTAAAGAGAAGTGGATAAAATACTAACCTGATTTCTTGTTTACTTGAACAGAGCACTTTTAATTACAGAATGCGTAGACTTGATGCTAGACATTTTCAGAAATGTTTGAATGGCTAAAACCTGGATTTAAGACCACATTAGTTCAGTGTAATATGGTTGCTTACAATTTTGTCTTCCCTTTTAAGCAAAACAATTTCTCACATTGGTCTGTAACATGTTTTAATGTCTCCAATTGTTCCCTCAGAGTGCCATGTGTACGGCTTCATTGTTTAGTTTTTCTACACTAAGTTTATCTTTATTATCATATGACCTTGTGACCTTTCCTTTTTACCTTTTAACCCGTATAGGAGATTTCAAGATACGTTGTGTCCTTTCAATAGAAAAATAAACTTTTAATAAACAGGAACATTGTTTTCATTTCCACAAGTTTATATCTGAACTTTAGCGGCACGATATTGAGATGCAATTTGAGACGATATTGAAAAGTCTGAACTTATCGCTGAATATATGAATAAGTTGTTTTATGTAACTAAGCACTGCTTCCTCAATGGGCATGTTTTACATTGTACCTATTGGATGGGGGCCTGGGAATAACTGCCATGTTGTCACATCATTTTGAAGCAGACAGATGAAGCTCAAACTGACTAAGCACCACCCTCTTTATACTTGGTGTAAATTAAGTGGTAAAAAAAATGCTTTTGGATATATTTTGGATTCAGGAGGGACATATTGCAAAGACAGGTCATGTTTCAACAAAAAGATCAGCAGATAGACAAAAACTGTTAAAGCTAGTATGAACTCTGTAACAACTCAACTCAACTCAACTCAAATTTATTTATAAAGCGCTTTAAAACGGCCACAGCCGACACAAAGTGCTGTACATAAGCAGCCAACACAACACAGGGCATAAAACAATGGATAAAATAAATAAAGTGCATACAATAAAACAACAATCAAACACTAAAAAGAGCAGAGCCTCATGCAGTGTTAAAAGCCAGGGAATAAAAATGAGTTTTAAGGTGATTTTTAAAAATGGACAGTGAAGAGGCTTGTCTGATGTGCAGTGGCAGCACGTTCCATAAATTTGGAGCCGCAACAGAGAAAGCCCTATCCCCTCTGAGCTTCCGTTTTGCCCTCGGCACCTCGAGGAGCAGCAGGTCAGCTGACCTGAGGCACCGAGAAGGGGTGTAAGGTTGGAGCAGCTCAGAGAGGTAAGGTGGGGCGAGACCATTTAAAGATTTAAAAACAAATAAAAGAATCTTAAAATGGACTCTAAAATGCACGGGTAGCCAATGGAGGGAAGCCAGGGTGGGAGTTATGTGCTCCCTTTTACGTGCTCCAGTTAGGAGACGAGCGGCTGCATTTTGCACCAACTGGAGGCGGGCAAGGGAGGACTGGCTGACCCCAAAATAAAGTGCATTACAGTAATCCAGCCGAGATGTAATGAAGGCATGGATTACTGTTTCAAGGTGTTTTTTGGTGAGGAAGGGCTTCACTTTTGCCAGCTGCCTGATGTGAAAAAAACTTGATTTAACTACTGCACTGATTTGTCGATCTAGTTTAAAATCACTGTCCATCTTAAAACCCAAATTTGTGATTGTTGGTCTTACATAGGCTGCCAACGGGCCCAGGTCTACAGGAGGGGTTACACAAGGGCCACTGGGACTGAACACCATCACCTCAGTTTTCTCCTCATTAAAATTTAAGAAGTTGAGAGCCAACCAGGCTTTGATGTCTTCAAGACATGACAGAAGTGGCGCGAGGGAGAAAGCATTCTTCTTTTTCAATGGCACATAAATCTGGCTGTCATCGGCGTAGCAGTGAAAGGAGATGCCATGCTTTCTCAAGATGGAGCCCAGAGGCAATAAATACAGGGAGAAAAACAGTGGCCCTAAAATCGACCCCTGTGGGACCCCATACAATAGGGGAGTGGAGCTGGACTCTGAATTTCCCAGGCGTATGCATAAGCTTCTGTCAGCAAGATAGGATTTGATCCAGTCCAAAGCAGTACCGCGAATGCCCGCTAGTTGGCTTAACCGAGCCACCAGGGTGTTATGGTCCACGGTGTCGAAAGCTGCTGTTAGGTCAAGTAGGACAAGGATTACATGATCCCCAGAGTCATTTGCCAACAGTATATCATTAAAAACTCTCACCAGAGCTGACTCAGTGCTATGTAGTGTTTTAAAACCAGACTGGAAAACTTCCAGGACATCATGCTCGTCCAGAAAGGCCTTAAGCTGGGCATGAACAATTTTCTCCAAAATTTTCGAGATAAAAGGCAATTTGGAGATGGGCCTGAAATTGGCTAGCACACTGCTATCGAGGCCAGGTTTCTTAAGAAGGGGCTGCACCACTGCATGTTTAAAACTGAGGGGGACCACACCAGAGGACAAACTGCTGTTAATGATAGCGAGAATTGTCTGCCCTATACTAGGGAAGACCTCTTTGAAAAAATAAGGGGGGACAATGTCACAGGGAGAGCCAGATGGCTTGATATGGCCAACCAGGTCTTCTAAAAACGACAGAGACACAGGCTCAAACTTGTAGAGAGCTGCAGAGCAGGGAGTGGGTTCAGAAGGATCAGATGCTGGAGTTGGAATGAGAGCCCTTGCAGTAGCAACCTTATTTATAAAAAAGTGCAGGAAAATATTGCACCTTTCAGGAGATGCCTCCAAGCTGACAGGCTGTGGGGCATTTAAAACAGTGTCAATGGCTTTAAACAATACACGTGGGTTGTCGTTATTTGACTCAATGAGGTGTGAAAGGTATTCTCTTTTGGATTCTTTTACTGTGTTTTGGTAGCAATGCCAGCAGTCTTTTAGAATTTGGAAAGAAACATGCAACTTGTCCTTCTTCCATTTACGCTCAGCTTTGCGGCACTCCCGTCTAGCTGCGCGAGATTGTTCATTAAACCAGGGCTCAGATTTAGCTTTGGGCTGCACAGTTTTTAATGGAGCCACAGAGTCCAGTACGTTTTGGCAGGAGGAGTGAAACCATAAGCTGAGCTCCTCTGGGTTATCAGAGGCAGGACAGGCGCAGAGCTGATCGAAAGCTGCTGAGAACTGACCAGCAGTGAGAGGGTTAAAAATCCGCCGGCTACGAGCAGGAGCGTCAGATTTAACTTCGACACAGGAGAAAGACACTTCAAACAGTACAGGCATATGATCAGAAAACACATTGTCACAGATCTCCAAGTTGAACACATTTAAACCATAGGAGAGGACGAGGTCTAGTGTATGTCCATGTTCGTGTGTGGGACCGGACACACACTGCACCAAATTAAAAGAGTCAATAAGGCTTAAAAATTCCTTTACCAATGGTTTGTCAGGACAACACACGTGAATGTTAAAATCCCCAAGAAGAAGAGCACGATCATACTTAGGCATAATTTCAGCCAGAAAATCGGCAAAGTCATTTAAAAAGTGTTTGTCATATTTGGGCGGTCGGTAAATGACAGCGCACAGCACCGGGTCGGAGCGGCCCACCTCGAATAAAGACAGCTCAAAGCTGGAACGTGTACATGAAATAGAGCGCTGCTTACATTTAAAGTTATCCTTAAAAACCGTGGCCGTTCCTCCTCCACGACCCGACATCCGCGGGGAGTTAAAGTAGGAGCAATCGGCAGGTAAAAGTTCGACCAGAGCGCTGCACTCACCGGCACCAATCCAAGTCTCTGTCACACAGAGGAAGTCCAGGCAGCGGGAGCTGAAGAAATCCCTCAGGATGAAAGTTTTGTTCGTCAGGGATCTAGCGTTCACCAAGCCGAACCTGGTGGAAGCTGGGGGCTGTGGTCCGGTTAATCGGGGAGCCCGAGGTAGCGTCCTCAGGAGCCGGTGGTTTACCCCGCGCTGGGAGAGCCAGGGGGGGCGCGGGCGTTGGGGCTGGGGTCCCTCAAAAGAGCCGGCGACGGGTATCAGGCAGACGCCGATTTGATCCAGGAAGAGCCGGGGCACACCAAATGGAGGGGATAATCCGTTTTCTGCCCGTGCAATTGAAGAAGAGCGAGTCAGCCAGCGTTTAAGTTTCACCAGCCGACCGCTGCGTTTGCCGCGGCGACGGGAACGCTTCCGCCGGACAGGTAGGGCCGGGGCCCGGTACAGGTAAGGCGGGATCCCCGCCAGGAACGGGGGTAAACTATTTTGTCCAGTGTGACTGAACACATAAGGATCTCTGGCATTTGGCCGGAGATTCAGGAGGGACTGGCGATCATACACCAGCAGAGACTCGATCCGTTTAGTGTTTATGGTCAATAGTAGTAAAAACATAGAAAACAGGGAACAGAACCGGAGCAGCAGACGGTCAGCCACACACACGGGCGCCATCTTGAACCACTCAGTAACAATAGTTGAGTTATTGCACACGTCACAGAGGTTATGTGAGACTAGTACTTAGTCAGACGCATGGTCGAAAGCTTTCATAACCTCACGTCTGATCAGGAGGACCATTGTTATTTTTGAGAACTGATTATCAGACAGTCACCTTTTCAAGCACTTACCACCATGATTGGTCAGAACCAAGCCAGACGACAAAATCAAGAGGCAATTGACGACAACAATATAGAGGAAAAAAAACACACAGCACTGATTAGTTCTTATGTAATTATCCCGCCCTTTGTGAGTGCTCCTGCTGTCATTATAAATCAAAATGAAAAATGAAATATACCATTTTGCATGGATGTAACTTTATATAACAATGCTTTTGTGATTGTATGGAATGTGGCTGTGTGTGGTATCAGGAGGTGACAGCGTTCAATTAAGACAATTAAGAGAGTACCGTCTAAGTGAAGCAGTGTCAGTATTCACTGTGATGGAACATGCAATGATGTTATATAATCTACTTTTTTATTAGCGACTGCTTTGCTGTATTTTTTTCCCCTCTTGCCGTTTACATCCACTCGCTAATCCTTTTAAACTGCATGTATCATTGCATAACTGTCGTACTCATGGAAAGAGTAAGTGGTGTGATGATGCAAACTGTGGCACACAAATAATACAAACCACATATAAGGACTTTGGGGATGCAGCATATGTTGTACAGGATAAGTGAATAAATTATATGAAGAGATATAAAGACAAAATATTGTCATTCTGATAACTGTACTATATTCAAACTATGTCACGAGTATCTTTCATTTTGAAGTGGTAAAATTGTAACACATTTTTGTTTGTTCCCTTTTTTCTGTGTGTATTTATGTACTCTGTGTTCTTTCATCTTTACCCTGATGTTGCACAAGTTTCTCTGGATGCTTCATTTCTTAATTAAGGGGGAGATCAAAGTGTCTCATGAAGACACAGATACAAATCCCACATTAAGCAGCAACATGTCAGACAACCACAGCTTCAACACACATTTCACAATGAATGCAAAGTTCCAACCCTATTAATCCAGTATACAATGATTTTATTCTGCAAATGAACAAAATTCAAAGGCGGAAAGAGTTCATGTAGCTTACAATAGTTGTTTTGAAAGCCTTGTTTTGGTTATTTTCAACGATGTCTGAAGAAGGGCGAGGGCCCGAAACGTTACATGTGATATTCCATTCAATTCTATTTATTTGGAGCAGCTTGTGGTGTGCGGACTCAGTACTTTTTCTATCTTTGGATTTTTTTGTCCAGCACTCAGTTCTTAAACTTTCCCGGATGTGCGTGCCTTTTTGACATTTTTATTGGTTATGTTCAACACATGCAAATTAGGACCGGACCGACATGGAATTTTTGGGTCCGTACGGATATGGATATTAGGAAGATAAAAAATCAGATATCCACCAATACCTTTCTCCGATCAGAGATAAAGTATAAAGATATAGATACATACATCTTTTATCTTCAAACACTTGTGGTAAAGATATATAAAGAAGAAAAAATGGTCACTCAACCTGAAAATCGCTGTAACCGTAAATATGGTCCTACTACAATCAGAATTCAGATACTTTACCTATAATGACACAAGTAATGCCTCCAATCAATACAAGATGATCTCTATCTATCTCTACATCATGCCATTTCACACCAATCCATTTATTTTCAGCCTGACACTCGCTCACTGTCTTTGTCCTCATCTCTGTGTATTGACCCCTTTGATCTCTGAGTAATAACAGGTCCTGACTTTCACCTTCTTTTGCTATCTTGCTGCTCAGTTACCCTCAATCTACCCCCCCCTTTTTCTCCTCTCTGTTTACTTTCTCTTTCCAATGTGCCTCACATTTCAAGGAGACTTATTATGACAAAGACAGAGAGAGAAAATGGATGGAGCTTGAACAATGGTTGTTAAAGAGGTTGGTGTTTTGCCCGTCATTAAAAGATAGCAGTTTGGTCAGCTTGACTTAATTTCTCAAGTTAACAAGGGAGCATTGTTTTTACACTGTAAAAAATACTGAAGTGTTCACAGGAACTCATAAAAGCCATTCTGGCAACAAAACTCCCCTTATAGATAAAAGTCTCTGTTAACGTTGGTCCAGGAATAAAAACCAGGAGATGAAATTAGCTGTCAAACAATGCCCCACTATAATGAGTTTTTTTTTTTAAAGTTGAATTGAAGACCAACAGGAAGCATTGGAGGCACTTTATGGGTGTGTTTGTGCATCTGAGTCTGTTTCTTTTTCCGTTTCCTTTTTCTTGTTTTGGGAGCGATGCTATTCACGCATGCCTGTCTCACATTTACACACCCCCTGCGTCTCTCTTGTGGTGTGTGATATCATAGTCAGCGGTTCAGTTTGATGTTTACAAGGATGTAGAACAGAAGGCTCCCTTGAGGATGAGTAGATCTTAAGACTCCAGAAGCCCTTTCTCATCAGAGGTCTCCCTCTATCTCACCTCTGTGTGACTCTCCCCGACTCCCCCTGAGTGACGTGTTCTGTCGGGTTAAATTCAGACTTTATTTTGCTTTCACACACTCTCCCTGACACATGTACAGTCACCTTTCTGAACAGTACGCATTCCTGACAGTTAGATAGATGACATAGTTTAGGATGCTTGACAAGGTGGAACAACGACCTTCATCCATGTGGACAAACACGTACCACATTAACATTGCACTGGCTAATAAACAACCCCAACGCAGGACAGAATGTTGATTTTAGTACGAATCCGCAATACCTCAGATAATGTCCAAATACTTAACATTCAGGGCCAGTCTTTTTGTCTCGACCTCCACAGTCTTGATTTCTCGCCTTGTAAATAAAGGCCAAACTGGTTCTTGCATTCGCACTGAATGTTGCTGCTGGCAGTAAATTGTCGGATTTGAAGAGTATTTCAAGGGGTACGGGTCTGTTGATAAATTATACCACACATGGATTAGTTTTTGCATAAGAAAATGTTGCCCTGTTAATGAGGGCAACATTTGGGTAACTAGGTTCCTCAGCCCTGTCTGAAGATCGAAACGTTTTAGTGAACTGTCTAGACAACAATTTGATAGATTACTGTCAAATGTGTAACACACATTCAAAACCCTATGAGGATATGTTTTTAAAAGTGTTCATGGTTCTTTATATCTGGCCCCATTATCCGTTTTCTTTTTTGTGTGTGTTGGTTCTACACCCAAATTTCTACAAACTAATGATATATTAGATTTTTCTCAGCTGTTTGTAATGCTAGTATTTTTTTTGCTTTACTAAGTGTGACTGAACGGTGATTGTAACCTGTGTGTGTGTTTCCCCTCCTGGGATTGATGAAGGATATCTTAATCTTCTTCTACTTCTAACCTGCCAAACATGAACATGTCAGCACTGTAATCAAGCTCATGTTGGTATTCTGATGTTTGCATTAAGCTTAAAGTAACCACTGTAAATTGTGAGTCTCACAACAGCTGTTTAATCCGTAAAGAAAGCACCTCTGATAATGAGTTAAACCCTTTACCTGGAAAGGTATGTCTTTCCATAAATCACATCTATTGATCAATAAGTTGGGATATCTACAGAGTCACTTTTCTTTGTCTTTTTTTAAACATTTATTTTAAGGCTTGCTGTGCCTTCATTGAGAGACAGGACAGTGTGGGAAATTGGAAGCGAGAGAGAGTTGGATATGAAATGGATAAAAGGAACAACAGGTTGGATTCCAACCCGGGCTGCCCGCTTCGAGGACTACAGCCTCTGTACATGTGGTGCAAGAACTAACCACTGGTCCACTGGCCAGTCACTTTTCAATAACACAATAAAAGCTGTCTATCCTTTTGAAATAGTCTTTTCAAGGTGAGGGTGTTGTGCCTTGTCTTTAATGTAAAACGCACTCGCGTAGAAAGGTGGGTGAAGTTGTCCAGCTGCTGAGCTGGCATCCGAGGAAAAAACAAAGACTTAACAGAGACAAAACAACACCAGCCCCATGTGTGAATGTGTATGTGTGTCTGAGTGTGTGTACAAAGTACAATGGCAGAGTGACAGTGGAGCTTTGTTACGGCGCTTCGCATTATCGCCTTGGAATGGAGAGCCTTTGGCATCTGCTAATCTGCAGGTCAGTTGAGGGACAGTGAGATTGATGGCTACTTAACAAGTGACAAACAAATAAAGAAAATGTAGGTGTTGTGATTCTAAATTAGCATGTTTCCTCTCAATTTAGCAGAAGTTCTTAGATGTCAGAATGGGCAGCTTTTGGCCAGGTGACAAATCCAATCATCTCTCTGTTTGTATGAACATTTCTCTATAGCCTTCGGATTAAATGTGACATGAGCATTGTTTATCATTCTTTGGCTGTTTTTGTTGAATCAGATGTTCTCTGCTTCCTCCCTACAACTTGCACACAAACTATAAAGACTGTAAACTTTAATGACAACCACAGCAGAGAAACTGAAACCCGCCAGCTTCCTTCAGAGAAAACTGTTTGTGTGTGGGGGGGGGGGGGCTCCGTAAAGTGGCAGCAGGATTGGCAGAATATGCCTCCGTACTGAAAACATCCCTGTCATTTGAGGTACAAGAATACGATATGGGAACACCAGGGTGTTACACATCACTTTGTGCCGCTGTTTTCTGTCTATGCGTGTCTTAATAATGCATGATTAAAGGAGAGCGGAGTCCCAGCCATCTGCGTCAGCCCCCTCGTGCTTGAGTTAATCACAGATTTAGAGAGAATGAACTCAAACAGGACACTGCAGTCCTCTCTTTATATACAGAATTTTCTCTCCATGCATGAGGACACTTCCTTTCTCTTTTTGTCCTTATTCTATTGGAATTCAGTGTAACGAATCTTTAGCAATTATTTGCGGAAAATGTGTCCCAAGGCATCTGAGAATCAGCTCGCCCTTAAGTGTATCTCTGTGAAAGAAGACGCTCACAGGGTTGAGAGAACACTAACTGAATACATGTCTCCCTGTTGTTTTAGATTGCTGCTTTAAAACGGACAAAGACGGTATTTTTGATCGATGCTCTCTCTCTCTGGTTTCCACACAAATGGTGAGCAGAAAAAGCTTGTTGTGAAAAGGTCCCCTCATTTGCATCTGTGTGGAGCACAGAGTCAGTCTTGTGGACCCCAGCTGATGTAACATTCTTGTTTTTCTTATCTGGACTATATCCAGTAAAAAAAAAAATCTTTATATTTAGAAGAAGCGATGCAGTAAAGGGAACTTTTTATACCACAGGGACTGTGTTCAAGCATTAGCAAGCTGGTCTTTGAGCAGGATGCTGAATCCTGAGCAGTTTCTGTGGTTTCATTCTGTACGGTGCTCTGACTGGCCTGTGGATTATTAAAAAAACGGCTTTTTATAACAGGGATCAATATTTCCTCATATCCTTCTCTTTTTTTGATACACCCTTCCAAACTGCTCAGTATGCTGACATGTCATTCAACCTGTGAAAAGTGGGCCAGGTGGCTTTTGAACTTTAAAGTGCTTATCGCTAGAAGCTGCAGCTCAGCATAACCTGCACCTGAATCCCAATGCCTTTGACCCAGACCACACACTGTATACAACATGTCAACTGCATCACACTGAGCCTTGAATGCTGCACACACTTCTGAATCAGCTCTTTCTTTTGTCTTTACAGTTTTCCTACAGCGATCACGTTTTATTCCATTATTAATTTTCTGTATTCCACTAATTCTTATCTCTATGACCTTTAAACCTTTGGATATGTGATGATGCTTACAGGATAGCTTAATCATAAACCTTTTTATACATGAGCAAGGTTTCAACCGTCTGCACGAGCATAGATACTAAAAGTGGATGTATACATTTACATCAGTTTTAAAATCATTTGACTAGAGGCCTGTCTTTATAACAAGATCATAACATTGAAGTAAAAGAAAGTACGAGTTAACACAGGGACTACTCATCACATCATCAGGCATTAGATATACTGTATAATAAAATCCATTATATTGTGTTTACAGCAACAGTAACTTAACTCTATATGGTTTTAAGACCTCTGTATATAAGTGGACACAGTTAATAATAGTTTAGAAACATTTACTGTTTTGGTAAAAATTAGATATTGCTCACATTTTGAGTTAAAGGTCACGTTTTATCCTCCATTTCAACGAGTCTAAATAAGTCTCAGAGCTCTCCAAAACATGTCTGTGAAGTTTCTTGTTATAAATCCACTCTGATCCTGTATTTGATCATGCCTATAAACCTCTCTATTTCAGCCCTGATCAGAACAGGCTGTTTATGTGTCTGTAGCTTTAAATGTAAATGAGCTGTGTCTGATCACGCCCCTCTCTAGAAGGGTTTCCATGGCTTGTCTCGCTCCATGCCCTATAGTTTACGGTGAGAAGGCAGACTCAGAGGACAGAACAAACATTTAGCTGTGGAATTTTCATCGGTCTGGGGGAGGGGTTACTGCCCTTTGTGATGTCATGAAGGTAAAAATCTCCAAACGGCCTGTTTGAGCACACATTTTCTGAAAAGTGAAGCAGACAAAGGATGGAGAGGATGGACTTTTCTCATAATTTGGGAGTTTGTAGACAGACTATAGGGACACATAGTGTTAGAAAAACATGGTGAAGTGGATTTTGCATATATGTGACCTTTAAATAACAAACAGATAAGGTGCTTGTTTTGCTTGATCAGTAGCAGGCGCATACAGAGACATCCATGATTCCCTCACTGGTTTGACGTCTGACTATTCTGGTGTTTGACTTCCTCACTTTTTCTCTCTCTTTTCAGTTGTCCTATCCAACAATTACAAACAAAAGTAGAATAAAGTTTGAAAAAGATTACACTTTTTGTGTTATTTATTCATTGTATTCATTGTGTTTCTGGTAAAAAAAATGCAACTTTTTATAAGTTTTGTTAATATCAGATTCATTCAGGTATTTTTATGTTCAATTTTAAGACTCACAAAAACCTTGTTGTCAGATTGCAAACAGCTGCAGTACATCAATAATCAATCTTCTTCAACAATTCGTTCTCTTTCCTCATCGTCAATGTACCACTTGAGTTCACCTGTATTTTATTAATGTTTGTTTTGCTAAACAAAGCCAGGATGAAGGGGGCTGCTTTCTAAGAGCTGTGGTCAGTGATTCATCTAATGGAATTGTCTCACTGTTGTCAAGTGATAGAGCTGGCTTATTGATATGTGCCACTCACTGTGCTGAGTGCTGATCCAAAACCTGTTCAAACCAGACTTGTGAGAGTGGCTATCAGATCATGGAGCAGTGGTGACGTTTAAGAAGTATGTTTAAGACAGGAGAAGAGAAAGATATTCCAAACTGTCTTAAATGGGTTCTCAACCAATTTAAGGAGTCTTAAGAACATATATTTGTTTAACCTTTATTGAAAAAAGCAGTTTTATTAAACCAGTTGTTCAACAGTATATTACAAAATGTGGATGTTGCAAATTAATCCCTACAAATAATTGGGAAGAAACTGATGAAAACAACCTTTCTCAAAGGCATTTTGACATGTTACAGATGGAATTACAGAACCGCTGAGGGGACATGGGCAGACAAAAATGAAGAAATATGTTTTACATGCGCACCATAAATGATCTCTTGGCACCAGAAACTATCCCCTGAGCATGAGAGAGTTTCCCGTGCTCAACAGTAGGTAATGCATGCACATGAGAAAGTTTGTGGTGCTCACAAGAAAATGATGCAGCTGCGCCTTTAAAACTTTCTCATGAATATAAGAAACTTCTTTTACTCACGAGAAAGTTTCTGGTGAGCACCTAACACTTAATATTCTTTAAAACAAAACAAAAAAGTAATCTGATGATGTCCTCTCAGGGGCTCCATATGGAATAGCAGATGTATGAATAATGAAATACACATCAGACACTTTATTAAAAAGAAACATTGATTATGTTTTTGGTAATTATTCATTTGTTTTACAAGTCCAAATATTTGCTGTTATACAGCCCTGTCCAAATAATATATTTGAATGTTTTCTTGCACTTTATGATTCCTGATAAAAACATAAAAAATGTAATATACAGCAAAAAGAGCAAATCAATCAATCAATATTATTTACTTCATCTGCATAATTGATAGATTTGTGTTAAAAATGGCATTATACTGAAATTGTACATTTTTATCAGCAGAGTGTTGTGATTTGTGTTCACAGCACATTTTTCATAGCTTGTCATAACAGGGTTTTTTGCTATGTTTATTATGACTGTGCTCTATTAAGACATGAGTGCAGGCAAACTACTCAGTAATGGGGTTATAGCTTATGTGCTGCCAGTGTGTCATTTTATGAAATATGTGTACAAATGGTTGCATTCACACACAAAGCTCACATGGTACAGTGTGTTAGTGCACATGACACGACAGACTCTATCCAGATACTGTAAACATGAACAGGTGTCAGTGATTCTCAGCAGCTTTAGGATACTTCAAGTCTTTGAAATGCCTATAGCATGACCCTTAAACTCTGTGTCCTCTGTTTCCCTTTCAGGACTGGCTGAGCAAGTTTGGCTACCTCCCGCCCCCCGACCCAGTGACTGGTCAGCTTCAGACCAAAGAGGCCCTGACCAACGCCATCAAAGCCATGCAGAAGTTTGGAGGGCTGAAGGAGACCGGGGTCTTCGGTATGTGACTTTGTGTGATTTTGTTGAAAAAGGAGGATAATGGTACTTTGGATGGATGGATTTACGATGTGTGTGTTTGTGATTACAAAGAGAGACAGGCTGAAGGAGTGAGGTGCATTTTATTAAAAAGTGAACCTTTGGGAGAACATAGAACCTCTTCTCTACATTTTAATGCAGTTCAAGTAATTACATTTCAAACTACGGCTTTAGAAACTGCCCCAGAGATTAATCAAAGTCCCCCTGACAACCACTGTATTAGATAGTACATCTACACACATGTTAACATAAATCATAATCCCTGTAACACACACACACACACACACACACACACACGCACGCGCACACACACACACACACACACACACACACACACACACACACACACACACACACACACACACACACACACACACACACACACACACACACACACACACAGTAGAATGACAGTACTGCATACTATGTGATTTATGAGTATAACACAATAACAGTGTATTGATTTGTAGACCTTCTACTCTCTGCTCTTACATTACAAACCGTCACCTACACACACTGTACAATTCTCTTGTACAAACAGTATCATTCTTTATCATACACAGCACCATCACATATACCACAAACGATATAAAGAGGATTCTGTGTGTGAATGTCTTTAAGAGAGTGCAGATGTGGATGAGCAAGTATGATTTATGATACGAACAGTAGTCTGAGGGGATGTGTGATTGTGCATGTAAGAGGGTTTTGCACATAGCATGTATGATTTATGGCCCAAAAGGCCATTTGTACCTTCCTCAACATGCACTTTATGTATGTATATGAGCACATACAGTATGAATTACAACCACTGAAACAGGCATTTGTAAACAGTTGTTCAACCTAAGTGGTGGGTATCTTCTCCTATAGAATTATGCATGCATTTATAGCATAATCTGAATAACCCTGTCAAGTAAATGTGTGTTCTAGCTGTCATACAGCTAGATAAGTAAAGCTATATTTAGAGGTTTATATTATTATAAGGTTTAATAATTGTGCCCTCATTATCTCTCCTCTCCTCTACAGACCAAGCCACACTTGGTCTAATGAAAACACCCAGATGTTCTCTGCCAGATGTGTCTGAAGGAGAGGGGACAATGGGCCGCAGGAAACGAGGCTTGAACGCTCAGAACAAGTGGAATAAGAGGCATCTGTCCTGGAGGTAGGGAGACATAAAATCCACACTCTACAAGATGAGCTTACCCCCACAAAGAAAAAAAAAAAGGGTTTTCAAAAATCATTGTTATGATCATTCAAAATTAATTTCTGTAATAATCCTGACTTTTGAAGGGTGCTTCACATAGATGAGGCCATTGAGTCAATGGTCTCAGAGTGAGTTCTTATCTTGATCATCGTAGTGTGCTCTTGGCATTGAGAGGCATCTTGCTGTTGCTTGGCTACCACATTAAAAGCTATTAATCACAAACTGTGCTCATTTTAGCGATACAAATCAACTGTGTCTGTGTTGGGGAAAACACAGACACAGTTGTATCTAACAAACAAATCAGAAATATAAAAGTGGGTTTTTAAAGCTTTTTGTTATTGTTGTCTAGTTTTTATGTACGTTTTTTTTCTGTCTGTCTGTCTGTCTGTCTGTCTGTCTGTCTGTCTGTCTGTCTGTCTGTCTGTCTGTCTGTATAAACTGAAGGGAAAACATCACCTAAATACGTAAAGCTACACTGAACTGCTCACTTATTATATGGCATGCAAACTACCGGATTTCAGGGGTTTAGTTTATTTCCATCTGTGTCAAAGGAGACCATGGTATATGTTTTGAATTGCATCTCACAAGCTGGGAGTCATGAATTACTCTCCATGTGTGAATCCTTTGAGTCGATGAATAGACCCTCTTCAAGATGGAAAACTTTTGGTTCGTGAATTCATTCTAGCAAACTGTAAAGAAACAGGAACACCACTCACATAATATACAAAGAAACAAATCCCTGTTGTGTAATAATGTTAACTAATTTAAAGTACTTGTGGGATCTCATGATCAGTTGCAGGTTTGTGCCTCCTAAAGGTAAGTGACCTCTTAACAGAGTTCTGCAGTTGATACTGTACATGACAAAATAAATGGTCATGTAAGAGCAGCTGGACCATCTGTCAGGGATACAGCTTAGTGTCAGAAAACAGAGGAACATGTGGTTGGCTCTGTGCTGAATCTCACACGCTATGAGAGGTGATTCAACGAGATTATGATCTAAGCTGGTGTGTCAGTCAGTTTGGGTACTATGTGTGAATGCATTCCTCAAAAATCCTAATAACGTTAAAGGGATACTTCACCCATTTGCATTAAGCTTTGTATCAGTAGTAAACTTGTGTTTTTATTGAATGGTCTTGCATCCAGCCCTCATTTCCCCCTAAAATGAGAAATATCTGTAATTTATTTTCTGACAAACAGCCTCCAGTGATGCAAAAATCGTCATATTGCATCACTGGCGTCTGTTGTGGTTAGCAGGGATAAACTATTGCTAGTTCCTCATGTTTTCAACCACTGAAGCTACAGACCAATCACAGATCAGTGGGCGGGACCTCACTCCCAAAAACGAAACTTAAAATCCGCCATATTGCTTAGTTGGAAGCTGTGCTAACAGGCCCTGTGGATAAAGCTGAGTAAAACCGACAATGGTGGAAAGTCAACTTCAAACTGATGTGGATGAAGGGGATTTTGAAGGTTTTGTGCTCGAAACGGATGTTCGTGGCTCTTTCTACGAGCCGCCTGCAATATTGCTGCCAGGTGCCTTCTGCAGACAGACAGCTGCTGTGAGACAGGGAGCCTGAGCCGGCTCAAGCTGGGTGTCTCTATGGCTAAAGCTGAAGGCAAAAAGTTGATGTGCAATACGTGCATGAATAAAAAGTATGTTAACAAAACACAAAACTGACTTGAGCAGGTGTTTCATGTGCATTTTACAACTCGAAATCTAATTTTTCCGATACCACTTGAATGCACCTCTCCTTCAGCGGGAGTGTCCTGCGGTGCTGTGCATTCTGGGAGTTGTTGTCTCTAATCTACATAAGGCAAAAAGACACTTTCTGCCTTTTCTCGGTCAAGAAGGCACCAACTTCAAAATTTATTTCACATTTCTACTACATATATGACCCAATTTCACTACAGATTCATGTTTCAATGGGTGAAGTATCCCTTTAACATTGATTCGGCAATTAAAACATACATGCACACTTGGAGTGTAACGGTATTTGTATTTGTCTCGTACCGTCACAGTTCAGACTTCAGACATCATGGTCGGGACGTCACGGTGCGCTGCCTGCAATCACATGATGAATACGTCTGAGAGGAGAAATACTGTAAAAGGCAGTCACACAGCGCAGTATCCACACCTAGTCCAGGTGGCGGTAATGACCGTAATTGTTTGTTAGCAACAATTAAACAACAGACAAAGAAGAAGAAGCAGACACAACAAAACACACAAAGGAGAAAAGTAATACGTTCGCAAGATGACATAGCGGAGCTAGAAAACCACCTGCTTCTTTAAATCACATGTGTGGGGAAACTCAGTGGGGTTCTCAGTGCTGTACGTCATTGGAAACGCATCTATCATGCTAATGAATATTAGACGCCCCCCAGAAAATGTTTATAGGTGTGGCCAGATGGGGCCAAATGAAAATCTTGGGATGGCCAACCAAAACCAAAATCAGTCACTGAATTTCATGAATTCTGTAATGCTCTTGTATTTCGTGGTATAGGCCGAAAACCAATATAGACAACAGTAGTGTTCTTCCTTAAGAAGACAAGTATAGGCTACAATCACAACCTAAAGGAGTTGATTGTAAAGAACAAAATATGTACTGGGAGTGAGCTATGAAAAACACAGCCTCTTATAAATAGGCCTACTACCGCTAAATCCCTCAGTGAAAAGAAGGCTTCGTCTTTTCTTCTTTCACTCAACAGCTGGTGTCTGTCTAATCAGTAGCTTCATGTCAGTAACATTGCAGCCTGCTGTAGTCTGTTGCTGTAAACCCAGCCAAACTCCGTTACACAGCGCTGTGTTGGCTCCAAAAACTAAAGACAGGCTATAGTTTCTAAATGCACGTGCACCATTTGTTGTTTATCTGACTTTTTTTTAATACTGTAATGTTTTTTTCTTTCATGTACAGCACTTTGGTCAGCTGATGCTTTTTTTAAATGTGCTTTATCAATAAATTTGATTGATAGATTGGTTGATTGACTCAAGCAGCAGCTGCATCTAGAGCACAGACACACAAACTGCTGCTCTGCTAAATGAACGATCCAAAAAACTGATCCGATCTGTGATAAAAATCCGTGATTCGAACCAAACCATGGGATCTGTGATCTTTAAAACCACCAGTAATGGAGAGAAACACACACATTACTATCCAGCCACACTGAGGCTGGATTTCTCTCTCCCTGGTGGAGAGATGGGCTGTGATGTAAAGGGTCATTGCTGCTCAGTCAGTCAGGAAGCAGACACAAGGCACGACAGTCTGAGCAAAACGTTTGATAAAAGCTCCCCGCTCCTCACTTCAACCATTCATGTTCAATGACCATGCCTATTTTAAACCAGCTGTGATGATGCTGATAAGAGAGGCAGTGTGGAAATAACTTTCGACACGATGTAAGGACTCTTTTTTTTTTAACAAACTGTAAATGAAAAATTGGATAGTAGCTGTTAGAATTCAAAACTCTTTGGACTATACCTGTTTTGTCTTTCTGCCTAGTAAATCATAACCCAACCAATACAAACAATGCATTGTCTAGAGTCATGATTCGTCGATGTAAGGTTTCACAAAAGACAGCCTGTCAGTTGATCGCTTTAGATTTCAAGGTCACATATTCTCCTCCTTTTCAACAAATTTAAATATGTCTCAAAGTTCCCTAAACATGTCTGTGAAGTTTCTTGCCAAAATCCACTCTGATCCTTTATTTCATCATGTCTATAAACCCCTCCACTTCAGCCCTGCTCAGAAAAGGCTGTTTCTGCGTCTGTAGTTTTAAATGCAAGCCAGTTGTGTTCAACTGCACCCCTCTTTAAGGTCTTAGGGGGCTTGGGATTGGCCTGATTTTTTACGGTGAGAAGGCAGTTTCAGAGGGCAGAACAAACACCTAACTGTGGCAGTGCCACGAAACCTGGGGGATGGGTTACTGCCCTTTGTGATGTCATGAAGGGAAAATCTCCAAACGGCCTGCTTGAGCACACATTTCTGAAAAGTGGAGCAGGCAAAAGATGAGAGAGGATGGACTTTTCTCATAATTCGGGGGTTTGTAGACATGCTAGGGACACATATTATGTTTGAAAAACATGGTGAAGTGTATTTTGCATTATATGTGACCTTTAAGATAAGATAAGGGACCAAGCCAGTGTTCATGCAGGCAAAAATAACCATGTGAAGACAGAAAATATTGACTGCAGGGCATATAGGTCTGAACACTGTTAGACTTTGAGTAAGTGGTATCTCTATTTTTTCTTGGCAGGAAGATGAGGATCCTGATCAAACATTCCCTTGGAAAATAAGGAAATAAACCACTTGTTAAGAACCAGATAGAGTGACAACCTTGAATGTGTCCTCTTGACTGAACTATTGCAACAACTTTTGGACTTATCCCAATAAAACTCAGCTCAGACATTCTCATGCCTTTCTATCTCGACTTGTCCTTTGCCACACATAAGATTATCAAGTATTGGATACACATTAAGTTTGTTATGTATGTTAAGGTGCTTCTCAAGATGAATTATTACAGCTTTGACAAAACCTTCAGTTTCATTTACACCTCATGTCATGTCTAAAAATTCAACCAAATACTTTCAAAATAAATGACAAAGCCTGCTTACATGTTGAACTAATAGAATCAGCATTACATTGTTATTGTGAAGATGTTTGCATATGTGGGTTGACAATCAGCTCAAAAAACTGTTCACTAGTACAGCTTCACAGTGCTGTTAGCATGTCGGTAGATTCTCAGAGTCTGATACACAAAGAATATATGCTTATAAGGTTTTGCAGCTTAGTGCAATTTGGTCTTGTAATGCATCAGATTGCACAAATGATCTTTGAGCCCCTCCGCTCTCTCCCACCAGAGCATGAGTTCATAAGTTCAGTCTCACCTGCAGATGGATGGCGAGCTACAAGGGGAAGGGTACAGTTCCTTTTCTCTTTATTCTAAAGCCCATATTTGACCGACATGATACCAGTTTCACCATCTGTAACACGGCTTTCTCCCCGAGGCGAGTCAGGCAGAGCAAGCTGTCCAGATAAAATTACACTCACATCCAAGTCCTGCATCATGGCTCCAGACCATTCACACATCCACACAAACACACATCACAAAGTATAGCCTAGCATGCTGTGACAAAGCTTTGGACATATGGAAAGCCCATTTTAACCACTGAATCAAGATATAATTAACGGTCTAGTCTTACAGAAAAAAAAAAGGCCACGCTGCATGAAACCACTTGTAAATACTGTGCTTTAGTCACCATCAACTCTCAAAAGACACTAATAATTTAAAGCAAGCTGTGTTTGGCTTCAAGTGCTGGTGTATGTAAATGTGTTTGTTTTTTTGCATTTCAGCTAATTTGTGTAGAATTGTGCCAACTCTGGCTTATGCATGCATGATGGCTGTTTTAAATGGGACTTATTATGGAAAATCCAGTTTTACAGTGTTTTTGAACATATATTTGGGTAACCTGAGTGTCTACCAATCCACAAAATGTGAAATAAACCCATCCAGTCCAAACTCAGGGGGGGCTCGTTGCATTTAAAGAGACACACACACCAAAATGGAGCGTTCTGAGAGAGCTGGTTTGGACAGGGTCACAAACCTCCTCTGTTGCTTGATTCATGTTATATTTTGACCAAAGCACAGCACAGATTGATTCATTTAGACCACAGGGGACTGTATGAAAAGTGGAAAAGGGGGATAATATGTCCTCATTAAATACTTAATGCAAACAACCCCTGAGCACAGGCATGCAATTTCCTCTGCAGGACAGTAAGGGTTGCATTTTATACTTTGCATGTGTCCTGAGAATTTTTAATGTAATTTTAGTATTTTACAAGTTTAGCAACTAAAAAAGCAGCACAGTCCTTTTGTTGATTTTCTCCTCAGCTTGCAAAAAAAAATCAAGTGACTGTCAGCCTGTGGTTTGTAATTTCTGCACAGCTGGAAGACAAATCTCTTAAGCTTTTACTGAGTGTTGTTTGTTGAGCCAGTGATACATAAGGTGAAAGTTTTGGCAGTTAGAATTAAGCATGAAAATGTTCTACGTTATGATTCCATCTTACACCTTCTGCACCTAACAGCTGCAGAGTGTATGAAATGTCTTTATGCTAATGATACATCTGGGTAAACTAAACACATACAACACATACAAACTGTAATCTTTGTGTCACCCGCCAAAGCATCATTTAAAGCTGCTTTGCAAAACAAAGCTTGTTTATAGGCCCATTGTCGTGTTTTTTTTAGCTTCATCCTTCTCTCAGTACACCGCACAGGATAGAGTGTAAGTGGTTGAATTGCCTGTGTTTAGATGAGGAGCAGGGTGTTTACCGCTGACAGGTCAGCACGGCTTCTCAGTTCAGCTGCTGTGTAGCTGACAGCTGGAACACACTGAAACAGGCAGGTTGAGTTGTGAAAGTGTCGACTAAGCTTTCAGAATATGTGATGCCTGAGATATTGTTTTTCAAGAATGAAAGTTTGGATTCAAAGTGGATTCAAAGCACTTCAGTTTGAATATGGTGCTGGTATTTAAAACTTACATAACCAGGCTTCCTTTTTGAGTAAGGTGTGTTTTCGTTCGGTTTAAGTGACTGATCAAGTAATTTCTTATTTTGAGATGAAAGGACTGAATTCTGAAACTACATTATCTATCAATCAATCAATCTATCAATCAATCAATCCTTATTTGTACAGCGCCAATTCATAACAAATGTTATCTCAAGACACTTTACAAATAGGCAGGTAAAAGACCTTACTGAAAGCTATGTGACAAATATCCAACGTTAATCCATCATGAAACTTTCTGTTAAGGTCGTGATCACACTAGCAAAGTTGTCCCCCCCCCCCCCTCCCCAGCTGGCCTACCCTCACACTGCTCCAAGACAATCCGGGCCTGAGCACGGTTACCTCTTGTACATAACGTCGTAATACAACACATGCATAGCTTTATGTTATTATGAAGCACGCTCAGTTTACAAACAGGCGGACTCAAGAAAAAAATGTAAAAAAGGAACACGCAGTCAAGTCCGCGTCTGCACATCGGAGGACAACACAGAGAACATTAGGCTTATTTTGAGTAATTTTAGTCAAATACAGCCAGAAAACCCAGGGATTTCTCAATATTGAAGGCTGTCCGCTGTGTACCAGCGTGCTTGTGCTCGTGCATGAACTGCACCATGCCGAAGCACACCTCTACGAAGCATGCCAGGGCCAAGGAAGTGTACCGTGCTCAAGCAGGGGTGAAGCGTGCTTAGGCACGGTATGATTGCAAGTGTGATCGCGCCCTAAGAGGCAGAAATATTGGACAAAACCAGAAACTGTGCCGGGCTTGAAAAATGGGATAGAGGGAGATACAGGAAGAAGGATAGGGACAAACAGGTGGGTTGGGTCCATAGCAGCAGGCCATCCCCACCAACGATCCAGAAGAACCTACGAGATAAGAGAGCTCAGGAGCTCCCAGGAAAATATATGGTTTATTATACATATTTAAAGAAGCAGGATGCATGTGAGCACAGATCAAAAGAAGCAGTAATGTATTTGGTGGGCATGTAATTGCTAAACAAGAATTCATGTGTCCGAGGAAAGTCTTCACTCTGTCCAGGTCAGCCCGACTTAATGGGGATGAGCTGCTGGCCAGACAGACCATAGCAACCTGCAGAGGCATGGTGAACTGAGCACCCTAATATATCCCAGACAGGAAAAACAAAAAGGCAAAGTGAAGTAAGATCCACAGGGATAGCAGGACATCAGGGCACTAGAGGATTGAAGAAACAGGTCGATAGAAGAAATGGGAAGGCAGTCAGAGCATAAGTTAGGTATAGCTGCAGTAGTTACTGTAAAAGAAGGAGATATTGAGTACAGCTGAGACTGAGAGATGATTGTAGGGATGTGGTGGCAGCAGGATGTAGATGAGGTGTTTCATTTTATGGCTTGTGTTAAAAAGTTCTCAGCCTTTTTTAAGTTATAGCCAAGTTTGAAATCTACAAATCAGTCTGGCTGCCTCATAGGTTTACATTTATTACACTCACATAGCGAAAAAAAAACATTAAAAGAAGATTCTTTTTTGCAAGTTTCAGCATCAGAGGCATCGGATCGTGAAATATTCATATATTTACTAGTATTTGGGCTTGTTCATCAACTGCAAACTTCAAACCAGCACTTTGAGTTCCCTGTTCACTCAGGCTTTATGCAGCGTAAGAACCAGATGACACTGCAAGAGGGATGAGTAAAAAGGGATGAGTCTCTCGTCACTGGGGACAGCATGGTTATGGCTTATTGATGACAAATTTCCGAGTTACTTTGCCCATGTGGCATTGCCCTCCTCTACTGAAGCTTCCAGTCTGAGATACAGAAACTTTTTCAGGTGTCCGTATACAGTATGTTTGTATGAGGTCAATGGTACAGTCTGATTTGACCTGGAAAACCAGGTGTCAGCCGTCCAGCATCACACTGCACCAAAACTGCATCAACATCTGCTTCACGAGCATGCACTCTGCTGTGAAGACTTGCTGTTTTATGACTGGAACGTTTTAGCTTTTTTTTTTCTTCTTAGCACTCCCTCCCTCTTTCTCTCTCCATCTCTCCATCCTTCTACTGCCAAACTCATACTGCGGATCACACGCCGCACGACGCCTGCAGCTCAGCCCCGCTCAGCCTTCAGAATCAGGCAGTCTGTCTTTCAAATCCAGTGAAGCAACCTTTCCACTCGCAACTCTCAGCCAAGTTTGACTGAAATAAAGATATATAGTCCTTGTGTCTTTTGTAGCTCTTTTTGTCAGCCTGGAGCTGCTGCCAAGAAACAGATGGTTAATTTAACGGGCTTTTATTACGAACACTTGTGGATTGTTATTTTTTTATTTCTGATTCAGTCACATTTTTAGAAGTTTCCATATGGTATTGTTTACCAAAAAAAGCCACATTGTAAAATATTGATGTTCTATGGAGATCTGCAGCTCCAGGAGCTTTTAGGTGCAATAAAATAAAAACAGTTTTCATCCAGGTATTTTATTTAATGTGGAAAAGGAAACGTTGCTTGCCTGCTTTTTATGGACTAACTTACTGAATTACTTAATAGATACCAACTGTTGTACTCTTGTGCTCAATTGTTTTGTGAGGTGGAAAATCATCGCTAACACACTGATCAACAAGCGTATAAATATCACATCAATCTGAAATCAGGCCCTGGATTGTGCACAAATACTTTTAAATGCTCTTATGCTTGCTTGTGAAGTTGAACCCACACACCGTCTTTATTGTTGAAAATTATAAATCTTCTCGAGGTGTGCTGCATCACTGAGACAATGTGCATAATAGAGTGGAAAAACTCATCTCCCCCCTCATTTCATATTCATAACACCGTTTGGCTAATGACCTCGTAAAGACGGTTTCAGTAAAGGACATTTGAATCTGACAGAGAATATGTCGAACTTTTATAAACACACAATCACTCCACAACTGCGAGGGAGATTTGTCTCCATCCTTTACCTTGACTGTGCAGTGTTTCCCACACATAGAGGATACCTGGGCGGGCCACTCAAGTATATTTATGGCCGCCCAAGTATATTTCCGACCTGTTTTTATTACATTATTCATTTATTCATAAAACTGCTGCGTGCACGAGAGAGCGAGAGCGAAAGAGAGAGAGTGCAGACGCGCGCGAGGATCTCACTGTTCCGTGCAACATAACAAAACTCCCGTTTAAAAAAATATTCCCCCTCGACTCCTGTGGAGAGATAAGACAGCAGAATCACGTCAGCTTCAGAGAAAGAGAAAGAGAGAAGGTCCACTGCCCGTACACCCCTCTTTTAAATGCACCGATTGAGGTTGCTCATATCAAACCTGAAGCTTCTCATGGCTTCGTTAAAATAATGTTCATGTATAGGTGCTTGCTGCTGATGCTGTGCTGAACTCCTATAAATAACGGAATATCGAGTGGAACTTTTCGAAACGCGAGGCGTAGTCGTTGTGTTTGTGTCTGCGCGCATGCATGGATAAATTGAGCAGATTAGAAAGTTGTTTGTTGCAAAAACTAAATTAATTTAGAGGGGAAACACATTTGATATAAATACAAACCTAATGTTAAAATATACCCTAAAATAAGAGAAAAATAAAAACTCCACCGCCCATGTATCTCGTCATTCTGTGGGAAACACTGCTGTGTGCAACAGAATTGCAGCCTATTGAAAAATGAAGTGGGTTTTATTGTGGGAAGACATGTGCCCTTATAATGCATGAGCAGAAATGTCTTCCCTCCCAATATTGATTAAAAAACTATTTGTTTGTCCATATTACAATGTTTCTTTTTCTTACAACTTGCTGAATGGAAGAGTTCATTTTTTGGGACTAAAACTTTTTAAAACCCTCTTTCTCTGAAACAGGCTTGCGGTGCTTTAAAATTCAAATTCATACAATATTTTTAATCTTGTCCACTTTTTTGTCAAATGTCTGACTCAGACATGCACATTTTAATCTTTTTTCCACTTCCTAACTCTTTCTCATCTGTCCTACTATCCCAACAGTCTGTAACAATGCCCCTCTCTCTTTCCACTCTTTCCTCCTCGTCCTCTTCCTCCATCCTCTGTTTGTCAGTTAAGCACCGCATCAAAAGATTCACAGTCTGCCCAGGACTGCCTGCTCAGTAGTGTCAGGGTGTTCTTTGATGTAAGCAGTTCTTTATGGAGGTATTATATTTGATTGATGTGGAAAACGTCTGACAGCACACTCTGTACTCTGATATTTATTTGTGAGTCAATGATGCACACTCAGGAGCTGTGTTGCTTCTAAACAGCCCACAGCCCCTGAGCCACTGATGATTCCTGTTTTATGCTGCAGCCAGAAACTCTTACATCTGCACTTTTTTTTTTTCCTACCAACTCTGCTGGCTCATGTGCTTGTGTCTTTCTAACTGCTCATCAGTCACGGTCATGAAATTTCAAGGAAATAAACATTATCACAGAGGCATCACTGCGATCAGCCACAAGTTTATTCCAGAGCTGCGGAAACCATTGAATCGTATGACCTTTGGCTGTGTTGTTGCCTATGACAACTTTTGCCTACAACAGCTGTAAGTTTTTAGTCTTTCTTTGTTTTCTTCTCAACTAACAATGGATAAATTATTCTGAATATCATATAGTCCACAGTATAGGGTTGGGCGAAGTCTCAGATAGCATATATCAAGTAAAACATGGCCTAACTGCCAATTTGCACATAGTCTGTGTGCTGCTGTCTGTCAGCGCAGCGCACTATGACGCCGTCCACTGCCACTCTACTCAATGCTCCTGTTTTCACAGCAAGCGCCGCAGTCCGTCTCCGACGTGTGCCTGCAGCGCCACTCCGCTCTGCTCTGTCAAATACGCTCCCAGTCTATTGTCGTGTCCTTTTTGTATTCAATCTGAAAACAGGCAGGTCCAGTTTTAGCCCGAATCCAGACCAAACAAAGGCTACAACATTTCATTCTCTAAGTCTAGCTGTCTTCTTCAAGTTCTAATTGGAATCTTAAAGTTCATCAGAGACGGGACCTGGAGACCACAAGTTGAGCATATAAAAGCTTTATTCCTCATTACAGAATCCAAAAGCAGTGAGCCCCTCAGCTGAAGGAACTAACACAATCATCAAGAACCTTTCTTTTTGGTGAAGGCGTGGAGAAAAGCTTCTCGACGCCTTTGTCTTTCATCCCGGTTGGTTTAGTGTGATTTTATTGGGGGTTGAAGGTGTCAATCTATTATGCCCTCCTAGGAACTTTTGTTTTTTTTAATAATCCGTCGGACATAATGGTGTCCGTCGTCCGAAGTCTTATCAGCTTCTCTGTCCAGGTGCACTGTTATGCACTTGTCCTTGGTACTTCAGTAGAGCGTTCATCATATGAATTTGAGCTCATCCTTTCAGAGCCGGGACTCTCCAGGCTGTCATCTTGGCGTGTGATTTTACTCTCAGTGCTTCAGCTTTATCTACAAGTGCATTGTACATTTCTTAGCATTAGTGGATTATGTGAAATGTTTGTAATATGCAGTACACACTGTTTCGCTCTGTACTTTAATGTGGAGTTTATTAAGACACAGAGTCTACTAAATAACATATGATTAGTCATGAGCACATGATACAAGTATTGATTATAAGATAGATACGCACATGTCTACAAGGGAAGACACTACACTATTCTCGATGGAGCCCGCTACAAGCACACGTCAAGCTAAACATAATAGTTCAACCGGGGGAAGGAAGTTAGACAAGGAAACGCAAAGGGCATCCGGCCATTTTTCAAAATAAAACACAATATACAGACGCCCGATCAAACTTTTATCACTTTATCAACATTACTTTAAAACAGGCACAGAATGAACAGGAAATCATCCTCAAAAAGACAAAGCAACATGTTGTTTGCATATTTTTGTCTTTATTCTCGTCTGATCTTGTAGTTCTCCAGTGATGTATAGCTGCATGGCTGTGCTCCGCTGCTGTCACTCTCCAGAAACGGAGGGCAGGGCGCCCGCCATCAGACGGAGCAAAACCGTGCTGCTGATGGAACGCAGCACACACCGACTATGTGGAAATCGGCAGTTAGAAGATGATGTATTCGTTAACTTTAAAGAGCAGGTCTCCAGCTGACCACAAGAACCAAAATGGAAGCAAAGAATGATTATAGAAACAGTGAAAAGTCTTAGGCACGACAGTGTAATGTCTATTTGCTGCTTCAACACTGTCCTTTCTTGTGATTGGAGGCTAGCCTTAAAGGAGGCTATAACTCTTTTGAACCAGATGCTGGAGTGTAAGGTCGCTTTTACATATAAAGTTTGGTGGACTCGGTGCGATTCAGGGGTAAAGTTGCAACATTGTTGCATTTTTCATTTGGTTTGGTTTGCGTTCAGACTGCACTTTGTCAAGCGCACAAAAGCCTGTCGAATTGTGTGTACCGTAGACACGCGTCACTAGTTGGGGCTGAAGCTGCATTCATGTGGTGTCGGACACATCTAAAAAACGAGTTTCCGAGTTGTAAAATGTACAGAAACGCCTGCTCAAGTCGGAAAAACAAGTCGGAAATTGGGGAAATAATTAGGTGTCCGACTTGCCGACATTTTCGTCATCAACTTGGGGGACAAAATATGTTTTATAATGTGAAGATACTTTTTAATAGGTTAATTCACGTATTTTACATCAACGTTTTGATCAAATATTAGGCTACTTGTAACAGAGACATTACACACATCGTCTTCGTAGCATCCACGCTGTCTGTTGTTGTTGTTGTTGTTACGACATTCCGACTTTTCAAACTGAAAACACGTGAACACACTGAATGACTTCCCAATTCGGAAACTGTGACCATCGGAAGAGCACCTGAATGCAGCATGCAGCTCCGGTCAGTAGCTGCTGCTGTCATCCAGCCTGCACTACGACCTCAAAGTAAACAAGACAGTGGAAGAATGGCATCCCGTAGCGCGGCACAGTTTGGCAGTAGCCTATTTTCATTTATAAAATGGAGATAAGTTATATGTAGTCTGTGCCGGAGCGATGTGTAACCACACGCGCAGGCATCAGCAGGTTAACCTGCAAGGATAACTGAAGGCTGGTGTTGTTAGCGATGCTAACGTTTGCCATGCTCTGCAAAATTAAACCCTGGTGCACTGTATTTTGGTTCACTTCCCTGGTTTGGTCCGGATCGCGTTCTCACCTACCGTGAACCAAACTCTGGTGCACTTGGAAACGAACCGAGACCCCCGTTTTTAAGCGGACCAGAGTTCGGTTCTTTGGTCCGCACCAGAGTTCGTTTGAGCGTTCACACCACCCCAAACCAAACGAACTATCCGACAAAGCGCACCAGAGTTCGTTTCAAGCGGACCAAACGGCTTAGGTGTGAACGCACCCTAATGGTTCCACCTACTGCTCTACTGCTATCTAATAACCTATTTTGTGCACCCTATCAGTTGTTTTTGCTGTAACATGTTGAAAAAGAAAGGAATTTAACTTTAGTCAAAGGTTAAACAGATGACATGGATGACGTGATGGCATCCCAAAAGTCTTGGAACACCCAATATTGGCTGGCTGCTGCATAGGTCCTAAAGACTGCCTCTGCCATTGGGCGTTGGTCGGTCTAAAAAATTGTGGTTTCATGGTTTCTGAATTAAAATTAGTTATTATTATGCTGTTTAAAGGTACAGTATGTAGAATTGCATGCTAATGTTTACATCAAAATATCTAACTTCAATTAAAAATTGACTAAACCCATGTTATATATATTTTTTAGATGAGTACTTACATCACCTCAAATATTTCCAAAAGTTATCAAAGCCAGAGAATCCGTAATTTTATAGTTTAAACGGTATGTGTCTTGTAGGCAGCCGCCATGATGAGCCGCCATGATACACACAAAATGTTAATCGTTGTCAAGGAAACACCGGATGTTACGTCAAAGACCGCTGTATACGCTAGCGCTAGCTGCTACTGAAAGCTGCCGTTCTGTCGCTGTATGTGCTGCTGTGATAACAAACGTCATGTAAATTATACTTGGATACATCGTCAGTACACATATTGTCTCTCTCAGGTCGGTTTCGCCCGTTTGGATTGTTTCAACACGGAGTTCATTCGTTTTCTCCCATAATACACCGCAAGCCTCGTCATCTTTTGTTATTGTTTTGATTGAGAGCCCCCTAGCGGCGCATTTTACATACTGTACGTTTAAGCATGTGTTGTAGTTTTTTTTTAGAAGTTTGGAGTCAATTAGTTAATAGATGCTATGCAGTAAAAAGGGGTATAAAGCAATGATTGACAGCTTAATGCGGCTCCTGGAGTGCTGTGTACACGGAGTAAGTAAAGTAGAGAAGAAATGGCGAAAGGAAACGTAACAAACACTATCACAAGAGTGACTGCTTCAAACCAACACGAGAATCTATTCTCCTGTGGACTGTGCTGACCTAAGCGATCTTTGACATTTTTTTATGTATGTTAAATGAGTGTTTTGGGTAGCGGAACAGGCAGGACGTCAATACCTTGGGTCAAACAGCCAATCAGTACTGCTCAGTCTCTGACATCACCAGCGCAAGATGTCAGTGCCAAATGCGGGAGGTATGTTGGTTTCACTTTTGTGCGACTAGAGGAGGCCGAGATCCAACTTCCATCTTTTTTTACAGTCAATAGTTAATCACAAGTTGCATAGGCTGATACAGGTGTGTATTGCACTGAACCTAATGAAAAGGAGCAGTAATTGAGAGCAGACATGCCAAGGAGAGCATTTAAATCATGATGTTACTTTAGCAAAGGGCTCTGTGGACAATAAACCTCAGCCATCAGTGATGAATAATGGCATCGTCAAATAGCCCAACCCTAGAACACAGCTGAAGTTTGGTGTGTAGGTTTTTGACCTTGTCCCTCCCAGTATGGCAGTGAGGGAGAAAGACCTGACCATAATAACTCCCAGCTAGGAGAGCATAGATTTACTACTTGTGGATATTTATTAGAAGAAGTGGCAGCTGTAGAATCAAATGTTAGTAAAGCTATTAGATGTGAGTTATGGCAGAAGATATGTATCAAATGAAGACCACTTTTGCTAGAACAGTTGTTTGACATGTTGGGAAATATGAATGTTCAATTCCCTTAGGAGAGTTAGATGTGTGGTTGGATTTATCTCCTGAGTTTGTAAATATAAAGCTGTTAAACTACATTTTTAAAAAGAATAAAATGCCATCTATTGACTTGACATTTCAGTTGAGATGATATCAAATATGATCTTTTTAGTCGTGTCAGGAGATGAATGTAGTTCTTAATGGTAAATGGACTAAATAGACTTGAGCTTGTATATCACTTTTTTAGTCTTCTGACTACTCAAAGCGCTTCAACAGGTCACACCTACCCATTCACACACTGATGGCAGAGTCTGCTATGTAAAGTAGCTATCAGTATTAGCTGATCCCATTTATACACATTCAAATACTGCCAAGGAAGCAGCGGGAGCAATTGCGCGGGAAGGGGGGTGCTGCCGGGGCTGCAGGTATTGCTATTGCTGATACGTTCTGCTTCCCTGTTACCGAAACCGTGCATGCCCTTTGGAGTTCAATCGATTCTCTGTGTTAAACTTTATTACAAGATCTTTTCCACACTGTGTGTACAAAATCTATCCCCTCTCTGAATCTTAATCACCTTAGAGATGATTGTTATTCAAGTGTTATGGTAAGGTGATTATCTGTATAAGGTTGGGTGATAATACAAGGAAAGGGAGTGTTGATTCAAGATGGTTAAGCTGAAACATTTTGTTTAATTTGTTTTTTCATCGAAAACTAAAAAAGAAAAGCTCCCATGAAATTCGTCTTTGCTATGCTACACTGTTGTTTAGCAGACTTCTCTCATGGTGCATTTAAATATACACACACAGTGTTGGGTTTGTCTGGATCTCAGTGCAATCCAGTGCAGGTAATGAAATACGTGACTGTAAGGAAATATAATCACTGGAGGTAAATGTAATAATTTTGACTTTGTAAAACATTGATCTGATTCTCAGTCTTGGTCAGGAAACTCCTTCAGGAAAACTTTGTATTGAGTCAAGACTTACTGTATTGATGAAATGTAATCAGGCAGCTCAGTGGTAGAGTCGGTCATCTCTCAACCAGAAGGTCGGGGGTTTGATCCCCAGCTCCTGCATCAGACAAGGCACATGTCTGACGTGTCCTTGGACAAGACACTTAACCCCAAATTGCTCCAGCTGCTTCGTTGGTGGCATACGAATGAGATTAGCTATTACTGATGGACACTTTAGATAGCAGCCTCTGCCATCAGTACGTGAATGGAATTTGAATGGGTGTGACCTGCAGTGTAAAAGCGCTTTGAGTAGTCAGAAGACTAAAACACGTTTATCAAGCTCACATCTATTTACCATTTAATCCTTTTTTTATTACCAAGGACACAATTAGCTATTAATTTCAATTATTTCAAGTGAAGTTATAAATTGTAGTTTGTTTAATAAAGTTACTAAAACTGCTCATTTGAACTATTTCGCCAGCGTATCGGCTCAATATACTGACTTTCAACATGTTGATCATAAATTAAGAAAACAATCTTGAATAGCCAACTGAGGCTTTTGTTTGGAATATTAAACTTCATTTGTCATAACACATATCATACGTTTGCTTCAATAAAGATTATGAATTATATAAATTGGTAAATTATGTTGGGACATATTTGTCCTTAATAGACTGCATGACTGGCATAAACTCAAATAATTTAATCGAGCTGTGAATGAACACAATAACTGACGTGTTCTGTAAGGATGAGATTCAAAGGAGGCACCAAAGGGGTTACGACACCTGCTTCACTTTATATGCACCTATACTCTCCCAATGTAAACACAAGCAGTTCCCTAGGTCTCCTCAATACATCTAATATGCATGGAAGGAATGCTCTGACCTTGGCGGACTTGCCCACAATTACACACACACACACACACACTCACAAGCTGACAAACACATTTGGATGCCCGTAAACACTTAGACACTGACAAAACGAAGCACTGCGCCTCTCCATCTTTCTCCCTCATCAACATTTCCCCAAACACACACACACACACAACACACAGTTGCAAACGCTCTCGTCCGTCTGAATTAAGACTAATAAGCAGGTGAATCGTCTGTGGAGGCTAAGCTATTAGCAGTGACCTTGGCTAACTGTGGTTTGCAGTGAGGGTCAGACAATCTGGCAGAATGAATAAGTGGGCTACATCGGCACATTTGTGTGGACAAATCAACACGAGAAAATGCTCCCAGTAACTATACTATAGGTCTCTCCATAGAATATGTGAAGTGATTAGACTTGAAGTGACTATCTCTTCATTCATTTGCATCTTAATGAGCTAAGTCTCATATTCAAACTAACACTTACTTATTGGTTTAAGCTTACGCTGCAGATACCCCCCATGTGTTTTGTGACAACACGTTGACAGAGACGTATTTGCTACTTAATGCATTAATTAGCTGCTCTAATGAACTCATTTGCATCACTGGGTCCTTTTCAGACATGGTGGTAACAGCAGAACAACAGGCAGCTTGAGTGTTCACTGTAGTGAGAAGCAGGGAAAAACATCAGGTAATGTGAGCCTTGACTGGGGAGGATACACTCCGAGATGACTTGAAAAATGCAGTCGAAAGAAATGATGTAACATGGCAGACTTTTGTTTTCTATACTGCAGGACTTAAAATATATTTGTATAGTTATCTTCAATAGTTTTTACACATTAACATTTATATTCTAAACTATGAAAGAAGGTTGACATGAATAACCTTCAATGCTTTATAAAGCGTACAGCACATGACATGATGGTGATATTATTGACCATTAAATAGGCTGACAGTGTTAAAGCTCCTGTGAGGAGTTTTTAGCTTGTTATAAAATTGACTGAAAATAATACCAATGTGTCTTTATGACTTTAAAAAATAAAACATGAACATCAGTGACAAGATTGGTCATTTCTTTATTATTATTAATGCCTGAAAACCAAGCGGCAACCTCCGGTCTTGAAAAATGCAGCCAATGCGGCAGAGCACGAACCTGCAGTTCATGGAGTGTCCGCATAAGGCTGGCTCCAGGAGCCCCGGAAGTCACATACACATGACTGGCAAAAAAGCCGTTTTTTACAGCATTAATTATGTTTACAGCCTGGTACAAAAAAAAAATAGGTCTGATTAGTTATTGTCATCACTGGCACACTGTACGGGGGTTGAATTGTATTTAAACGGTTCCGTTCTGATTTTTTTATGAATGATACGTGTTATCCATAGTTAGGCGCGTAGCTGATATGATTGACATGTGGGTGGGATATAAAGGTTTGTCAGGAGGCTTAAAAACCGCCTCAGCTCCAGCTCTCAGCCTGTCGTTTGGTTGACTGAAAGTTAGGCTGAGACAGCATTTCCAGCATGGCGGCTGCCGCCGATGAGCCTCAGGAGCCCCCTGCAGTAAGAGATGGCTGATGTCAGTCATGCCTTGTCCATTAATATTTACAGTCAATACTGAAAACACCGCAGAGGAGAAGGTGTCAGACGAAGGGATTGCATTTCAGACCACACAGATTCTCCATTAGTGATCACGTAACTGTCAAGAAGTCATGAAGAGATTATTTGTGTTAAATGCATTCCTAACAGAACAAAATCAGCAAACAGATAAGAGCTTTTGTTTTGTGCACAGGGGTCGTGAAGATTGACACAAAGTGGAAGTTCCTCACAGAAGCTTTAAAGCGATGATTTCTATTTAAAAAAACAGTTTATGACAACCTTTAACAAACCACATTTGGATAAATAAGTGCAAAATATTCTCCATGTATCAATACAGCAAACACAGAGAAATATAATGTTTCATTTGGAGTCATGTTTGATTCCACCAAAAGCAAAAGTAAGTTAAATATCAGTGAGTTAAACTATCCTTTTACCTCTTTGTTGTTCTCTGCCACCTCCTGGTAAATTAGAGGGCTTGTAAGCAGCCATTCTCCCTTCTTGTTACAATCTCGTAGAGGTAGTCTACAGTCAGGTTTTTTGGAGTCTTTTGCTTAAAGAACCTACAGTACCTACTGAGGCATAAAGTTGCTCCTCCAAGCTGAGTGAAAATCCTTTAATATGAATCAGTGTGGGTTCATCAGTGATTCATTTTGTGATAGCCATCCATAGTTAATATGATAATATTGATTGCTCTCAGAATTTCTAAAATGATATGTGCTGTATCTTCTAGTTTTCCACACAGAGCTCAGCGATATAAACTTTGGTTGCTTGGCTCTAACGACATCTATATGCGATGACGTGCTATTTTGCTGATTTTAGGTGGTATGTTTGGTGAATGAGAGCCAAACTGAAACAGAGGTTAACTCAGACCAAACTTGCTTGTTTGTACAAGTTTGCCTTGAGTGATGATTTAACACTAGGACCGCCAACATTCTAGACCCCCCTCCAAGCGCTGCAGCCGTCTATCAGACGGCATATGTCATTTTCATAGTTTGTACTCAGAAGCACACAGATAATGCATTTTTTTGATGAAGTTATGGAAATAATTGTAAATACAACTTACTTAAACCAGGCAGGATTCATAACCTTTTAAATGTCTCATGTCAATTTACGATATTTTTCAGCTTTTGTAGAGCGCCGTTTACTGCTGCTCCACGTCTCCGATTGCTAAAACACATTCTTCAAAAATGGAAAATGCATAACTTTTAGTCTATTATATTGTTTGCTATATTAGGCTATGCGTTTTAATAAAAAACACTGCAAAAAGAGAGATAAACACCGAGATAAACGCCGCCACGCCCCCCCCCCCCCCCACACACACACACACGCAAGCACGCACGCACACACACGCGAACGATTGAATGAACAGGTTGTCGCCACAAGGCTCTGGCAAACAACAAAAACAACAACAAAACAAGGCTATATATTGGCATGACAAACTATATACAACAATAAGTGCAGAACTCCATAACAGGCGAACAAACAAACAAAGGCACGATCAGCACCTTGGACAGCGCCGCGGCACCTGAGGCACACACCTAGGGCAAACGTGCTCAACCTTTACGGTGCACTTCCCACACACGGGGCGCTTGCATCCCTTGCAGGAGACAACGGTCATATTTGTTTTGCAGTGCGTGTTTGTCTGACACTGCCTCCTTTCTAACTAATAGAAGATAAAAAAAAGTCGCACGAAAACAATCCAGGGAAATGTATCATTTTCAGCTGCCGTCTGTATGACGGCGGCGGCGGTCAGACGTATAAATGCGCAGAAATCTTGTGTGTTTTCTTTTAGTAACACATAAGCTTCAGAAAACATACAAGACACATATTTAGAAAAAGTCATAGCATGAGAGGCTTGTAGGTTTTATTTTAACAGAGTTATTTGTATTATAAAAACCCAAACCATTTGTCAGACGGTCTTGGCGGTTCTAGTGTTAAAAGGTTAAAGAGATCTGGCTTGTATGAGCTCCTCCGGCAGGAGCTAAAGTTTGACTTTGACAGTAAAGGAGCCTCAGCTACAAGCACAGTTCATCCAAACAGCTGCTGCTTTGACTCATGTGGGGATGAAAGGTCTTTAACGTTGCTGGTGGCAAAAGTTGTTTTGAATTGGAAATTATCCTCAACGGCTGTGAAAATAACATCAGCAGGTTATCAGGATAAAGGTTTGGAGACAAAAAAGCTGTTTAGTTTGTAAGTTGAGCTTGTAAGGTCTTGATTTCTTATTGCATCAATTTAAAGTGAGGCTGAGCAGCAGGTTATTGCTGTCCTGAAACATACTTGCAGGTGGTTCATCAGAAATTTGAAAGGCTTGCCCACTGAATAGGATATGTTGACAAAGTGGTTTAAGTCATACAACCCCTGTGTTTTGGAAAAACATGGTGTTATCTTCATAACTATGAACATCTGCAATGGTGACCAGCAGCAGTAATGTAATTTAACCTAAAGAAAGAAGGTCAGTTGAACAAAAGAAGTTGTGAAAAGTCAAGATGGCGGACAAAGCAACAAAGTCAGATGCTATAATGACAGTTATTTGCCTTTATACCAATGCTACATGTAATTTGACGTATTCAGTTTCAATGAATGATGTGAAACAAACCTCAGAGGATGAAGCTTCTTCGTTGGTCTCTGCATAGCAAAACTGCCCCGGGGTTCTGAGGAGGCAAACAACACAACTAACAATAAAAGTTCCTAGTTCCTCTTCTATCTTTTCTTTTCTAACTCATCCTTCTCCTCCCTTTCTTCTTTCAGAGTAAGAACCTTCCCTAAGGATTCAGCCTTACTGGGTAGGGACACTGTTCGAGCCCTGATGTACTACGCTTTGAAGGTCTGGAGCGACATCGCACCACTTAACTTCCACGAGGTGGCAGGAAGTGATGCGGACATTCAAATTGACTTCACAAAGGCCGACCACGATGATGGATATCCCTTTGACGGGCCGGGGGGCACCGTGGCACACGCATTTTTCCCCGGAGAGAGGTTCACAGCTGGGGATACGCACTTTGATGATGACGAGGCCTGGACCTTCAGATCTCCAGGTGAGAAACTTTGCTTTTAAGAGTCAAGTGTTGTACACATGCACTTGTATATGCATGCACTAAATTAATTATTAAAAGACAGTGTGTGTCTACATCAAAAGGAGGGAACAAGATAGAAAAATAATGGGGTTGCATAAATATTGAGTGATATTGTTGGAAACCTCTCCCTGAATTATCTCTACGAAACCAGAAGGGGATAAAAGGAAGATTTAAAAGTCAGTGCCTAGAAAATGGAAAACTGTTTTGAACTCTTTTACTCGCCAAGACTTCCATATCCCAAACTAGAACACTAACTGTAATTCTCAGCCCAGCTGTACTTCTATCGTACCCTTTGTTCATGTTCCAGATTCTATAATCAATCATTTATATGTAGGAACTTTGAATTTAGCATGCAAAGGCTTCAGATGCAGGCTTGTGACTCATGCATACAGTATGTGATTTTAATCAAAAGTTTATTGGGAGGCATACAAGTGATCCTCACCTTACCACTTAGTGCCATAAACAGTCTACTGCAATATGCCACTGATTAACATGATTTTATATTCTTTAAGCAATATGCTAAAGAAATTGAGGTGTACTTGAATAAATCCCACTTGTTTAAAAAAATATTGAAAAAAAAGTTTCAATGGATTTATGGCTCAAGCTGAAAGGAAAATGTCTCTTACTGACATTGAAGCAAAAATCTGTGATGACAATATCGATACAAGAGGGATTTGGGGAAAATGGCAGAGTGACGAGATTTCCAGGGTTGTGGACACATGGGTTAGTGCAGAAATGTCAGTGTCTCTTTGTGGCAAGGGATAGAGATGGAAAGTTCATTTTCTCAAATAATGGTATAGCAATTCAAAAAGATGAAGGAAAAAAAAACAAGGCACTCTTCTGAGAAAAGTAAAAAGCCTTAATTAAACTATTTCATCATAGAAATGTAAAAAACAAGATAAGTCTGAGTAACAAGTCACGCATAGCAGTACAGACACTGTTGTTTTTGCTTCAATGCTATAGCAAATATTTGAAGTTCTTGTAGTCAACTTGAATATACAGTATATGTGTGTGTGTGTGTGTGTGTGTGTGTGTGTGTGTGTGTGTGTGTGTGTGTGTGTGTGTGTGTGTGTGTGTGTGTGCGTGTGCGTGTGTGGGTGTGTGTAATTGGCCCTTTACACCTAATTTCAGAGAAAGGTAAATACTTTGTGACATCTGTATTACATAGATGCAAGATGAAGGTTTGACACAAAGAATTTTGTTAAACATATGGTGCCTATAAACCTATAAAATAGATGGAATAAGAGATAGCAGCAGCTAAAACCTTGCAACACCGTGCATTGTTGCTGAGAGGCAGATGAGAAGGTTCATACGGGCCTACAGTGCGACCAGCACTTAGCTAACTCAGCTTGCAGTTAAGACAGGAAACAGGTGGCCAGCCTGTCTATAACCAAAGACATGATTAAGTTCCTTTTTTACAGATAAAACAAAATAGATTCAAAAGGGCCATGTAGTGAGCTTACAGCCTCTGGTAGGTTTTTTTTTACATAATCTTTCTTGTCTTTATACTAAGATAGCTATTGTTTTATATTACAGACAAGTTCCTGGTATCAGAGCTTATCCAACTCTCAGCAAGAAAGCTAACAAGCCAATCGCTTCCTATCTCTTAGGTTATCAGTTGGAATACTTCAGTGCGTTTGTTTGTGCAGCTTCCATGTCAGGAGAAGCTCATGTTTATGTGTTCAAATACTATTATGATTTTATACAGATAAGGACGCAGCTCTTCTTCATACCACCCACTTGCCTAATGTTACTGACTGAAACCTCAGGCTGAATAATAGGATCCTTAGGGCTCACAGACTCACTGTGATGTCATACTCCCAAAAGAAGCAACTTAAAGCCTGAAGCTAGAGTTGTAGATGAAGCTGGCTGTACCAGCAGGTGAATATAAATCTATCCAGGATCTTTGTTATCTACAGTCTTTGCCCTGGTGGAGCTTTTAATATGTTACAGCAATTCAATCATTTCAAATTTGAACTCACATCAGTTTTGATGTTTCTTGGCACAATGGCACAACGTTTTAAGAATCATCTGCATAGATGTTGTTTTTTGACCCCAATCTACTTCTTTCTTCAGAATGAAACTATTCATCATTATGACGACCAGTGGTTTACACAAAGATATGAAGAAAAAAAGTAGCAAAGAATACACTTCCTGTCATAACCCAACATTACTGAAAGTCCAATGAGGTGCAGCGTTAAGGAGTGGAAAGATGTCAACTGTGAATCATCTTTCCTTGTTGGATGTTCTAGCTTTCAAGGTTACATCTTTTCCACAACACAATGAAGGATGATGTGCATTGAATTAAACATTTTAGATATTTTCATTCGACGGCTTCACATCGCTCTGTAAAGGCAGGAAAGCTCTCTGTGTCTTATTGCCAATCAATATCAATAAAAAAACAACAGCCCCGTGCTGAATACTGCGGACTTTGATTATGCCACCTCCTATTTGAACAGAATTAGAGTTAATGTGATTTTAAATATAGATAGTGTACTGGAGACAAGATTTTTGTACAGTAGATATTGCCTTTGTGATCTTTCCCATTCTCTTGCTTCGGGAGTCTCTCACTGAAGGCCTTGAGCAATTGGGACTTATCTCAAGGCCAAGGTCCTTGCTAATTTTACAATTTCAAATCTTCTCTTTCTCTCTAATACATTTGAAAAGATAATAGCTACCCAATTAACTATGTAACTTTAGAGCAATGTGGTATTCAGATGTTTCAGCCTGACATTTTGGTCATTTCACAGCACTAAGAATGAACTTTTAGAAGTCATTTCCAACTAAACGCAGCACTGACTGACTCTTAAACTTGTATTTGCATTAACAGATTTTCTTGCCACGTGGAGGCAGTGTTGAATGCTCGGTGTAGATAGTGTTACGAGCTAGCACCATCTACACATATAAATATAACATAAAGCTAGCTCTAACCTGAAGTGTGACAGAGAGGTCACGAGATGGCAGTGACAGAAAGGACTGGTTCTCACGACAGGGAAAACATAAGGCTAGGTCAGCTCAACTATAGGCCGGTTTGCCGGGCCACCGGTTGCCTGATCGCACCGGACGGCTTTGTGATGAGCAATGAGCCCATGCTTCGTCTATGAGTTCAGGTTGTTTTTTTTGTAGTTAGATCACATAAGAAGATACGGCTGGTTTCAAAAACAAGTTCATGGGTAGGGTGTGGGTCGGCTGTCAAGTCCGGTTGCTTCCAGGTCGGCGTCCATACGGGCCCTCTCCCAGCTGCCGCTTCACCTGAGTCTTATTACGTAATTTTACGGCGACACAGCACCGCTCTGTGCGCACCTCAGGAATGGTGCATTTAAGACTATCGGACAACCCAGAATAAACTCGGCTTAAACCCATTTTCTATTCTTCCTGTGAAAACCAGACCAAATTAATTTACAAAACAGAAAGATAAGGACGAAGAAGAAGAAGAACCTTACTGTTCCCTAACATTAGTAATGCCTCCGTTACTACCTCTTAAGGCAATGCAGAGGGGGGATCTCTTCGTCCCCTATTACGCAACATTTATATTGAAGGCGAAATGTCACAGGGATATTGCTCCTTGAAATGGCAGTCTGAATAGGGCTACTGTTATGAATTTGATGGGAATTGTTTTTGTACGTGGTTTTATGTTTCACCTTCATCACTATCAGCATTGTTTTCGAGACATAGTGAAAACAAAACTTTTAATTTCATTAGATACTACCTGGCAAGCACCAAGTAATGAACTAGAGAAAAACTCTAATCATGAATAATCTGGGAGCATACGAGCATGTAGATGATGAGAACAAAAATAAAGCTAGGAGGACAGTGCATACAACCTGGGGCGTATTTACTTTGGGCAAGACGGGATCAGCTTAGCTAGCGGGGGAGTGCAGCACTGTGTGTGCATTGTAACAGTCATAATATCCTTGTAGTACCAAAGAGCGACACAAGCTGCGGAGGCTCTGTTGTGCTTTGAGTTGTGATAGAGATAGCACCGTAAAGTGCCATGTGTAAATCCCCACTCTGTTGTCTGTTAACTATGTGTTGCTAACCAGCTATCCTGGGACTTTTGTCAATTGCTACCTGCTGCTAGCTTCTCTGGCTGTACCAACAACGTTACAGCATGTCTGACTGTGAGTAGTTATGTGGAGCTCCCTCTGTGACTGGGACACCAATATTATGCCGTTGCGGAATCAAGAATGTACAAAATTAGCTTGGTTACGGCACTTTTGCGGAAACGCAGTATGAAAAGGGCTGGAGTTAACAGACTGTGAGACAGCAGAGTGGCGTCATAACTCGCCGTGGATTTGTCACAAGCTGTGATGTTGATGGGTTTTCAATATGGTGAATACAAGGTTGTAATTCAAGTGGGTCCCGCTGAAATTGACTGGGACCTTCATTTGTTTTTAGTTGTAGAACATCAATTTGTGTTTATATTTTCATATTGCCATGTTTTGATAGAAGCTTTTTAAAACTTTGTGTGATTCAATTCTTAGAAATATAACTTTGCTACTGTGTAACTGTTACAATATTAACAACACCCTAATCTTGAGAAGTAGGGGCCGCACATTACAATAAGGGTGCAATTAGAAAAAAACAAAGGGTTGTCTAATGCATGACCCATATTAATGTAATGCATGAATCAATTCAGGATTTATCATAAATCCTGTAACTCATCAATGATAAACAAACAAGTTAAGAGTTAAAGTTACAGTTTAAAACTTGATCATTCACATAAAAAAACATGTACAAGTTACTTTTAATAGAAATGTATTGTATATAAATGTTTGCTTTCTACAATCAGTTTGATTAATTGCAAAGCTCATATTTATATGAGAACAGATAAGGTTAAAATGTTATGCTCAAAACAGAAGGAAGTATATGGGGGCAGTCGTAACCTGTAGTGTGTGGATTCACACTCTCAGACTTCCACTGATCCACAGGTGGCACTGAAATGACTTTATATGCATCAGGGTACAAACAGAATGCCACGTTCTAAACATGGATTAAACATTGCAGGATTATGATTTTTTTTTACAAGAGAAGCAACTCACTGAATTCTCTTTTTTTCCCCAAGCATTTACCTTTTAATGGTTGATTGTTGTTCCTTGTTGCATGCTGAAAATGTATTATTTAAATTAGGATCATGTGACAGTCCCAAATAAAACAAATTATAGCTGCCATCAGTTGCTCAAACGGTTCTAAATGATCATCTTTCAACAGCTGCCGACATGCATAATTTAACTTTCTAAATATTCACAAAAAGGAGATTATGCATACTACATTCCTCTCAATTATTTTTTTACTATGACATGACCTCTCTTTGTATCTACTTAACCCCGGGCAGGACAAATCACTGTTAGGGGAATTGTCAACGAGCATATAATAACTGGCTCAAAAGGAAAGTTAACTAACAGAGCTTTTATTGACCAAATGATATATTATATGCAATTTTCTTCCAATAATCAATACCAAAAAATACTGTGTTGTAACCGTGTAACCCATTAAATACACCAAAATGTCTTTAATACATATTTTGTCCACTAGAGGGCACATTGAAGAGTATTTTGCAGGAATATGTTGCATAATATAGAACATAATTTAGTCAGTGCTTCAGGTTTACTATACAAAAACTATAAAATCTTACTTCTATTTACTTTCACTTCTTAAAATCCAAAGTTTAAGAACATATTATCAATCCTTTAAAAAGCAGAGGTCTTTTTTTTCTTTGGTAACTTTTTTATACTTTTCCAGGGATTCTAGTCTATTCCTTCTCTGAATATAAGATCTTAATTTATTTGACTTTTAATGAGTAGGTGTTAGAGGTCTGAGCTGTGTCTGATATGGAATTGAATAGCCTCACTGAACTTCACTGTAGAATGTATGTTGTGTGTTATGGCTTCTTCACTGTCAGAAACAATCTGCAGGAGCTTAATTCGAGCCTCTGTGACTGTTTAAATCACTATAATTGATTTTACAGAAAGATGTAAATCTTTCAAAATAATCAACTAATGCATATATTCTGCTTGAGCAATTCTTGCAATAACTGAGCCCTAAACAAGTTTTGGAGTGTACATCTAACAACACTTGACTTTTCCAAGCAAGCAAGCCATTTTTGCAAGAGAGTGTCTTTATATTTACCTTTGTTTAAAAATATCAATATCTAAGATATTTTCTGTATTAAATCATAAAATGACCAAACTCTTTCATCATACATTTAGGAAAGATGCTGTGTTGAAGTGCTGGCTTCTCTGACAAAAATACAGCAGCCAGTATGTCTTCCTTCTAACTTTTGACTCCAGGACTGCATGGTCTGTATTTGTTTTGACCAGAGAAGTTAGGCTGTTTTAAGGCACCCTCACACGGCTGTTTTGGACACCCCTCGTTTTACCGGGCAAACGGCTAACCAACAGGTGTTGCTACGATGAAAGCGGGCAAGCGAACTGGTTCAGGTTTAACTGATTCTACCGACCTAAAAAAGCCTGGGCATACATTTTGGAGATGCTCTTGAAAGATGGAGCAAGGTAAGAAGGCAAAAAGGTTTCAAGACCAAGATGGTTAAACATAGAATCTCCAACGTCCGCGACGTGGCAACCTGCGTGCACATCGACTCTATAGTGAGGAGGTGGGGTAAAAGAAAGCTCTCTCCAATTTTGTGAATTTGGACTGAAGTATCAGTTTTAATCACTAGGTGTCAGAGTAACATATTACTCCTTTAATCTTTAAACATAAAATAAACAAATGCACGTTTTCAAACCTATTATCTAAACAGAAGGGAAATGTGGTGGAATTGCTGTATCATCTTCCTCTGTTTAGTTCATATGAACAGATCGATCTGTTCTTATGAACAGATCGAGTGAATGTGTTTTTTCATTCCTGCCCTTTTAGTCTGGTTTTACCTGTATTATACAAAGCAAAAAACATTCGGTGCTTCAGACATTCTGATAGAAGTATCGATTCTTGAGTCATCATGTTGCAAGGTAATGAAAGGCACTACAAGGATTCACATGAAAGAAAGGGAGCCGGAGGCTAAGAGTGTTCCACCTACCGTATGGTACCAATCTTTATTAAACTATTCATTCAGAGCTGCAGGCTACGATCGTAGCATTCTGAATACATCATGCTATCTCCAAGGTAAAAGTACCCCTTAATATATTGTATTTAGTGTGCATCAATGTGATGAGATTTTTTATACGTTTTGACGTCATAAAATCAGCTAAATCGGTTGGTGACCATGCAGTATAGTATCTTCTTTCTTCTGTCTCTTTGGTCTAAACCTCTCTCTATGTCTGACACTCTCTCTCCTGCTCTCTGCTTTTCTGCCATGGGTGTCGAACTCAATGGCTCTCATTCATCCACCCAAATCTCTCAGCTCTGACTTTGTCCGCAGGCACTAGGGTTTTTCTCTGTCAACCTCAGACGGACTGTAAATACCATGACACGGTACCTACTTTGTTCTGAATCCCTGCTCTCTCCCTGTCGATCCCTCCTTTTATCCACCTTTCCTCCCTGCACCGTGTGCTCCTGTAGATTAGAGTTGGCTCTGGGCATCTGAAAATCCCAGATGTTGTGGGCACAAGTGCATGTCTCCAATTGTCCTTTTGTCTTTTGAGTGAGCACAGCACAGAGATGTTGCTGCGTCGAGGCCAACATGAGGTTAACAGAAGGCAGACTTCAGCTCAGCCACCATGGAACTCAAAGCTAGCTTTGCCCACACACTAACCCCCACATTTTTGCAAATCTAAATCTCCAAACCCCTGTTTTTGTCTTGCTTAGCAAAGCAAGACAATGACTTTTTGGAGGCTTTGCGCTTTTTTCTTTTTTAGTTGAACATCCAGGGACATGTTCTTTAATAGCCTGCAGCCTGTTGAGGTGTCTTTCTGCACTCAGATTTTGATTGGCAGCCCAGAGGCTCAGGCAGTATTACCATAGTTATCTCACTACTGCACATGCCTAACAGCAGTCACAGCCACCAGAGCTGCTTGTCACGCCTCTTAACTTGCAACCTATAGAGTTCACTCCTAAAAGGGATAAACAGGCACACAGGGATTGTGTCGGCTTTACAAAAGTCACAAACTTTATGCAGCAAGGTGATCTCTGTTAAAGCCGAAGCTGAGATCTTTGCAGGGACCCTGAAATAATTGATGATGCTTTTATGTCTGTTGTTTCCTCTAACATCCCCAAAATGATGAAGATTCATTTTTGAAACATTGAGAGGCACCAAACAGGAGCCATGTCTTAAGATTTGGAGTGTGCAATTTCCTTGTCAAGTAATTTACTACCAAGCTGGACAGCAAAAATTGTAGGACAGAAAAAATGTGCTGTGAGTGCAACATCCTGAAGCTGCTGTTTTGATTGAATTGACTGCTCACGTAAATGAGGGGGGCAAAACGCAATTTTCAAAATTGGATGGAGTGTGTTTTCCCGTTTAATTCCAGTGCAATCAGGAGAAACAAGTAAATGAAGTAAAGTAATGTTTATCATACAGAGATGATGTGGTTATAAATTATTTTCAGAAAGTCTGTGGTGCTATAAGTCTACAGGGAGATGGGGTGATTGAAGATTGTGCCCTGAGCAGAAGCAGGATGTATTCTCTCGAGGAGTCCAGACATTGGAGATGGAGTTGTTTAATGATGATGTCGCCTGATGTCAACGATAGCTTGAATGAACTGTGGGTAGAGAAAAGCCATATTTGGAAAAAAAAAAACATCCATATGATTGGCTCAGAGTGGATTAATCACCCAGTTCATGTGAGACTATTCTGACACTGATTACCTTAATGCTAAAAATGTTCCTTTTTAAACGAGCTACTCTACCCTCTAAGCCTGCAAACTTCACTCTAAACTCAATTTTAATTACTTTTTTAACTATGCAATTTACTTTTTAAATGAATTGAAGGATTTTTAAATCGTTTACTCATGAGCTTTTAATTGCAAATCTATGTTGTTTTTTTAATACTCTGTAAAGCACCTTGAATTTGCCTCAGTGAATTAAATGTGCTGTACAAACAAAGCTGCCCTGCCTAGCCCTGCCTTACCTAGGCTAGCAATGAGAGTACAGTACAGATGTAACCAGGTGATGAAAACGGCTGATCACTGCAGGAAAGTATGAGTGATCATTTGTTGGGGGAGTGAATGCAAAACAGTATGAGAAATGAACAGATTCAGATTCTTTATTGTCCCACAAGGGGAAATTTGTTTTGCAGTAGGAGCACACAGAACGATAGAACAGGCGTGCAAACAATACGTTTCCTTTTTCTTTAAAGAGAGCTTCATTTTAATGCTCAAATATTTATTGATGAAAATGGAAATGTGCATTAAGTTGATGACTACTTTTGCATTATCTCAACTGAATACAGTCAATGTACCTGCATGAGAAAAACAAAAAAAAATACTTGTGTTAAAAATGACCCCATTCATGATTCCTTCTGATTGTAGAAAAATAACAATCTCCATTTCCTTCTCTCTCTCTCTCTCTCTCTCTCTCTCTCTCTCTCTCTCTCTCTCTCTCTCTCTCTCTCTCTCTTTGTCTGTCTTTCTGTCTCCTCAGACTCTCATGGGATGGATCTGTTTGCGGTTGCGGTCCATGAGTTCGGTCATGCCATTGGCCTGGTCCACACGTCAGCCATTGAGTCCATCATGAGGCCGTACTACCAGGGTCCAGTGGGAGACCCTCTCAAGTACGATCTACCATATGAAGACAAGGTCCGCGTCTGGCAGCTCTACGGTACGAGGGAATATCTCTCCACTGCTGTGTGTGTGTGTGTGTGTGTGTGTGTGTGTGTGTGTGTGTGTGTGTGTGTGTGTGTGTGTGTGTGTGTGTGTGTGTGTGTGTGTGTGAGTGTGTGAGTGTGTGTGTGTGTGTGTGTGTGTGTGTGAGTGTGTGATGGAGAGAGAGAGAGAGAGAGAACAATTGATGAGGTCTGTAGAGAAAGGTTATTGATTAATGAAAACATGGAGTGAGTTAATTGGACCTCTTTATAGCATATGACCTTATCACACCGCTGTGTGATATAGAGAGCAGCAGAATGGGAGAGAGACTAATGATCATGAAGATGAGAATGAAGTGCAGGAGAGACCTCTGAGGGCCAGGACTGTGAAGGAGGAGGGGCCTAAAAACATTTGTTTTTATAGATTTAAACGCACTAAGAAGTTTATGCTGCTTTTATATAATGTCATACAACCTACATATGCTTAATGCTGGGGAGTGGAAGTGCCCGACCAAATCAAATCATCTGAGGAATAGGTAGCGTTTTTTTAAGTAAAAACAGAAAATCTTTAAATTTGCCCAAATAAAATGAGATGTTTTATTTTCTTGAAGAATTAGTTGTAGCATTAATTGCCTTGTCATTGTGTGTTCATTTGATCTTTTCTCCCTTAGGTGTCAGAGACTCCGTTTCCCACACAAATCGCCCTGGCATCCCCTCCCAGACGGCTGAACCTCCTGTCCTGCTGGACCTCCCTGAAAACAGATCCACTCTCCTGTGAGTAGAAGACCTGGTGTCGCATACAACTGAACTTCTCTGGTTGAACACATTTAAAAAAATAACTTTAATCTCTTCAGCAATAACTCTCCATGCTCTCAATGTTCTTTTCTTTACTTTTCTGGCCCCTCTCTAACAAACACTCATGGGTCATTCTTTGCCACGTGCCCTCTGGCCAGCACTCTGTCCACAGTTTTAGTAAAGAGAGTGGAGCACAGGCTGCGATAAATGCCCCCTCTGGATGAACCCTTAAAAAGACAGTCAAAAGTAAAAAAAAGACCCACTAAATACTGCAGTGTGAAGCCTCCAGAACAGGTCTTCATCCCTTCTTTTTTTTTACATTGATACTGACTTCCCCCAGAGGCCAGCCAAACTGAACTTAAGAACCTCTTATGTATATGAAGTGATATCAAACTGCACATTGTTCAACTATTACTTACAGAATCTAACAATGGATGTTGCAATCATTAATTGCATACAATAACAAAAAGGTTGCAAATAACTGTGAGGTCATTTAAGTGGCAGAAACTATTTTAGATAGTGATTCATTACTTTTAGCAAACATTATTAACTATTTTGTAATCACCATGTGAATATTTAAACAGTTATTCATGACTTTTATCCTGCTGTGTCAACTATTTATTCATCATGACTTTCAACGAACAATTTTAACTATTAGCTGTTTAATTTATTTTTTTCCAACTATTTCTGGTAAGTTACACATTTTAGCTATCAAGTTGAACTGTTGATATCTTTTACAGTTAGCCAACTATTTAAACTTTTTTAGCAAATACCCCAACTCCCCAATCTGTTACGTGTAGCTTAATCTTTCAGCTGTTTGATAAAAACTTTTAGCCACTGTTCATTACTTAAACTGGCTAAACCGTCTGCATTATTTTAAGCTAGCTATTTTAACCAGTTTTTCATTCCTTTTTGGTTCCATTGTAAACTGTTAAAGTCTTTCCTTTAAGGCTAATAGTTCAAACCTTTTATACTTTAGCATACTAAAGGCTCATTCTGTCATTTATGTGTTACTTTTAGCTATATCAGTCAACCCTCTTTTTATAATACATCCCATTACTTTTAGCTCACTGTTTTAAGTACGTTGTTAGGCTTCTTACGATTCTGACACGCTTGTCGGAGCCTGGTTTTCAGGTTATAACAGAATGTGTTTTTTTTAATAATCAGATCATGATTTCAATAACAAGAGACAAGTGAATAAAGAAAATGATTTATTAAAAAGGATAACATTAGATGTGACATGACAGAAGGTATTTGGTGCTTGGACTCTATGGGGTGGTTGATGTGTTTGGAGAATGTCAGTTCTGAGAGGGAACAGAATAAATCTTCCCCCCCCATGGAGTCCAGACACTGGTGGTGGAAAAGCTGCTGACTTGTTGAGACCGGATGGGTGAAGAATTAAAGGATGATGATTCTGCCAAGACGGGTGGTGATGGGGAGGTGGAGGGGTGCACAAAACATTGGCATGAAGGAATTTAAGACAGGGAAAGAATCATATTTAAAAGGGGAGCAGAACCATGATAGGCTGACAATGAGGGAGGAACGCCATGCAATTGGTAAGATTAGTACCGCTGACGAGACAGCTAATTATCTAATGACAGCCCCAGAAAATGACAGCTCGAGAATGACAGCGGAAATGTGAGTTAAAGGGATGAATGAGAGATAGACCCGACTGTGAAGGCAAATATATAGTCTTCCTGACTGAACTTACACTAGAGCATACTTTCTATATCAAATTGAGAAGAAGAAGAAGAAGAAGAAGAAGAAGAAGAAGATATACTTTATTAATCTAGGGAGGGGGAATTCAATTGTATACTCTGTTGTTGAACATGCTACACACACAGAGGCTGAAATAGACACACATGCACAAACAGGATCCTGAGCTGGTGGGGGATGTTCAGTGCCTTGCTCAAGGGCAGTGCTTGGGAAGTGAACTGGCATCTCTCCAGCTACCAGACCAATTTCCAGACTTTGTCCACACCCAGACTTGAACTGGCCACCCTCTGGTTCCCAACCCAAGTCCCTACAGACTGAGCTACTGCCGCATAATTGACAAACTGTAAAGTACCCCCCTTTAGTACAAGTACCCATATGGCTATCACTGCTTGGGTACATCTAGAATGATAAGTTAAAGCGTCAACGGCTCTCCATCTCTGCAGTGTGCTCACCATGAGTGTGCTCAGTGTAATGGAAGTAGAGGCAGGACAGGAAGGGCTGATCAGGAAGTAGGTTTTAACCTTCTGGAATGAATCCATCATTATGCTTGCAATTGCTGATTATTTGGTTGAAGTCAGATATTCAATAGAGAGAGAACATTGAGGAATGAACGTTAATGTAGCATAAACATAATTAAGAGATATTTTAGTTGAAAGAAAAATCTTTACAAGGTCCAGAGTGCCGCTAAAGGAAGGTGACAGTTGATTAAAAAAAACTGGATTCATCATATGGCAAGTATGAATATCAAAACAACAATTCATTACAATGTGTGCAGTGGTTGTAAGGTCGTTTGACTCACGAGCAGAAAGACTTGAACAGACCCACCCTGTATTCTCTGCAGTGCACCGTGTCAGTCAGACTACACATCACATGCTCTTTAAGGGAATTTTGAGTGATGACCTGGATTCATGAGTCTTTTATCTGTTATTTCACACGATTCCCTACAGCAGGATCCAGGCTTCTGCACTACAGTATCTCTCCTCCCCACCAGGAAATGACTTATTAGTTTTATCTTTATATTTCTGGGCCTGTGTCTGGCATTTATTTTACTGCTCATGAGCTACAAGGCAAAAAGGGGGGGGGGGGAAGGAAATACATCTCTATCCAGTATAGTGCATTTTGAACTTTATGTATAGAGTAACAACACATTTGATTTTTATTTAACACGACCGGAAATTAACCTCATATTAATTGTCATGAAACATAAACACACCCTTCTCACTTTGCAAATAAATTAAATGTACTTTAATGATCTTTTAAATTAATGGGATCAAGAGAGGGGAGCTTGCTGACCTCGGGGCACACACCCACACTAACTAAAAAAGATTATGCAGGAGACTAAACAGGCATTTAAAAGCTCTTTTTTTTTTTCTCACAAGTATTGCCCTTTCGCCGCACTCATTACTCATATTTCACCACCTCCATCTGGTCGTGACGTGTGGAAAAGCTGGATTAAGCTCGCGAAGGGTCACAAATGCTGACCGCGAGGCCGAGTTGTCGTGTTAATAGATCTCTGAATGGAGATCTTTGTTGATAAAACCAGAGCGGCGGCCTCCCACTCACAGTGGCAGATCTGTGGTGCTAATGGCTTCATCATTGGCAGGCGGACCACGTCAGTGCTTTAAATCACTTCGCCCCGCGGGGAGATATGCACTGGGGGACCTCATCGTGTCAGTGGGAGAGCATTCAACCTAATGTTTAGCCTATTTAATTGAAAGAAACACATGCAGATACATGCACACATTCAGACGCTCTCAGTAGGCGGCCGCAACAATTACAGTTGGGGTTTCTTTGTATGCAAATGGATTCAACTGCTTGAGGTCTTGTTTTTGTAAGCTGCAAATGTGACAATAAGTGATGATGTTTTATGCTGGTACACACAAATGCTCATTGCATAGAATATACATGTTTATCCTTTTTTACAATGAAAACTTATATTATTTCCTATCTTTCTTAACTTCTCTTTTCCTGATCTCTATCTTTCCCTCTTTCAGGCTGGCGCGAGATGCCCCCGACAGATGCACCAGTCACTTTGATGCAGTGGCCCAAATAAGAGGGGAGGCCTTCTTTTTCAAAGGTATTCAAGTCCATAAGGAGAAAGTAAACAAGAGAGACAGACGGACAGACAGATAGATTGAGAGTGACAGTGAGACAGAAGACAGAAAAAGTGGTGAATAGAGAGGAGATAAAGGAAAAGAGTAAGAGACAGGGGCTGGGCGACTGGTGGCTCCAGTGATCAATAGAAAGCCAAGTCATGTGTGGCTCCCAGGGCTTGTATCACAGACTCACACACTGTCACATTTTCTGCGGTCTACACAAAGTGGTCCCAAAGGGCCCACTCTGCGGTACACTTCCTATCTGCTGAGCTGGGACTTTTCAGCTTATTAACCAGTGAGGCTCGTCTACTAAACAAAGCGTATTAAAACATTGCAGTACATGTAACTAAGGGTGCGGTCACACTGGCAATCCGTACCGTGCCCAAGCTCGCTTCAACCCTAAAGTCCAGTTCTTTTGGCCATTGTGACCGCTCCATTCCGTGCTCAGGCACGGTACACTTCCTTGGCTTTAGCACACTTCGGACAGGTGTGCTTGGGCACGGTACACTTCATGCACCAGCACAAGCACGCGGGTACACAACGCTGACAGCCTTCATTAGGGAGAAATCAAGAGTTTTACGGCGTTATCTAACTAATATGACTCAAAATAAGTCACAAAGCTGTCATGTTCTCCGTGTTGTTCTCCATACGGACGCGGACTCGCCGCGCGTCTCTTTTATTTTTTAAATTAATTTACGGCTGTATTTGATTAAAGTGACTAAAAATACTGTAAGCCGCAAAGTCAGTAAAGTAGCTGTCATGTTCTCCGTACGGACGCGGACTCGACTGCGTGTCCCTTTTTTTTTTTTTTCTGGAGTCCGCCTGTTTGTAAACTGATCATGCTTAATAACATAAAGCATGCATGTGCTGTATTACGACGTTATGTACAAGAGGCAATCGTGCTCAGGCCCGGTTAGTCCTGATGCAGTGTGACCGCAGGCCATGCTGACCAGTGTGGGAATGGTGCAGCGGGGGGGCAATCGTGCTTGAGTACGGCACGGTACGGTAGGGATGGCCAGTGTGACCGCACCCTTACTGGCTGTTATAGAAGATTTCCCTTTTTGCTTATTTGTTTTGTTACAGCTCTAAACCTTCACACAAACCCAACTGACTTGTTTCCTAACATGCTTTTCTCACAGGTAGATAAAACAACAAACATGTCAAGAACAGAACACAACATTTTCAGTAATTCTTAAAATGTTTGTTCAATTTAATAACATGCAGGGCTTTAATTGGTCTCTGTAGCCAGTTGTTTGATGGCTCAAGACTTCTGAATTTTTGTTTTTGTTTTGTTACACTCTTTCAGGATGTTGGGAAGATGTTTTTCTCACTAATCTGTTCATTTCTGTTAATAGGGAAGTATTTTTGGCGACTTACCAGAGAGAGGCATCTGGTGTCTCTGCGTCCGGCTCAGATCCATCGTTTCTGGAGGGGTCTCCCACCCAACCTGGACAGCATAGACGCTGTGTACGAGAGGCCAGGGGACCACAAAATAGTATTTTTTAAAGGTAAATATTGCTTTCTGATGCAAGGATTCTTTTAGTACTCTTTTGTACGTGTCTTTTTAGATTCCTAAATATTTTTTGTATTCAGGTGAATGCATACAACTATAAAATTATGATTTCTCTTTTATTGTGACCTCTGTTTCCGCCATGTTCAGGTCTGAAGTACTGGGTATTCAAAGACAATAATGTAGAGGAGGGTTACCCTCGTCCAATCAGTGACTTTGGCCTCCCCTCGGACGGTGTGGACGCAGCTATTGTTTGGCTCCACAACGACAAAACCTACTTCTTCAAGGAAAACCAGTACTGGCGCTACGACGACCACCTGAGGCGTATGGACCTGGGCTACCCTAAAGACAGCACGCTGTGGAAAGGGTTGCCAACGCACCTGGACGACGCCATGAGGTGGTCTGATGGTAAGTAGAACATCAAGAGACAGTTTTCTTGTTCATCCCATTTTAAATCAGCTTACTGTGTTACTCGGTCTACTCTGAGGTTGTCAAAATTAGTTCATTCAGGACCACTTTGTCTAGAAATTACTTTATTGCAATTATTTATATTTGGCGGGATGGCTCTGTTCTGGGGTCTCCCTGTCCTTCCACGTGCTTACGTGGAAAGTGTTAGGCAGGAACAGCACACATTCCTGCCCTTCCCGTGCATACAAGGAAAGCTTAAGGCAGGGAGATCTCAAGGGGGACTCACCTTTTCTTAGATACAGGTAGGGGGGCTCCAAGGAAAAAGGGTTGGGAACCATTGCTCTAAATGCTACATCCAACTAGCTTATATTATTTTATTATAAATCCAACCCAAATACCTGAAAAATCAGTAATAGAAGCTTATGTTGAACTAATCATCATTTTTATGATTCTCAATAACTGCAGAAGTGAAGTCTTTTATCATGCAAGTGAACACTATAATCTAACTACACACACAAACACATGCTCTCTCACACACACACACTCATATGTCTACATATAAAGGCCATCTAGACGTAAAAGCTCTTGCAAACTCAGATATGTGCAGACCAAAAAAATAATAATCAGTGACCCATAAACGTAAGCTGTGGTTATGGAAACTCTACTGCTGTAAGTTTGCCTTCAGGGAATGCAAGATGCTCAAGTTTCCAGACACACAAACTTTTTTCATTAAGACACTGAGTCAGTGTACCAGAAAGTGATTGTAAGACTGGCATCTCGGCTAGCCAACAACAGCCTTGACCTTTACACTGCAAACACTGGAGAATCGTGTTGGGCGTTATGAATCCACAAGCTGGTATCCCTTTATTAACTAAAGCTGAGACTGTGAGCCAGTGGTCGGCTTCATGGGCAGTACACAGTTTAGAAAAAACACCAGGATGCAATGATAAGATGGCTTATCTAAACAAGGAGGTCTAACAGATATTCCCCTCTTGCATTAACCTCTGCAGATCCATCTTCTGATAACACGCTGCCTTTCCCCGCCCTGAGATTAAACCAAAGTTTGAGCAGTCAGTCAGTTGTCTTCTGTAAGACCTGAACAGCACAGGAAAACAAAAAAAGACAATGACAGAACCCTTTGGGCAGGCGTTCATTTTACAGACTGCCCGCTGGCGCACAGCTACAGTGAATCAGTCATCAACTAATCTGCCTAGATCAGTTACCTCCCTGTAGACTTCAATGTCCTCACATCACCATCACAGTGTCTCTCTCACACATGCACACAAACACATTCCACTTATTGAACAATGCAACAACAACAAAAAGTAAACTATTTTGAGCTTGTCATTTGAGTAGCATTTGCATTTTGTTGTGTTGTTATTACATTTGTTTTTTTCCTGAATTACACCTTAGTGCAGGTGTAGTCTCCACTTTAATACTTTAGATATACTGTATACTCCACTTTTTAAGTCAGTCTTGAAGTGTGCAGCAATCCCATAACTGAGCATATTTTGATATGTACTCTCAATCACCCTTTCACCTTCTTAGATTGTTTCCCCTTACTTATAACAACTCTAAATCAAAGGTTTTTTTTGCCAGCAATTGATCACATGACGTTTTTTTTAGAAAATTCACATAAGCAACAAAGTATAGTTGTTGATTTTTCTTTTAAGATGATTTTAATCAGGTATAAAGAGCTTCAAACACAGAATAACAAAAGAAAAAGAAAGATGTTTGAGGCCAGAAACTGTAAAAAAAAAAAAAAAAGATGGCCAGACAAGATCACCAAAAGTGAGGCCAAATATATTTGGAGATGGAGACTGCTTACTGTCTGCAATATAGGTCCTAAACCCTGCCTCCTCCATGGGGCCATTTAAAATTACAATACAGAGATGTTTAGTTTTTATTTATTATTTGATCCTATAGAGGTAAGCGCAATGATTGACAGCTTTGTTGAAAAATACATCTCCTACAGCACTGTGTCTACCATATTAGTATAATAGAGAAGGAACAGTGAGAGGATATCATATACCCTACAGTTAGTGAACTTTCCATAACTGTGAGTGTCTGCTTCAGCTAGCTGAACACAAGAATATTTTCTGCTGTGGACTGTGGGTTAAATGTGTGTTTTGTTTAGCTGAATTGGCAGAATATCAATACCACTGCTCCATCATCCGATCCCATACTGCCCAGACTCTGGTTTAAATTGACCTCACTATAGCCATTTTCACATATGCACAGATATGAAAATATCTAGATCATTTCAGGAGGACATGCTCCGGATATTCTCCTGACCTGGTTGTTCACATATGCTCCTCACAGCGGGAGACTATCCCTGTCAGAGGGGAGGGGGGGCGGGGGGGTCTACTGAGGTAAGACGTGACGTAAAAAAAAAAGACACGGAAGGAGCAACAGAGTCCGCTAAACGATGCTATAATAGATTCACTGTCCATCTTTATATACAGTCAATGGCTGAGGCTGAAACAACAAATAGGTGACAACATTTTTCCAATAGTATTGCTTTTCGTGTCAAACCACACGAAAGAGACTATCACTGGTCTCTGGATTTTCCCTCTGGAGCACGTTAGCCTCTTTTAGCTTGTTGCTTTACGTATATTTCTGTTTGATTTACAACTTTTTCTTTCATCAAGCTAATTTTCCGAATATACAGGCAGCAGTTTCCAGTGAAAAAGCTTGACAAAAGCACTTCATTGTACATGCCCAGCACCAGATGGCAGAAAGAAAAAGTTAGGCACTAACAACTGCTAAAGATGTCGATATTCTCTGTGGGATTTGTGTACAGTGTTCATATGGCAGCACATGCTTCCAGGTTGATATTGAATTTCCTCATACAGTGTTATAAATACCAGCCCAAACAGCCAGCGAAGGATTTATCAGATAAATCATTTTACCTGGTTTAATAAATGTTTGTTGTCATTGCATGTGTGTGTCAACATGATATATTTGCCATTATGTGTCAGTGTGCTGCAGCGAATGAAATCCACAAAAGCTTGGGCATCATTCACTTCGCAGCAGTGAGAATAACAGCTATCTTATCAGATGTTGTCTCTGCACATCTCCACTTTCAGCGTGAAATGTTTTTTAAACTTTTACATGTGAGAACAAATCTCCCTCTCTCTCACTCACACACACACACAGACACACACACAAACACATTCACTCACACACTTTGGCCTGCACTCCTTTTCTTTTTCCTTTTTTTGAGGCTGTTCTGTTCATCTGTTGCCTCTGACTGATCCTTAATCAGAAATGCTTCATTGTGGCAGCATGGGCACTGCCTTCTACTCATATAAAAATCAAACGTGGTCCAGAATGTGATTGTAGTGTGTGAAATTTCTTTAAGAAAGTCAAGGAAGTGCCAGATGGAAGCCACAAGCATTGTTCTCTGCAAACCAGCACACATTGGCTCATGTTGTTTCTTTGTTGTTGTTATTTTGACATGTGGCCAATCACTGACCCGACAAGTTACCCAACCTTTACACACCTGCCACTGCTGACCTTTCAAACATAAATCAACCACTTGTGATCTTTGACCCATCAGTGCCATCCGACAGGTATTGTGTTTGCAGGGGAGAAAAAAAAATCTTCTATTCTTCTTTTACAAAAGGTTACAAATTAAAATACTCAGGGTTTGTTGGACATAATGAGACATTAGCAGTACATAAGTAATGCTGTTACTGGTCTGTAAAGATTTCTGATTCTGTAACACTACAAGTAGAGGTGAAAATCAGACCTTAGAGCAGTGACACGCGTTTGGCCTGCCTTTGAATGTTTCTAATTAAATGGCTGAGGTGGTTGGAAGGACGCAGTTTAATCCAGCACAAGAAACATTTGCAGAACACTGAACACCAACATAATAATCAAGATAATGGGAACATTCACAGGAGTGAGCTCTGAAGTGCTAAACATAACCCTCTTGAAAACAGATAGCTTTACCTTACATTAAGTATTTGGTTGTTGTAATTTCCTCCATAGAAAGATAATGCTTTCAGGCGTAAACTAGAGAGTCCAACTGAACTCAGTGAAATAACTTTGTCAATAAAAGCAGCTGATCGTTAAAGAAAGCCCAAGGTGATATTCACGACCAATTTAAATTAACTACTGATGCACCGATAAAAAATGCATTATTTCAAACACATATATAGTTTATATTATTCAATTAGTGTGTGCGTTGATTCGTGTGTCTTATCTCTCCCCTTCGCCTCCCTTCTTAACTTTTCCTGTAACCTCCCCCTCTCTTCTGCTCCCTTTGGTTTCTCTAATCGTGGCCACTTTTATAGGAGCTGGTTTGATAATGTGGCCATTATTAGAGCATGTCACACACAACTCTGCAATGTCAGTAATCTTTACAGTCTATGTGCATCTGTGCCTGTAAAACACTCTGTTCTTTTAGCTCCTATAAAATGTCTAGTGGTTGCTGTAAAACCTTCACATATACACTACATGAGCAGGAATATGTGTGTGCGTGTGTGTGTGTGCGTGCGTGTGTGTGTGTCTGTGTGTGTGTGTGTGTGTGAGAGAGAGAGAGAGAGAGAGAGAGAGAGAGAGAGAGAGAGAGAGCTCACAACTGGCCCTGTGTAATTATGTGCGCTTTAGCATCACACTGCCCTTTATGATGACTCATTATTATGGTGAAGTGAGAAATGAACTGCATTATGAGGGAAATAATCATAATGTGCCACTTACAATTATACTGCATGGACAAGAGGCTGAAGGTTCTGATGAAGCTGCCGAGTACGTTTTATTGAAAAGTTTTAAAGTGTGTGCCAGCTTCAAGTTTCTTTTTGTGCTTTTTCATGTGTTTGAGTACCGAAATATTCTCAGTGAGAGTTAGCCGCGCGGTCTAAAAAGGTTTAAATTGAGTGTCTTTTTCATAACTTGATTTAAGCACTGTGAAGCAAAAGAGGATGTGGGGGATAATACGATTTAACAAGCCTGAAAATATGGAATAAGTCAAAAGGCAGCTGTTAGACCATCAATCATAGTCTTTCATATAAATAGTAATGAACACTAGGGCCCTTTTATCACTAGAGGAATCATTTTGGATTGCTTTCAGGGTAGAAAACAGTGTTCTGATAAAACTGGGTGTATTTTAATAGCCCTCTCTAAGCATTTTAACATGGTCTTCATAAAAACAGTTCAGGCAACCAAGCAGAATACCAGTGTTAGGTCCACTGTTTCAGGAAGACAAACCAATTTGTGTTATTGTTTCGATTTTGCTTTCAGTCAACACGTCAACATATCAGTCAGCTCTGGTCCTTAAGAGATTATCAAGCTGTAATGTTTGGAAGTTAATCATTTTAGCATTTGATTATGGACTTCTAAGTAACATGTATCAGTTCGTTTGTTATTCCATTGTCAGAAGTAAGAGAGGAGTTCCCTAATCCTATAATTGTTGATGAGTTTTGCATGTTTCTGTAGTGACACAAATCATAAGGCTTGTGCATGCGGTTTATACAGAGTCCAAGCTTTTTGTGAATCTTGTGAGTGTTGCTTGGTGTTTAACTCATGATGGATAAGGGTCTTTGCAGATAATATAGCAATGAGTAAGGTCTTCTACCTGTTTTTTGTAAAGTGTCTTGAGATACAATTTGTGATGAATTAGCGCTACACAAATAAAGATTGATTGATTGATTGGTTGATTGATTGATTAGATCACTTTTATTGTAAAATGCCAAACTAGATTGGTGTATTTTTCATTTCCCCTAACCTTCCTGTGTGAGTAGGACCTGATACTTACTCAGCGAAGTCTAGTTTTTGAACAAGAAATAAGAGTTTTGGAAACAAGTGGATTTTCCCATAAAGGGGTTTTTTCACACTGTAAGATCATCTGTGTGTAGCAAATTATAAAACTGTGTTGTTTTTTTGGTGCCTGAACACTGTGGTGTACATCAATATTGCTAATTATACAACATGTCTAAAGGTTTTTTGAGTATTTTATTTTAAAGAGTCCTACAAATGCTTCCTGCCATTGTTCTCATCTTCACAAAAAGATGACGTAATTGTTTCTCTTAAGAATAATTTATAAAAACCAAAGTCTGAGAGAGTTTTTAATTCCCTGTTAATTTAAAGGCGTCTTCCACAAATGTCCTTAGCTTCCTTACATATATCCTAAATAGCAGCATTTTAGCTTGTTACTGTGGATATAAAATGGCAACGTTATACGCTTATACACTTTAGGAATAGAAAATATTTCCAGCCTCCAGCCACATATTCACATGATACTACCAGCTTGTTCCTGACATTTCCTTTGACTGGGGAAGGCTTTATCTGTTTCTGGTCCTCCGGTGCTGGTAAAAGGTTGCCTGCTGTTCCTGCAATTACAACGGGTCGTATGCAGAGGACTTATACTTACTTATAGGATATTCTTTCCCTCAGGAATGTATAGTGTTTACTTCATCTGGCATGGCTTTTGCAGCCTTTACCAAGAAAAACACCCTTAAAGAAATGCCTCCACCAGTTGGCTGTGCAGATTAGGCTTTGATAAAGCACTTGTAGATGTTCAAAACTGGCACAAGAACAACTAATTAGCAGCAGGTACACAGTGTTTATTTAAGGCTGCTCTCAGTGGGAGTACGCAACAACACCTCTCTCACCTGCATCAACTCCCGGCTGAACGAGCGGAAGCTCTTTCTCCTGTCAGGTGTTAAGAGGTCTGTCTGTGCTTCTGCCAGCTTCAGAGGTCCTGCTCCAGGTTCTTTGATGAGTGTTTGTGCGTGTGTGTGACACAGAGAGAGAGAGAGCAGACCAAAGACAATATAGAAGACTGTCCCCGCAACAAATTCACCAACCCTACAGAAATACAGTTATAAAATGCATGCATATACAGTACATACAACAAAGTTCCCATACACACACCTTTAGGCCAAAAAACTGGAACCACATCAAAGCTTTGATCTGCCTTTAGGCTGTTAGGACAGAGAGAAAACAGTGAGATAGAGAGAAAAAGGCGAGGAGAGAAAAATGAAGAAGACATGGTGACAAGTCACAAGTCAGTGAAGAGTAAGTGAGAAGGAAAGTGAGACCGCGGTGAAATCACAGACTTTAAGAGACGGATAAGCTGAAAGGAGGAGAGGAATGGTAGATGAGAAAAATGCTCCAGGGGAAAAACATTTGTTGTAGGAAGCAGAAAAGGAACATCTGTTTTATACCATTGTCTTTCTCAATATTCCTGCTAATGTAGTGTTTGCTGTATATCAATACTTAATTTGCTTTATCTAATTTATCTTAAGGGCACAAACAATGTAAAACAAAGTGAAGTAACTTGTCTCTTTTAATGTTTGACTGTATTTCAAAACTTATGCTAACACCGAGCACCTTCTCTGTCCTTGTAGGCTCGTCCTACTTCTTCAAGGGGAAGGAGTACTGGCGAGTGCCGGGCAGTGACATGGAGGTGGAGGCAGGATTCCCCCGCCTCATCGCCAAAGACTGGCTCCTGTGCACAGAGATGCAGTCGGACTCTCCGGACACAGAGCCCAAAAGCACGGAGACAAGAGGCAACGTGCACCATCACCCGGACCACGCAGAGAACGGGTACGAGGTGTGCTCCTGCACCTCGGACACTGCCTCGCCTTTAGGTGCCCGCCCATCACCGTCTCCCTTGTGGCTGCTGCCACCTCTCTGGACGCTCTCGTTAGCCCTCAGCTCTGAACTGCTATGATGCCAAAGCACGGGACAAAGCGGCAATTTAATGGGGGGCCTGTGGACTCAGTCTAAATACAAACTGGAACATTTTGTTCATATAAATATGAATTGATTTTGTTATTATTTTGTTGTTATTTATTTCACATGCCATTTGATGGTCATTTAAAGCGCCTTGCAGTATGGGTAATACATGCATATATACATTATCATAATATACAAGGGAACATGTAGTAACCAGTCCACTGACTGAGTGATAATGCTAACACCGTGCTTTATAAATTGCATTAAACAGAACCTCAAGTTCTATCTCTTAGTTTCTTCTTGAATGGCAAAACTGACTCATGTTTGCAAGGAAGCTACTTTAAATGTGACTGTTCAGAAATGTGTTCTCATCAAATACAAAAGCGATTCATCAGCACCCCTAATCTTTTCTTTTTCATGTACAGAAAGTTGACAGCAATATTGAATGGCATTGTGGGATGTATGAAGGTGAACAACGGCAGAAGAATGGCCTCCTGAGATTTTCTTATCTTGCAGATTAATATTGATCTGCAGTTGGGTTTGAGAATTATACTTTAACATTTAGGGAAATAAAATACATGTCAGCTCTTTCTTGTAAGGAGTCAGATGAAAAACAGTAACATTCTCATGTCTGTCTATAGGCAGCAGGTAGCAGCTGATAAGCTTAGCTTAGCTCAGTAACTGGACATGGAGAAAAAGCAAACAGCGCTGTCCACGTAAAAAATGCTTAAAATTCACCATGTTGTGTTTTTTTTTTTTTCATGTGCAGTCATGTGCTGGTAGGTGGATTTGATAACCTTTCAATCACAATAGAATTAAATACTTCATATTGTCAGAATACTTTAGAATACCCTTTTTGTCCTTGCACAAATGTACAAGGAAATTCCAGTTTGTCTCCTCTCAGCAGTGGATGGTTAAACAAATCTAGATAACAAAAAAAAAGAATATAGAGTAAAAAGTATTCGGAAAAAAGTCACCAAATCTGAATCTTAAAAATGATAATCACAGTCCTATTTCTTCACAGAGCTCAGTTCCATGATTTCACATCGGACAGGTTAGATGTTTCCAACTGTGTCCATTCCTTATGCTAAGCTAAGCTAACAAGGCCCTGGCTATAGCCTTTTATTTACCTCACATATATGAGAACAGTTTGGATGTTCTCATTTAACTCTCCCTAAGAAACAAATAGTAAACTTTCCAAAATGTAGAGACAGTGATATAAAAAACACCTGAAAGGTAAAACTTCCAGCAGGGCTGCTAACTGCCTTTAAGCATTCTCCTCTCTAAAAAGGTTATGTTAACATTTATGCTTATTTCTGGTTATTTAAAGTCAAGATTGTCAGGTTTTGTGTTTAACAATCCTAGAAATAGAGATGACATTTTAATACAGCCTAGTGTACAGACAGGAGGAGCTGCCTGTAAGACTCAAATCAGGGGAAAGACTGTCATCTTAGGATATAGATACTGTAGCACGACTTGGTGACTGACATGTCGGCATGTATCTAGGCAGACAGGTGAAGAGCACCCTGGGATGCCGTGTAGATAGATTGTTAGGGTTACAGATGAATGGCCCCACGGGATGCTGACAGGAAGACAAATGAATGGCATGCTGGGATGTCGAGTGCAAGATGAACGGCATCAGAGCTGTAAACAGGTGAAGACAGGAGAATACCATTCAGTGCAGCTAGGTGAAAAAAAGGGCACGACGGGCTGTGAGAATTAAGAGAAATTAATGACTTCCTGCGACTTCCTGTCACTTTATGCCATTTGAAAATGTTTTCAATACTTTACCCAGACGCCTAAACTCAACAGCTGCTCATTCATGAAGTCATCATTTTCACCCCTGGTGCAGAAGCATTACCCTAGGCAGTATTGGTTTAGTTGTATTTTTGTATGAAATACGGATAAATTGTGATTCCACTTTGCATTCATTAAATTATAGGTCACTGCGCCTTTTTCCTCACTGCTGGATTATTTCTTTCGATGATCTAAGCTCTTTATGATGAAATCAACCAGATTTATTCTTGCTGATATATTTACCTACAGTTTAAATATAGTCACAGATATATTTGAGTTGAGATGTTCCATGGTTACTGCAAAAACCAAGTGGACTGTGTATATTCAATTTGGAGGTGTGTTTTTTAATGTAAAATATTTTTGTATAAAAATAAATGAATCTGAATGACTTTATCGGCCATTCCCATCCAGAGCACTAGGAGTGTCTGTAATTATTGAGTGATACTGAAAAGGAGCCCAGCCTTGAAGACAGATGAAGGTAACGTGACAGCTTGCGGACACCAACTGGGAGCTGCTCTGCTTCTCTCTGATGTTCCTCTTAAGTGTGTTTTTCTCTTGTAATGGTCACTGCTGTTCATCAAAATGCAACACACACATCGCGTCAATCACACCAGCACACTCGTTCCGAGTGGCTTTAGGAACAGATCTGCTGGCAGAAGATTATATATACCCAGACTTGTTCCCACACAAATACTTCAGACAAGTAGTGTCACCTGATCCAAAAATATCAGCAGCTCAGATCCTGCTTCGTTTAGATCACAGTGAACTGTGGTTGGCAAACAACTCTAAAGCTCGGGAACATGGCGTACAACAGATTCGTCTGTCACTCAAACATCAGCCTCACTTCCAAATGAACATTTAATTAACGACAAGGCAAGGAAGCCGGAGTACCTGGAGAGAACCCAACACATTAATGCACGGGGAGAACATGCAAGCTCCACACAGAGAGGCCCTGTCCGGCGGGGATTCGAACCACAAACCTTCTAACCACTGCACCACCATGCAGCCCCTCCAACTGAATATGCACAACCAAATTACACCTATTCTGCGTGTAATCAAGTATAAAAGAATCAAATAGCATGTCTGCCGTTCAAATCCTCCAGTGTGATTGTTTGTTTTTTTCATTCTCATTTGCTATTATGCATTCAGAGAAAACATGCTCACACACATCAGCCATAGTGATTTGTTGTAATAGGTTGTACTTCTGTTACATTTGTTAATATATACCGTTTTAATTCTTGTAATTTGCCATCGTGTTAGTTTAAAATGAATTCATTGTTATTCCTTCTGCATCTCCCTTTTGTCACGTCTTGCAGGCCAGGATGGCAATTTTTCTTCCCTCCTCTTGACACACTTGAGTGGTGTTAATTAACCAGTGTGGCCCTGCGGCTACTGAGAGAGAGAGAGCACCTGCTCCCAGGGGGCAAAAAAACAGTAGGACTGGCCACTTTTCAGCTCTCGGTCACACTGATCCTTTTAAAGCTGTTATTTTAACCAAACCTAACTGTTGGAATTGCAAATGTCTTCGTTTTCAGGTTTGTTTTATGTTTTTTAACAAATAATTGATCAGAGAAGTGTAATAACTTGTATTTTTTCAATAGAATTACTGAATTTCAAGTCATTGCTTTTTCAAACATCATTCCATTTTAATCAGTAGTTCCACATTCACTGTATTAAATTAAGGCATCACGGCCTGGCTCGGTCCTGAATGGCAGTGCAGTGCTGTGCGACAACTTTGTGAAATATTTTCAGACTGGCAGGTTTACATCATTAAGATGTAGCCTTCAGTGTCTCCTGAGGCCGTCAACTATGTCTGCATCGTGTTTTAGGTCCTGCTGCATAATCCAAACTAATAACTTACAAACCAGCACAATATATTACTTGTTATAAGAAGCGTTATATGTTTATTCTGGGACATTTCATAAGAACTTTGTGGGAAAATAGGAGCCATTATCCTCATGAGCCCTCGGTTAAAACCACTGATACAGATCTGCGGATGAGGACATGATCAGGGGCACATGCAAAAATCTTATGAGAAACAAGAAAATAAATGATAGCCACAATCACACACAGACATACAGATGAAAAAAATTGAACTGCTATAATCCATCTCTAAATAAATATGAGGGAGGTTGATTATTTTCAACTACCAAAGAACATGTTCTTCAAGTGTGTATACCTCAAACACTATAACAATCTGATGTGTGGAGCCCTTAGACAATCTGAACAACTTTACAACACTAAGTTGAAATGCAATTCCAAAAGCCTGTGTCAGAGAATTGAGTCCTCTAATAAATATTGTGTAATAGGTAGAGGGCATAGAATGCAATTTAGTAAAACTGTCACCACAGTTACGTCACTGTGCAAGTGATGCTGCTAAGGGTTATGCAATCAGACTTTATTCAGACAGACGTCTACCGTCATACCTCAAAAAGGTCACATTCAATTCATTTCTTGCCCACACAGGCTGAGGGATTCAGCAGGAGGGAAGGTTGAACCTGTTCATTCCTCTCAAAGTTTGAGCAGAGACATTACTTTTACTCTAAACATCTGGTTCCACAAAGTGACTAAGTGCGGGACTTCACCTTGAATCACCTTGAAAATGTGCAGACTAGGATGTCATGCAGAGAATGAAGCTTCGATGTCGGATACTCAGAGTACAAACAAATAACTATGTAAGTAAGGCAAGATTTTCTCAATTAAAAAAAAAAAGTTTTATTTTTGTCTGTTTTTGGACATTTTTATTTTCCGATGCCTATTTTAATGCTGTCAGAGTTTCACTGAAGAGAAAAGAAAAGAGAACACTCTGGTTGACTAAATAATTACATACAGGCAAAGTGATTTAAAAAAAAAAATAATAATAATAGTAGGATATTGGTAATAAATAAATATAGACCTGCAGACTTCCCAGATCTTTCTTGTCAGTCAGTCTGGACCTTCTCTGGTGAACACACTTTATAATGTGTAGCCGCTTCAGAAGCACTTGTTCTGGTAACAGCAACATATTACTTACATTATTATTACATATAAAACTGATTGAAATGTTAATCCAGAAATGGGCTCATAAATGCACTCAACACAAAATAACTGTCCTACTTTGATTGTAAAAAAAAAAAAAAAATTGGAGGCATACAAGCATGTACATACCAGCTATTAGAATTTGCCCCAGTAGGAGCAACACAATATTTGTAATAGGTTGCCTCAAGTGATGTCAGTTGAGTCACCATGAGATTGTCAGACCACAGAATCAGTCTTTCATCTTTGCTTGACACTAGGTGCTTGAGGCTAGGTTAGCTAAAAGTCAGAACAAACTGTCATTGGATGAATTGCATTATGGGTAATGTAGGCTCTGTAGGGTTCGATTGAGAATGAAGAGTTTGTGAAAAGAAATTAAAAAACACTGGTTCTGCTGAGTAACTTTTGTTTTTGTTTTGTTTTGAACCTTGCATTGCGGTTTGCAGACAAAACTATTATGCTGATCAAGTCCTTAAAGTTCAATTTGGTGCGGTGATGACTTTGAAAAAGTACTGACCTTCACAGCATGATCCGTCGCTATCCATCTACATGAAAAAGCTGGAGACCATTCAGCTGTGCAGGTGTGATGTAAGGCTGAAGAGATGGAAAGGGTACAGTGTCGCAACACTTGGTATTAGCTAAGTAGAGAGTGACCTAGCCCTTGGTTGAGGAGGTACATTTCTTTAGAATAAACAGGATTCATAAGGATATGATGCTGTAAAACATGACACTGAGTGCTTGGAGTGTGAAGTGAATATGGAAAGAAGAAAGAGGAACATGTTTAAAAAGAACTTGTGTTTGTGCATTACTTTATCATGATTTTTTTTCAGTATTGACTTGCATACAAAAGGAAAATGAGCACTTTTTCGAAGTGTTTCTTTATTCAGAGATCAGCATTGAGGAGTTGTTTCAGAGATAGTGAAATGCAAATTTTGATCAGATGGCTCAGAATATAAGCTGCAGGAGATAAAGAAACTGTCCTAACAAAACAGCAAAAAGACACTCACACATTCTTAGCAGTTTTGTTTCCCTAATTGCCTTTCTTTACATTCTTTGAAGGCTTATCTACACTTTACGGTATCCTTGCCTCATTAAAACATATCCTGTTCAACAAAAAAATCAATCCTAGGTCTTAATGGTGGACCTTATCTTATTGGAACCATGTTTGGACCTCAAGAGAGACAAGTAATGCCCATTGCTTGAGAGTGTATGACCATTTCACACATGCACATAATGGACCTTCATTAAATGTATTCCAGATAAGGAATAATACATTTGCAACATTTCAAATGAATAATCCTAGAAACAGTCAGCGATTCTTAACTGGGTTTTTGTTAGGAAAATAATCACTAAATACTCTCAAATAATGGTAACACCAATCTGTGATAATGAACTAAGGTCCTTTACAACATACGCATAATAGAACATGGCTTAAATGTATTATACATAGTGTGTCCTGATAAAACTGGTTACTACGCCCTTGCATGGTTGGATGAGCTGCAGTTACTCTTTGTGTGATCAGTATGTGTGCATGCATGTGTGTTGCAGAAATTCAAGATATTTTATGTGCTGTAACGTTTGATTAAAAGTGTAATTTAACACATTATTTGCATTCAATTCGTGTGCAGTGCGCCATCAGATCCTCTCCTAAAACCAGACTGAACTCCTGAAGGCCGTCAGACCAGCTGTCACCAGCAGAGACTTCATTTGGGCGAGGGGGAACCGATCAATCAGTTTGAGGGAACCACAGAGCAGCTAAAATATTCAGAACCATAGCACACCCCTGCAGAGTGGACACCTGTGACAGAGGCTGGTGGGCTGCTTACAGCAAAATACACCAACTGTCCTGCATAGTCAAACTTTCTGACTCAGAGAAGTGTATTGAAGAGAAGCATATAGTTCAATCTGACTCAACATATTATTTTTTTATAAACATGAACACATCACAGCCTCAGCACCAGGCTGAGTTGTCAGAGATGCATCATTATACAGCCATGCACAGCGCTGTGAATGAAGCCTGATTCTTGGCTTAGGAAAACTCACGATGACTAATTCATGATGGCGTGCACAACGACAGTACAGCATCAGTATTATACAATACTGCCATCTCACTTCACATCAAGATGCAATAGTTCAACAGTTCAGACTGCCAGGGAGAGTGAGCTGGGAGCATAATGCTTCAAGGTGTCTCGACTGTGTGCCAAAACATCTGGAAAATGTCACTCCTAACAAGTAACCTTATTTTGAATAATTCATATCTGACAACGTGCTAACAATGTTTACACTGCAACCGAAATATGTATTTTCAAAAACTTTTGACTGCTTCCTGGTAGACTTTATTACCAGATACTGTCACTGATTACATGACATTTTTGGGGTAAATATTTATAGTCAAGATTATGTTTCACTGAAGCTCTTTTTCAATACCTGGACTAAACTGTAAAGGGAGTTTTAAGATAATTTCTTTTAACCATCTTTATTTCAATTACATTTGGTTGAAATTGCCAGGGAAAAAAATTGGCAATGCCATCTCAATGCCATAGATATGCATGCTTTTGTGGTCCTCTATCGCCCTCTTCTGGAACGTTCATATGCAGATCAGAACGTGTCCAGTATGTCTAAACATGTGAACTGCTTTTTGTGTGTTTTAGAAATCTGAAAATTCTGAAAATCTGAAAATTATGATTAATATTTTATGATTTAATGAGGCCAGTTGAAATATTTTAGAAATGCATTTGTTTATTTAAGAAAATGAAAATAAAAACGTAGATACTTATTTGATTTAGAAAGTTTTAGTCTTAACAGACCCATACAATGAATGGAGTGTTCTGCATTTGTAACTGGATTAAAGAGCACTTAAGTGGATAGTTTAAGTTATTTATTTCACTGTAACAACGTCAATGATGTTAAAAGGATAATAACAGGTCTAATGGGGTTATGAAGCAGTGTTTTAAATCCAAGCCAGTAAAAAAACACATTACGTCATTGCTGACTTCTTAAATGCAAAATGGTAATATTACTGAGCTAGATGAAAAGAGAAAAAGGAGGAGCCTAATGTCAGAGTCAGTGTGTCTATGGGCATAACTAAGAGGAAAGTTAAGTCAGTGAAACAAAGACAGAGAACTCCTCCTCTACATTAGTGAAACAGTTACACAATTAATGGTAGAGAAAATCATGTATTTCCATATTATTTCACAAACTAAAGAGATCAAATGAAAGAGACAGAGACAGCAGATGTTTTCTTATCCTCTGCTTTACCGGCCTCTCTTTGTACATGTATGCCATAAAGAGCCCCTGGAGAGCTGCCTGCTAAAAGGAATTTGGACTTATGGAAGAGACTAGAACAATTTGGATATATAATTCACTTATAATGTAAGCATTGAGTTCTATCCTGTCATGGAAACCCCTCCCTGTAGTTTCTTTTTTTCCATTTCTTTGATGTTCTTCCAGCTGCCACTGCACCATACTTCTTTTCCCAGATTCCCTTAATTTGTCTTTTTTTTTTTCCACCATCTCCTCCTCTTTTGACTGCTGTCTCCTCTTCTTATTGGTTATTTTTCTCCACTATATCATTTCACTTGTCATAATTGGCAAATGAGTATTGAAACCGATTTATTCTGTTCTATTTATATATTTTTCTCCCTCTCTTTGGAAATGTGGATCTCTGGAATTTTTAAGATGCTGAGAAATTATTTTTCTGCCTCTCCCCCTCTCATCCTCTATTTTGGCTGTTTTTTGTCAGTAACCTGTTTTAATGATTCTGCAGTGTATACTCTTACATGGCCTGTATAAATAAAGCTGATTTTCACCTTGGGTTTGAGGGTTCCATCCACATTTTCTCATTACAGGATGACAATGATAAATATGCCTGATGATTATAATGAAAATGTTAATGGTGCTATTAGCCATAATTGTTAGTTTATTTGTTTAAAATTAAATGAAGGGCATGTGGTATTACAAAACATACTGTATTTGAAAAATCGTTAAATGTATGCAAAAATAAATGCTTAATTGATTAAAAACGTCAAAAACGCCATGACGTCAGCATAAAATGTATAGGCCTACCTCTCGTATTTCTCTATATTGCATTATTCAGTTTACACAACTTCTTCCAAAAGCAAGAATGCGCTTTAATTAGTTAGAGTTTTGAATTGTTAATATATAAAGACCAATCCTCATTTTCAAGCGAAATAAAATTCGTCTAACCAGCCAGAACAAACATCGTACACTTGTATTCAGAGTCAGAGGACCCTGCTCATCTGACGTCAGAGTAACAGCTGTAATTGCTCTGCGCGCATGCGCAATTCGTGCGGAGGCTTGACGCCGTCTGCTTTGTTGGAACTATCGATGCTGTGACTTTCGGGGAGTCTGCTGCTATTTGCAATAGATACCTACAAATATCCTGTCTTTTCTGGTGTTCAGACACTATGGGCGTTTAGTAATTTCGCAGTCTTTTTGCCGTGGGGCCGCTTCAGACGATAAAACTACGGATCCCTTGTATATAAACAAAACGCAGCGAGCTGCTTTTTAAGGTGGAACGTCAAAGACAGCTGCAGCTAAAGTCGTCTGATAGCTGCTCGTTAAGTTAGCTAACTTTGTGTCGGTCATGTTGACAACGATGGGGATCTCTATAGGCCTACAGCTCTGTTAGGAGTTAAACACTCCTAAAAAAAACGTTGGGTGCGAACATGAGAGAAGAGGACAGTTTGTTTTCAGGAAGGCAGCCCATGGCAAGTGGAAGAGGGGGTGAACATCCCTGCTGCTGCCCCCATTTGACAGAGGTGAAAGGAGAATTGCTACCAAGAAGACTGACCTGAGACCACCTGGTCACTTGTCAAAGTCTAAGTAATATATTATCAGACTTTGGCACAGTATGGAGACGGTGGGGAAATTTGAGTTTAGTCGGAAGGACCTGATCGGACATGGCGCATTTGCTGTCGTCTTCAAGGGAAGGAACAGAGAGGTGAATATTGTGTTCTTGTAATATTTGCATTGCTTTAAAATATCGACCAATGCAAACATAGACGAAGGGAACTGTCGGTGGATGGTTTGGTTGTGTGGGTACCCGAAAGTTGTGCGTGTCGTTGGCCATCTGGTGTTATTGTTTTCATTGTACGGCCTTAAGGGGCCTGGGAGCTCATATAGGATGTTCCTTAAAAACACAGTTTTGGATTAAAATGATGAAATACTTTTTTTTTATAGGCCTATCTGCAACACATTTTGTTAGTGTATGGATGGTATTACACTTCGTTAGGTTAAATATGCTGATGATGCACGTCCTTAATCATAATTAAAATGTGGAACAGCAGAGATGTTTCCATCAGAGAGCTTCATACTGGGGCCATTAATGAACATGTTGAAACATGTCCTGCACCTGCAATCACAGAGCAAATGATTACGAGTAGCTATTCGATAAACACTAGTAATTTAACACGTCACATTTGGTTAGACCAGTACAAACAAACAGGTGAGATTTAAAAATAGGCCCGTATAGCATCGTTGTACTATTAGTAGGCTTAATAGGCCTAAGCAAAAGAGGTAAGGGCTTTAATTGCAAATATTGCCATTTGAACAAAATAAAATTCCTCAAATTTACTGTTATGCCATTAAATTCCCTGGCAATGACATATCATTAGGTTGTATTTGTCCTATATACTGTATAACAAGACTCACTACTGCTCCACACTACTACCATAGCCACCAGAGCTTATTCCATAAGGAGACCATTGTAACCAACAGCATGGCAGCTGTAGCAAGTGGAGCATCATCAGCATATGTGATTTTGACATATTCAGAGACATTTTGGACATGTCCCTAATTCACTGGCTTTTGTATTGTAGTTCAAATAGAAGATATTGACATAGAATGCATAGTGTGTCACATAGCCTACTACTCAGACTGCCTTGTGTTTATTTTATCCACACCAAACTAATGTTATGTTTACCTCCAGAAACATGACTGGGAGGTTGCAGTAAAATGCATAAACAAGAGGAACCTGGCCAAATCCCAGACACTGTTGGGGAAAGAGATCAAAATCCTCAAGGTAAGTCAGCCAATACTCTTTTCCAATAGGTTCCCGGTTACTATCTCGTTATTATGTTCTTAAGGCATGATAAGTAACCCAACAGTTTTTTTTAATTAGACCTGATCAATATGTGAAAATGTGTGATAATAATCCTGCATGAGAATACGATTTGTGATAAATATACAAACATATTGACGTCTGCTTATTTGCTATAACTTACAGTTCCTATGTCTTTTGCTGTTTACACATTGCATGTGTTTGTGAGCGGTCTCTCTTCAGTATCAAAAATAATTCCAAATAGCAGAAGTGCTGTTCTTTTAACCACTTGGTTTATCGTGCTAGCTAAGTTAATTTTTTAGACCTTTTTTGGCCTTTTATTGGACGGGCCAGCTGAAGAGGGATAGGAAATGATGGGTGAAGAGAGTGGGTGGTGACATGCAGCAAAAGGGCTGAGGTCAGATTCGAACCTGCGGACGCTGCTACCTCCGTACATGGGGAGTGTGAGATAACCGCTATAGGCTATCCAGCACCCCAAGCTAGCATTATAGCTGCCACCAAATTGATACAACTAATCATGGGGAAGCTTATAACTAGATAATGCTTTTCTTCTTCGCCAAATTAAATAACCAATTGAATTTTGGATTCAGGAGGTACACAGGTAGGCTACTGCAAAACAGCAGATAGACATGCACTTTATAATTATGGTTTATTTATCGCGTTACATATCATTATCCCAATATTGAATATTCATGTTTTTCTTATTGTGCAGGCCTTTTTCCTTGTAGTATTGTAAATTAAGAACCTTTTTTTTTTTCTGACACTAGAAAAAATGTTGACCTTAAAAAAAACAGCATTTTCTTTGAACACCACCAGTGGTATTTCTCAGAAGTACTCCATTGTTCCACACGTCAAATGTGACACCTTGATGTTCCACAATGTGAGATGACTCATCCAGTGGTTTGTTGTATCATTCAGGATGTCGAGATTGAGAGGTGCCACATATAGTTATAGTGAAAGTTAACATTCTTAAGTTTCTTGCAGACTATACAGAGCTCAAAAATCACATTTTCTCTTTCTTTTTCATCTCTGCAGGAACTGAAACATGAGAACATAGTTGCCTTACTAGACTTTCAGGTATGTACTGCTGCACTCTAGATCATGTCAGAAACAGGCTGACAGCGCAGTGTCACGTCTGCTGTTTATGTACATAATTATCACACCTCTTATTGGCCCAGTTATGGCATCAGCCTATGCTCACAATGTAGAGCAGATGGGTTGTTAAATGTGTTTGTTCCATTATGACCCACTTCTGCTTCATGCAGCTTTGTTTTCCCTTCTTGCTCAATGAGCTGTTTGTTCTAAAAATGTGTCTTGTTCGGGCGTGTTTTCCTCTGCTTCTCCATGTTTAGCAAATCCTTTTAAACGTTCAGTAAATACTTCTGCCTTAGTGCAACACTGTTTACATTTTGTCGACAGTCACATGGGCTGTTTCTGTTGGTCTCCTGTTTTTAAGGCTCTCTGGGAAATGTAGTTTCTTAACTGTTGACCTCCCTTAGTTACCCCCTTTTCCAGGAACGAGCTGTCAGCCTAGGGTGTAGATGAGGTGATATGCTCACATACAAACTGTGTGTACTACTACAATTAACCCCTTAGCTCAGTGTCACACTTCACAGGTGTTGCCTTGTTAGGTCATGAATAAGAATCCACTCTCACAGTGATGTTCTTGGCTGAAGCCTGGAACCCAGTCTGCTGCTCTCACCTGCCAGATAGTTTGGAGTGATAGTAGGACCTGAACAAATTCTGTAACTCATCGGATGTTTATACTCTTTTTAGCCAATGACTAATCATGTAAAGTATAGAGGTTAAGCAAAATGCAGCAGGTCATTACTGGTTACTGCTCTACTATGGGAAAGAGATGTATCGAATTACTCGCAAGAAACAAATGTCATAACATTTAATAATACAAGTGTTGCAAAACATGTTGCAGGAATGTTGACGTGCATCCTTAGTGAGTTCCGTCACAGATCAACAGAAATACTTAAGGTTTAGCTTTGATGTAAAGGCAACTATTCACCTCTTTATCCCATATTATATCTCATGTCCAAACCTCAGATGAATTCTCAGATGGAAACAGATACTGTAGGCTTCATTACCAGGCCAGGAAATTCTTTTTTTTTTCAATGTCAGTTGACCTTACTTCCAACCACCCTTATCTATTTCTGTAAGACGGCTTAGTCATCATGCAAAAAGGGTTGCATAAAAAAGTCCTGACCAGTGATGCATACATGCATTTGCTGAGCAATGCTAGCTGCTCAGCCAGCCCAGCACAGTCACCTTGTAAGGGTGACAAATGGGGATAAAACTGCAGCTGATCTCCAATGCGGGACTCAAAAGTAGTTCATCTTCTTATCTTCCTTCTGACTCAGAGTGGCACCTCTCTCTGGTCATTTAAGATAGTCCGAGCTGGGCTCTTAGATTACGGGTTTGTTGTTGCACAGCAGCAGGCAATGTAGATGTTCTCAGTGGGGGATCCCACCATTCAGCATTCTAATTAGGTCAGGAGGAAATGGAAAACCAAACCAAGCACTTGACATCTGAGTGTTTCTTTGATTTCCACATTGTATCTGATATATCTTCTTAATGTGACTTGTTCATCATGAGTTTGAAAGGCAGTGAATCATTTTGTAGTAGAAAGATTTTCCTACAGTTACAAACAAAAGCTTCCCTAGTAATGATTTTTGCAATACAAAGTTCATTTTCACTCACAGATATTGAGCAAGAAAAAAAGAGCCAATTCATGTGTTGATAGATTTAACATAGATAATACTCTTTAGCAGTCTTGTAGTTTCTCGAGTCCAGGGATTGGAGTCCAACTCAAGCCTGGATTTTTCAGGACTCGTGGCTTGACTCGAGCACAAATGACTCAAACTTGAGTTTTTACTGCTTCTGGACTTGGAAGATGGAGAGGGGGACTCAGACTTATTCATTGATGAAGACTCTGTTATTGATTTTTATTTTTTTAGAAGGCCATAATGAATTATTCAGTTTCTGCAAAGGCTGGTGTGTTAGGAACTCGGCTCAGACTCAACCTTAAAGGCAGACTTCACCCGTTGAAACATGAATCTGTATTGACATTGGGTCATATATGAAGTAGAAATGTGAAATAAATTTTGAAGTTGGTGCTTTCTTGACCGAGAAAAGGCAGAAAGTGTCTTCTGGGCTCATGTGGATGAACGACAACAACTCTCAGAATGCACAGCACCGCAGGCAACCCTCCCACTGAAGCTACAGTGTATTTACAGTCTGTCTACAACACATACGGACGTTTTCTCAACTGATTAGGAGATTTCTTCCAGAAGGAATTGGCATCTTAGAAATTCCTGGCAGCAAACAGACTCTATGTCTGTGTCCATAGGCAAACAGTGAGCGCACTGACACCACCAGTCCGCCACAGCTCTGCCGGCGACAGGCAGGTCTTTTGCCCCAGCTGCTGAGACCTGCCTGTCGGCAGCAGACAGCTCCCGTTCCTCCATCAGCCTCAACTGCTCGCCGCTATATTGCGGCTCGTAGAGATAGCCACGAACATCCGGTTCGAGCACAAGACCTTCAAAATCCCCTTCATCCACATCAGTTTGAAGTTGAAACATACTTTTTTCGCTACTCTTGGTTTTTCTCAGCTTTCTCCATAGAGCCTGTTAGCATAGCTTCCTAGCAAGATGGCGGACGTTAACTTTAGATTCTGGCAGTGAGGTCCCGCCCACTGATCTGTAATAGGTCTGTAGCTTCAGTGGTCGGAAGTATGAGGAACTAGCGATGTAGTTTCACCCCTGCTAACCAAAACAGCCTCCGATGACGCAAAATGACGATTTTTGTCATCGGAGGCTCCTTTTCAGAAAAGAAATAAGGATCTTTCCCGTCTCAGGGGAAAATGAGAGCCAGATGCACGACCATTCAAAAATACTACCAGGTTTCTAATGATACAAAGCTTAATGCAAATGAGTGAAGTATCCCTTTAAGGACTAGGACTCTGACTCTGACTTGGACTGGGATAATGGGGACTCGACCTGAACTCAGATCACAGCAATGGGCACTCTACACAGTCTCAACTCAGATTCTTCTTTGCTGCCTCTGACTTGAACACCAGAGACTTGAGTCTTGACTAGTACTAGAGGTTTGGTGAATCAATTTCAACATGGCTCCTTAGATAGATTTAAGTCATTTTTTGACACAATGCCCCCTCAACAAATGTCAGGATTCTGCTGTTTTTCTTGAATAAATTTGACAGTTCAAAGAACAGTCATTTTCCAGAAAGGAATTGGTAAATTTCAGCCCTAATGTAATGTTTTATTTAGATAAAATGTTTACTCATAGACAAACACAGGACCATTGTACAGTCTTCATCTAGGAAACTCCACCTTGTGAAACAGGAAAAAGTCACAGCTACAAAAGAGACCTGGCTCTCTCAGAACAACCTAGTCATGGTGCTTTCAAACTTTAGTCATGATGTATCACCAAGTACTTTTCAAACTAATGTATGGTGTGTTTATACTGTTGAATAAATGCATCAGAGAAAGACAGACTTTAAACACCAGACGCTCTGACTGAAACTGGCTGATTGGCCTGTTGCTTTCCACTTTCAATAAAGCCAAAGACAACCGATTCTGAAAGGTCTGACTCAGCTGAACTAAACAAAACAGTCTGGCCTCTAACTGGGGGAGTCACTGAGATACGTAGGTCAGAGTGAGAGACTGCAGTCATCTGTTGCTATGTGATAAGAGGGCTTTTCCAACCAGGCCGCACTGTGTTTTTCTTTTTTGAAAACTAGTGCTTCGGATAGGCTGTCTGTGGGAAAACAAGTGAAGAGTAGATAAATGATGTCAAGACAAGTTGTGGAACTCTAAATCCCCTTCAGTGTGTTAACAGGACATCTTCAAGTTCTTAGTCAAATAATTAGCATATCCTTCTGCGATGAATTCATGACTTTGTTTGTGATGTTGACAGCAGAGATTCTCTGACTGTTTCCAGCTCATAAATGTAGTACAGGTTTTTTTTCACAACACTCAAACTTTTGATGTTGTAGCAGTTAATCCTTCATTTCCTTGCTACCATGTCGAGTGTTGCGAGCACCAGCTCCACCTGTTCCTTCCTGTGTCTGTTGCTGACATTTGTTTGTTTCTCCCCCCTCTTATCTCTTCCCTCTTTAGGAAACTGCCAGCTCAGTGTACCTGGTAATGGAGGTAAGCTGCCTCTGATGTTTGCTTTGTTTGCTCAGCGCCATATTGTCTCCTCTTTTGCAGACAGGGCTTGGGCTAAAATTAGCTTTGTTCTCAGGCGTCAAGAGGGCTCAATGACCGCTAGCCAAATATTACTATTTTTTTTTAATCTATGACTTGAAGCTATTTCAATGTCAAGAGAACCAAAGGTAAAATACATATCCAACTACAGTAGTTTAGTTTTATAGCCAGTACAATACATATTATCATCTATGCAAGGTCAGAAATGAGGTGTTTTCAGACCAAACCGTTCTGGGGACTTTTTGAAGTGGAACTATCCAATAAGGAGTACCCTGAGAACTACACACCATGGAGACTTTTTTCTGTCTGCATTCGCACCACCATGGTACCTACTCTGAAGCAGGAGCTAAAAAAGTTCCTTTAAGCAGGGTTCTAGGAACTAAAATAGTTCATAGTTCCTGCAGTGTGGATTCAATGAAAAAGTGGGAGGAGTTCCAGCAGTTCCTAGAACCATGAAAAAAGTTCCTGCGGTCCGAAATCGCCTATTGCCTCTCATGCGAGCCCTTATTGTTGTGAAAGAATTTCATCATTCAGATAAATGCATCATGCTAACATGGTCATTGTGCTAATCAGAGGTATCCGATCTCAAATGAAGTATTCACATTCACAGTGAATATGCTGAGCTGTAGGGATTCATAGAAGGATGAATGTGTAATGTTACATTCCCTGAGATGGCTAGGGGACAAATGGAGTAACAATACAAATACAAATTAAACCCAGGCAAAAGAAGGAGGGACTAAGTATGAGCAAATTTCAAAACAATGTATTTACAAAATCTGAAAAACTGTGTGTAGTGTGTAGGAAAGGGCCAAAAAGGCCAAAAATACACCCACCTACGCGTTGACAAGGCCAGAGAAAAAAAACAACAACCACACACACACTTGGCACATAACATGTAATCAGAAATTTGGGTTATTCAGTTACATTACCTATAGCTGTGTCATAAGTAGTCTTCCTGGGTTCTATTATGATCATATCAACAATGATGCTGATGCAATAGTTAGTATTTTACCAAAGAGAGTTTGGGAAAAGGAAATAATAGTTACTGGTAGGGATGTAAAGATTCATCGTAAAATCGTGGAAAATCGATTCAAAGGTGTCAAGGTTCACATCGGTACTCTGAAAAAAGAATCGCAATAATATGGTGAGCGTCAGCAGCTGTAGAGCAAGATTTTGAAATTGAGGACGCACCACTGTCTTTGTAATCGGAGGTGTGGAAGCATTTTGGCTTCCCCAAGACAGAAAATGAAAGAGGTGAGAAGATAACAGACAAGACAAAAACTGTGTGCAAATATTGCAAGAAGACGGGGAACTGCAACAATAGCACAACCAACATGATGCAGCATGTAATCGACACCACAATGAGAAGCTCCAATCACCTCCCCTTGTTGCGAGAAAAAAACCCATTAAAAGGCCAAACCACTCTGAGAAGCGGGTTTGCAGCGCCTAAAGGAATCTCTTTCAGTCATCATTTGTCTACAGTCTCATTTTATAAAATAAATCGCGAGAGAATCGTATCGTGAACCCAGTATCGTGAATCGTTACATCCCTTTACTGGTTATAACAAGCTTTGCTGAAGTAAAAACACAGGTGTGATATATAGCTTCAAAAGGGACAGCAGATATATTATCTTTGTCTTGTATCATTCATTGTCTTTATGGTTTCTGCTTATCTTAGTGCCAAAGGAAAGGAAATGACAGCCTTTCATAGCACAACCCGTCCTTCCCCCGCTTCATTTCTTTTGTGTCTGGGAGTGAGAGCCATCTGTGAACACATTGCTCCTCTGCAAATCACTGCCCTGATCTCTTCTGAATTCTAGTCCCTTCAGAGAGCTGTTGTTGTCACACACTTACTCACCATAGTTACATGTTTGCTGTGTGTCTTAATTGTATTCCTTTGTATTTTGTTCTCAATCTCTCTCTCCTGTTGTCTCTCTTTCTATTCGCAGTACTGCAATGGAGGTGACCTCGCGGACTACTTACACTGTAAGTTAAACAATTAACAGTGAACCTAGTGTCCACCTGTCCAATGATCTTTATTTCTAGATTGACAATTCTAAAAGAAACCAATTAGGCCTTCAGATAAAAGGCCTTAACACATACAGTGTAGGATAAACATACTCTTGAAAATAAGGTTTAGGTCAACACTATGTTAAAAAATAAGGACAAACCCTCTTACTCTGTCTAACTGGTACCCTGGCTAAAATAGAAAACCTACTCTAATGATAGTCTCCTTTTGGTACCGAAAAAAAAGGAGGTGTTTTTGGTACACAGCCCACTGTAGTCAAACAAACACAACTTTATTTTCCTGGCCCAGGTCAAGCCTTAGTCTGACACCAAAAAGTCTGTCGGAAAGGCAGAAGGGAGGTGGTACCAGAGCGAAATCCAAGACCAGGGAGGGACTCTGACATAGAACCATACTGTCTCACAGTGAGCTGAGGGAGGTGATTGGACGGAGGGAAGGATAGGGAGCAGGAGGTGGCAGTGGGGTGATGACAGAGGACAGAGAGAAAAATCATCTTATAGGTATTTTTAGAAGGTAATTCAGAAAGTCTGTCTGACTCAAAGAGGTTTCAGGAAAACTAGAATAATACTCATATTATAGGAAAGAGGCTCATTCAGTCCCTATGCACCTACCACACTCTAATGTCATACAGCAAAGGTTCATTTTAACATGCTCTGTAACTCGTGAGAATCCGTCCTCACAGCCAGTGTAAAGAAGTCAACTTGTTCTTAATTATTGTTTGCTTGTCTCTGCAGCCAAAGGCACGCTAAGTGAGGACACTATTCGGGTTTTCCTGCAGCAGATTGCAGGGGCCATGAGGGTCCTAAAGGCCAAAGGTATAATCCACAGAGACCTGAAACCCCAGAACATTCTGCTCTCCTACCCACCAGGACGCAAGTCACATTCCAACAACACCTGCATCAAGATCGGTAGGTGTGAAACACACGGCACATTGACTTGTTTCTGCAGCTTTTAATCCACTGTTCATGCAAAACGCTATAGATTCATACTTACTGACTAACTGAATTATCACTGGAAAATATTTCACTCTATAATCACTCTCCCTGCAGATACATTAACAGTCAACAGCAGCAAAAGAAAAGCTTAAACAACTACCATTAAATATGTTGTATAAGACTCACCTTTAATACTTTTTTTTAATCTAAAAAGTTGGCTGTGTCCTATATTCCAGTATAAAATGCTGACACATGTGCCGTCATTATCAAGGGTGCAGCTGCCACCGTCACCCACAGCACGCCACCTGACACGATTGAAAATTCATCCCCATTCATTGTGTATTGCAAGCTGGTTGCACGCTGTGCTGGGATACATAGCGACGCAGACCAGTGTGACTTTAGAACATCTTTTCTCACTCACAAGGTCTTCATCATGCATTTAAAGCAAACAGTGGCACATGGATCAGTACATAAACCTTGTGGAGTGCTCTTTAGATTGAAATACTTCTATATTAAAGTTAACAAGTGACCAGCGGAGGTGGGCAAGCACGACTATCATGCTGTCGGTGCTTCACAACTGTCTCTGTCGGCTGAGAGCTTAACTACCGTACTGTAGCTAGTAGGAGTGCAAACTCCACAAAGCGAAGACAGACGGTACTAAAAGAGCTGTACAGAAACTGCACGTTGAGGACTTTGCTGAACAACATAGAAATCGTCTTGAAGGAAGACAGTTTAAATCTTTTTTCTCTCTGTAAGTCCCCCAAAAACAGATTACTTACAGGTGTGACTTATATTCTGGACTTTACGGTAAACCAAAAAGAAAACAATCCATCTCATGGTTTATTCATAACTGAACACTGGATTCATACAATGTAGTTCAGACTGGGCCTTGTCATCTACAATTGTCACTTTTTTTTGTATTAAACAGATCTGTTGATAACTAGGGACCAAACTATGTGAAGAAAAGGAAAAAGCACATTTAAAATAGTAAAGCACCAGGACCTACTGAGCGTACACTAATTGTATGTCATTAAAAACAGAACATTGAAACCCTAACTCTCTAATCAACCTCTTTACAGATAATTTTACTGCAGCAGGGCTTTATAATCATTCCCCCCGGGTATTTTATTAAACTTAGATTTCAACTCATTTGTGGGAAGTGATTTGATTTTTAAGGAATCTGCAGCAGTGTTGACGGTCTCCGTTATATGTCCCTCTATGTTTTTGATTTTGACTAAGCAAGCAATCTTTATAATAAGTGTCAAAACCAATTATACAAAACAAGTGTGTGTTCAGCTGTTTGGAAACTCTGCTTATCCTTAAGCCTCTTAATTCCTGGTCCTCTGGAGAGAGACTGGATCGCCCTGTGGGAGCTCAATGTGAGGCTTGTGCCAGTCCCCATCACTGCAGAATGTTATAATCCTCATGACTGTGGGAAACCCAGCTCAGTCATACTAACAAACAGACTGTTTGCACACATACTGTAAACTCTTTGTACTCACTTGGACACAGATACTGACTCAAGCACATCCGCAGTGGACTGGTTTACTTAAGATTGATGATTAAATAGGCTGCGTGGATTTGCAATGGATTTGACTTTTTACCACAGATTTTTTTTTATGTGATATTAAACAAAAATCAGCTTTGAACCTTTCGCATGCAATGTTTGTCTTTTTGTTCATACTATTTGCAATCGACTGTAGTTTGCCTTCAGGACATTCCTGCTTTTTTTCTTTCCTCTTTCATTAGTTTGAAACTGTCCTCGGAATCTGCACGTGTTTTGTATGACAATACGGCCGCTTTAGCATCCAGCTAAACCCATTTAAGTGTATCTCATTCTTTCTTTAAAGGGGACATATTATGAAAAATCCACTTTCACAGTGTTTTTGAACATATATTTGGGTAACCTGAGTGTCTATCGACCCACAAAATGTGAAATAAATCCATCCAGTCCTTTGTTTGTGGTCTGCATAAGTCTTACAACACAGAGAAAAATGCTCTGTTTCAAATTTTCTCAACTTGTGACATCACAAGTTGGATTGTGCTAAAAAAATCCCCTTCCCTCTCCTGGTATCTCCACTCATGGACTCCACCCCAAGCCTAGAGCAAAAAGTTTGCGCAGTTCTGCCTTTTTATTCTCGCTACAGAGGAGTGATGTCTAAAAACTCAGGGGGGCTCATTGCATTTAAAGAGACACACACACCAAAATGGAGCTTTCTGAGAGAGCTGGTTTATACAGGGTCACAAACCTCCTCTGGTGCTTGATTCATTTTATATTTTGACCAAAGCACAGCACAGATGTTTCATTTAGACCACAGGGGACTGTTTGGAAAGGTGAAAAAAGGGGCATAATATGTCCTCTTTAACAACCCTAACGTCTTCCTCTTTCCTTTCTCTTTATGAAGCCGACTTTGGCTTTGCCAGGTACCTTCAGAACAACATGATGGCGGCAACTCTCTGTGGGTCACCCATGTACATGGTGAGCTCTTTCGTAGGTTCTTAAAAAATTGAAAGCAAATCATTTTTATGTAAAATCAAAGATAGTTTGGTGGACAAAAGATCATGTTTGATGACATCTGTGTATGACCTTTGCTTTATTGTTAGTTCAAAATAAGGATGTTTACATATATATATCAGTGTTTTTTTGGATTACTGTTTTTTTTTCTTTACTCTTGGCTAATTCTTCTAGATGTACGATGTTAGCTGAACACAGTCTCTGTGGCAGTACAGCTCTAATACTTATTCAATCAGCTCATTCATATTTCCACTAAAGTGTCTCATTCTCACATCTTCCTCCTCACAAGGCTCCTGAGGTCATTATGTCACAAAGCTATGATGCCAAGGCTGACCTGTGGAGTATTGGAACCATAGTGTTTCAGTGTCTGACTGGGAAGGCACCTTTTCAGGTAAAAGCGCTTCATAAAGAGGCTGCGTGATAGATAGATAGATAGATGTACTTTATTGATCCCAAACTGGGAAATTGTGGAAATGATCGTAACAGGGACCAAACTAAGCCGAATGATTTTATTTCAGAACAGCTTTAGGCCAAAGATCATGCAAATCTATCTAGAGCTGTTATTTCTGTTGTAGAAAAGCTTGAATAATCACAGACATGGAAGTAGTTGCATTTTTTTCACGACTGGCTTCTTGTCTGGTTACTTCTTCAGTGGCTTTTGCATTATGTGCATTAAGTTAAGAATGTCATGAGGTTCAAGGTAATGATAATGAAGCGCTACATGAAAAACTAAACACTACAGTATCTACAAAAAGCGTTAAATAATGAATTACAATGACGCAAAAACTCTGCTGAATGTCCCTTTAACATGTTTCCATCGTTTCCAAGAAACTTCAGCTCACTCTGTTTGTTGAAGAACTCAAACAAGCTGTCTCTTTTCTCTCCAAATCATGTGGCACAAGAGAATGGAACAGAAACCCAATCATTGTCCTCAGCTGACTTAGATGATGAAGTGAAAGATGAAACACATACCATCTTACATAATGCCTCATGCACTGTAGACCGGTCCTTCAAGATGTTTGAAACTCCGAGAGCAGCGTTACTCTGAGCTTCATTGACAAAAATGTCATAATGTGTCATAACAAAAGAGATGGGAGCATGTCCTTAAAGCTGTCTGCCTTTGGGTTTAGCCGGTGCACTGGTAGCATACATTGTCATCATTTATATAAGTGTGGAATAAATAAGATGTCAGAACTACATTTCAAACATTTATTGGTTTTCAACTTTCTCTGTATCCTTTCGTTATTTACAGGCAAGCAGTCCCCAGGACCTCCGGCTGTTTTATGAAAAAAACAAAACTCTGAGCCCAAAGTAAGTGGATATGACAAAATGACAGCATGAACCTTTTTTGGCGTGATAAACAGAAGTTAGGGTAAAACACAACAAATAAAGTGAATTTCATCGTGTAGTTTGTTCCATTTATTTGAAGATGTTGAGAATAAGAGATGAGAAACCTTCCAGCAGTTCGTCTTCAGAATAACAAAAAAATGAAAGTGGTGCTCCGACCTTAGCTCATCTCAGAGACTTGTGTATTTAGCTGTTTTTATGGCGCTGCACTGCTTTTAAAATTTCATATTTACATCAATGAACAAAATTACTGATCTACAGATATTCTCCCAATTACATCCATGCCAATTGGGTTGCTTTAACAATTGAAAAGCAATTAATTTGCAAAAAGAGATGAAAGCTACCAAGGAACCTCCAACAACCTCATTTTTCACAGCAAAAGGTCTATGACTTTACAGTTCAGTTTATCACAGGTGTCTGATCAAACCTAGCTAAGGGCGCACTCACACTGAGCAAACTGTACTGTGCCCAAGCACGTTTGACCCCCAAAGTCCAGTTTGTTTCACTAGTGTGAGTGTAGCGTCTTCAGCACGGTACGGTTGCTCAAGCACAAGCACAGGAACGCAACGTGGACATGACGTATAATCAATCGCCGCCTTGTATAATCAAGAAATCCAGGAGCGCTAGAGGAGCTGTGTCTGACCTATATGACTCAAAATAAGCCACAAAGTCAGTAAAGTTGCAGTCATGTTCTCTGTGTTGTTCTCCATTGTTAGACTAGACTGGAGAAAATTCACTGTGCCGCTAGTTTGCCGAGTGTTTTCTTTCATGTTACTCAGAGCTTGAGTTGACGTCGTGAATCAATCAAGCCCCATTTAAATGTCAAAGTGATAACTAAACTTGTCTTTGTTTTCATCGTCTCTCTTGCATGAAACTTTATTGATGATCAGATCCTGAAGTGCTCAATAGAAGTGTTAATCAATGTCAACCGGATTACGTAAACTGCGAATATTCTATTTCCTCACTTGGATATATACGTCCTGGAGCGTCAATCTGGTGCACTCCGGCAGCACTAGACGTATGGCGATGCCGTATGTACAGAGGTAACCGTTCGAACCCAGTTGGGCCTGGAGCAGTGTGAGTGCAGGCCAGCAGGGGGTCTGGGGAGGGGGCACAATCATGCTGCAGCAACTTGACCTAGTGTGAGTGCGCCCTAAAAGTTGTCCTACCAGGAATGTTAAAAACGACTCTAGTTGTGATTTATTTTTAAATGATAGCAATGATTTACTTTATAGAATAAAGATAATCATCTTAAAATATGTGGAAAAAAAGCAGTTGCACTGGGTGTAACTGGAAGTGCTTACGTATTGATATCGTTCTGTTGTTTAATATCTGAAATTATATTTGTGTTTGTTTTCAGCATCCCCAGAGAGACTTCAAACCATTTGAGGCACCTGCTGCTGGGTTTGTTGCAGAGAAACCACAAGGACCGCATGGACTTTGGTGAATGAACATTAAGCACAGTGAAAAACAAACACATGAATATTTGCTCTTGATGTAGATCTTCTTCTTAATCTAACAGCACCCAACAGATCTTCAAAAATATTCTTGTGACTGTAGCGTTTCTTTTTCTTTCTTTTTTTTTTAAGAAAGAGTTCTTAGATGCGTAAAACAAGACCCAGAGAGAAAAGGCTGTGTGTGCATGTTTCTATGACTTTATGCACAACCCTGTAGATCATCACAGATTTTGAATGTAGGAAATGTTGCTCTGCTTCACTGCCTCCAACTGATTCCACTTCTTCTTGTGTTGTTGCTAGATGAGTTTTTCTCTCATCCTTTCCTGGAAGCCAGCTCATCCATGAAAAAGAGTGAGTACAAATAAACAATTTGCTTCTTTTGTTTGGTTGGACAATTGTCTGTTGATGACTTTATTTGTTGAGTAAACAAACACGTGTATTTTCCCAGAAAATATCTAACTGTATAAGTCGTAGTTTTTGACTGAAAGTTATCCTATTAAACATCTTGAACTAGTATTAAAGCCGGCCGGATTGAGATGCAAACATGAAAAAGGAAGTATTCATTACAACACCATAAAGTCATGACATTTTTAGGCCCCTGTGAAACACTTTTTAAACACAAGAAAATTCTGTTTACATTCAGTGTCTCTCACAAAACCGCAATGTGGGTCTTGAGTTATCCTAGTGAGTGTTTTGCTTTTTCTTTCAGCAACTCCTACTGTGTCTATGACCTGCTTCCCCAGCTCTGCATCAGCTAGCTCTTGTAGCAGCTCGTCCACCTCTCACCTCGCCTCACCACCGGTATGTTTTTTATATCTGTAAAACCTTCTCATTGCTCCCTGTTGCTCTGACTCTGCCTCAGTAATGATGCTGTGTCTTTTTTTTTTTTATGTGCAGCCATAGAACCCAACCAAGTGTGTCCCTATTAGGCCTCCCTCTGCTGTTTGCTCTTTTTATCCTCTCTGTTCTTGTTTATCTACTACTGTGTGTCTCCCTGTCTCTGCAGCAGTCTCTTGCTGAGGGTCAGCATTTGCGTGCCAAAGCTCTGGCCTCCCCCACCCAGGAGGCCACCGGTTTTCTCCTCAAGGACTCGTCTGGGGGCGGCGGCAGCAGCAAGAACTCCTCCTCCTGCGACACAGATGACTTCGTCATGGTGCCTGCTAACTTCACCAGTAAGAGATTTTTTTTTATGGTAACCAAATGAAAAAAAAATTGGTGATGTAATCTTTTAGGACTGTGCTTTAAATGTTTATTATTCATGTTATACAATGTAAAATTCTACTTGGATAAGTGCCCTTTTTGATTTCTGACCTTATAATTATATTTTGGTTTCCCAGCAGCTGAGCTGACGTGTGAGAGTAAAGTACTTCAGGACAGCCTGATGACCAGCGGGTGAGAAGCAAGGATTGGTGTATCGTAAATACATAAATCATATTCTGTATATATCAGGAGGAGAATTGAATATCACTGATTTTACAGGAAAACCTAGATATAAATACGTACTGTTTTTTTTAAATGGAAAGTGCCAATGACCTGTCTCCTGTGTCTTATCTCCTCTCTAATTAGCTCTCTTTTAGCTTCGGCTGGTTTGTGTAGCCAAGCCAAAACACCACCACACTCACCGTCCTACAGCGGGACTCCCAGACCTGTCAGGTAATGACATGTAGACGACAGCTTTGGATGTGATGATACTTGTAGTGCACTCTGAGATGTGGAAACGATTCTTTTAAGAATAGGCAGCAATTGAAGTAGCTGGAAGAGTAGACTGATCACCTTTATATCTGGAAAATGAATTAATCAACTAAAGCAGTGAACTTCAGGTACAAAGTAACATTTGAAATGAATCAAAAATGACTTGTGTTATTGGGTTGCAGGCTGTTAGTGTGAATTATTTTGTGAATAATGGTACTCCTTCACTCAGTAGCCACATTAGTATATCTCAGTGTTTCATTTGCCATGTTGGTTGTTGTTTTTTTTTTCAGAACAAACACTGTACAAGTTCGACAGGACTGACAGTTACTGAACATTTTGACTCCATAACATCTGGTGTCGCTGTTAAAAGTGCTAAACTATTCTGTCTCCTCAAACACACATACACACACACACACACACACACACACACACATACATACACGCACACATACATAGACACGTTCTCTGCCCTCATGTCTAACTGTTTCCCTTGGCACTCACATCCTCTCACTGTTGTTGGCAGGCCCAGCGAGTCCTCAGGAGGTAACTATGGAAACAATGGTCAGTCATTGCCTATCCCCGTCCCCACTCAGCTACAGAACTACCTGCGCATGGAGCAGAACCTCCATTCAACCAAACAGGATGGCTCACCACGGTCTGTATCCGCACAATACACAAACACAGTGCAGCTGTTGCAGCTGTTCAGTTTGTAGTTACATTTTCTTAGTGGGCTGTGGTGAGTCTTGAACTTTGTTGCATTAGGCTGTCGACACCAGTGCGGCGGTGCAGCAGTGGCAGCTTTCTGGGCTTTGCTCGGAACGGGCCTTCACCACCACACGGACAGGGACCGGTCACAACCAATCGCAGACTTTCCCTTGGAGGTGCAAGACCTTTCCAGCTCTCACCTCAAGGTAGTTCAGAGGCCGGTCCTCACTTTGTAAACTACTTTCACTGAAGCAGATTTTTCTCTGTGTACTCTACATGTTGAATGAAGATATGGACTAGCATTATCAGTTTAATGTTATCTTTAACCGATTGGCTCGTGAATTGTTGATACAACTGCCATGGTTAGTTAGCAATTAGAGCAATGAGGGATTGTCATATTACATATTTTATATGAAGGTGGTTTCAGCGGACCCAGCGCAGCAGTGTGTGTGTGTGTGTGTGTGCATGTCTGACTGTGTTTCTGTGTGGAGCTCCCACTGTGCTGTACTTCCGCAATGTTGGAACTCAATGTGAATTCACAGACTGGGACACCAATATTATGCCGTTGCGGAATCAATACGAATGTACAAAGACGTGAGGACGGCTGAGCTTAGTTACGGCACTTCTGCAAAAAAAGGCAGTCTGAAAAGGGCTTCTGTTTCTCTGAGTCAACACGGGTCAATAGTTTTGAAAGTTATTGATTTTGAAAAAGAACCAACCTCATAAATACACAAACACTCTCCTCACCACCGGTTGCTCTTGTCTCCTCATGCTGACAGTCTCTCTGAATGCCAGCAGAGCAGCAGGGGAGTTAGATGGAACTTGTCAATCTCTGAATCTCTCTGCAGTTATATGTGTTGTTGTTGTTATTGTTGTCTGACATTTCATTTTGCAATGCCACCTGCTGTCTGAAAACAGTAACATTTTGACCATCCTTTCTCCCACAGTTCCCCAGCCGACTTCTCATCAACACCCACAGACGACAGGACTGGGTACGCGGCTCGACAGTGCCCCCTGTCTGTTGGAGTGTGCCAGTGGTGGTGGCAGGCAGAAGATCAGGAAGCAGCACTCAGACCCGTTGGTGGCCGCCTCAGCAGGCATGATGACTGTGCGCCCCTTGCACTCTTCCCCCAGACTCAGTGAGCTCATGCAACGTAGCCCCCTCCCTACCATCCTTGGCTCCCCTTCCAGGGTGAGTTTGATGTGTTTTTTGATAGAAAGAGAAGGATGTGATTGCATTGTACTCTCCTTAGATACCCTGAACAAGACTTCCAAGCATTTAAAACAAACCAGTTGTCCCTTTCTCCTCTGCCTCTCGTCTCTGTTCTCAGGCCATCACTCCATTTGAATTCCCCAAACCCCCCAGCTCTCCAAACCTTATGACCTTCCTGACACAGCAGGGTTTGGTCATCGGCTCGCCTGGCAGCAGGACTGCACAAACAGAGCCCAGAGACCCAGGACAACTCACGCCTACACAGGTCACCCAGCCTGCCCACTGCATCCACAGGCTTAACAATGAAAACAAGGGCTTTGGAAGGTTAGATGATTGTCTTTCTCTTTTGTCTTTGTATTTGTTTTGTTTAGCATGCTGATGATGTATTTCCAGGAGGAGTGAATTGACAGAAGTGCATGTGCAATGGTAACTTACTGTTGAGTGGGAGATGTATCTTCTTTCTTTTAAACCTTTGCATTGCTTGTTTTTTTATTCCCTACACTTTTATTACAAATTGCATTTAGTTTTCTTGTTTTTCAAGTTTTAGCTGGACATCTTTAGTATTAGGAAATCACCATTAATCTATTCTTCTTAGCTATGGCATGGAGAAAGAAAAAAAAAAGATAGGTATGATTAACCTTTAATGGGGTGGAAAGAAGGCCTGTTAAATAAAATCTTGCAGGTGGGACAAACTGGAAAAAAAAGGGAAGGCGAAAGCAGCTGGTAAAAATATATATTTCATCAAAGCTGTTGAATAATTCATACCACTTTCTTTCCTTCTGTGCTCTCTGCTCTGTGTCTCTGTGGCGCAGGTCCCAGAGTGCAGGTCGTCTGTCTGACATGCTGCTCATGGCTGCATTTGGACCAGCTGGACTTGCCGGTGAGCGAGGCAGCACAGAGAACTTGACCTCTGAAAAAGCCATAGACATAACAGGTGGGAGCGTTTGTTGACCTGCATTAACAAACATATGTACTTCACTTTGGTCATTCAGTGTATCTGCATGAATCTCTCCAACATGTGACAAGCTTACTGCAGGATCTGTTGCGTTTTTAAAACGACACCGTTGCTGACGTTACAATGGATTAGACTAAAAGCAAAAATTAACCACAGTTTTAATATTTGTGATTCCAGCTATTAGTTTGCGTAACAAATGGCAAATGAAAAGATGCATTACAACATTATTGAGATTAATTCTGTATGATTTCATTTTCAACTATGGTCTCACGGTTCTGCCCTTTAATCACTGCCCTTTTCTGCGCTTTAGCCCCCCCTGGTGGTGGTGGTGTTGGAGGCCTTGCACCTGGCTCCTGCAGCCCAGCACAGGTGGTCTTTACTGTGGGCTCTCCTCCCAGCGGCAGCACCCCACCTCAAACCAGTCATGTGACCTTTGAGCCTCCCGAACTGCCTGAGGAGACGCTGATGGAGGTGAGAAGCAGGTTTTGACACAGCATTGATCTGAAAAGTAACGAAAAAGGAGCCATCTCTTTTATCCTCCTCCTTTGACTTCAAGTATTGTGTACATCAGTCAGATTCATTCATGTAGTGGTAAGACACTGTGGCAATACGGCCTTGGGTTGATCTCCAGTCCAGACTAAAAAAATGCATTGAATGACCTGTGATCTTAGCACCAATGCACATGGAATGGATATCACATTAAAATTCTATCTTAAACCCATTTCCCTTTCTCTCCTTCACTGTCTGTCTTTCTTATTGTCTCCGTCTGAGTGCAGCAGGAGCATACCGACACTGTGCAAAGCCTGCGTTTCAAGTTGGATTTCGCCCGCTGTCAGATGGAGGTGGCTGGAGCGCGTGGTGCTGCAGTGATTGAGGAGCAGGCGGACGAGTCTCATCCCTCCCTCATTCAGCAGCAGAGTGTGGTAGCAGATCAGATAAGCTCACTGAGCCGAGAGTGGAGGTAAGGACCCATCAACAGCATTATTATTTGGTGACAGCTATGATGCTATTTTCTGGTGGTAATGCAAATTATTTAGAAGGTAGGCGCTTCACAGCCTTTAAATGTTGCAAATGAGCAGAAATACTTGTTAATGTAGACTTTCATGTTGCAGTTAGTAGATTTGTCCTTCAATATTGTCAATATCAGGAATATTGTGTGAAATATCAAAGTCAAAGTCATCTTTATTGTCAATTTTTCAACATGTGCTGGACATACAGAAGAATCGAAAAAACGTTTCTCCCTGAACCACGGTGAAATATATACAAAATATAGAGGATAAAAATAAAAATACAGATATAGAAAAATAACAACAGCGACAACAAATGTGCATGGACTTGGATTAACATAAATAAATATAAAGCACTAACTTAGCGAAAAAAATAAATATTTGTTTTTGTATTTTAAAAGTCCTTTTGTTTTTTAAAGTGACTTTAAAATATGGTATTCATATTTATGCTGCTCGGTATGACTCAAACTTCACGGCACATTTTCAAGCAAAGACAAACTGACATCAGTACAATAGAGTCATGGAGTATTGGATTGTACAGCTGGAATTTACAGTTTGACAATTGGGAGCATGTTGTTAAATAGAAAAGAATAAACTCTGCTCATCCAGATTCTTAATTGACTGCTGGTGTTAGTTAGAGACACTGAGTGAACCCTGCATTCTAAAATCAAGTATCCTAAAATACTAAGTCCTAAAATACAGATCTGTCACTAAGATTTTTTCGTGTTTGCATGATTATGTTCTTAGTCAAGCAGAACAGCTGGTTCTCTACCTGAAAACAGCAGAACTCCTGTCCACTGCCTTACGAACAGCCATGGAGCGAGTGAAACAGGGCAAACTCTACCCATCTACTACAGTCAAACAAGGTGTGACATGTTTCACTTTTTAAGACTGATTCCTTGTGTAAGTTCTGAATATGTTTATGACAATGAAATTCAATAAATTGGTATTAAAACAGAATGCATAATGAGTTTTCTTCTTTGTCTTTTTCAAACGTCTAATCTACGCACAGTGGTTAAGAGCCTGAATGAGCTGTACAAGTCCAGCGTGGCATCCTGTCGCTCACTCAGCACTCGTCTGGAGGGCTTCTTTTCCAGGAAACACCGTCTAATGAACCAAATCACCTCCATCACAGCCGAGCGGCTGCTGTTCAGCCACACTGTGCAGATGGTAAGCCGGAGGAAGAATTAAACAGCTGTAAAGAACAGACGGAAACAAGGGTTATTGACCAAGGGGCCACAGCGAAATGAGTCAGATACTGTTTCTGTGGGCATCCAGCAAGTAATTAGTCCTAGCATTCGTTACAAACTCAAGTGCATGCAGGGAAAAAAATATCCCACCTATCGTTCTTCATTTCTCTTTTAAAACTTTGGCTCGCAGCATTTTCTTTATGATCAAGGGATTCTTCTAAAACCATTAAAGCAAAAAGAGGCTAATTGCAGCTTTAACGTCATGGCTAAAAGCTAATGTCTGCTGCATATGTTTTTATTAGAAAATATGCAAAGGATACTAATACAAAGTTAGTAGATGACAGCTTTTTTGTTCTGGGACAGGAAGTGATATTTTTCATGGAATTGAAGCTCACTGCATGTCCCAGCAGAATTGTATTGACATTTTCATTAAGATGCACTGTAATGAGACTTTTAATGGCTATAATACATTCACTTGAGCGCCCTGCTTTCACCTCAGGTTCAGGCTGCTGCTCTCGACGAGATGTTCCACCAAGGAGAAGCATCAGCTCTGCGCTACCATAAAGCTCTCCTGCTGATGGAGGGCCTGTCTCTGCTGCTCACTGAACAGGACGATCTCCTCATTGTTAGAGAGTGTAAGTTTGTCTGTCATCTCATCTTTACATAAATAAGGGAGGTCTAAGGAGCAGCAACATCTGCAATAGTTTGTTGTACAATGTTCTGAAAGCTTCAATACTCGTTGATGATTGCATTTTAATGAACAATTTAATATTTTGTTCACATGCAATCAAATTAGATTCATCACCTATGTTTTGCTCTGTCTGTTAGACCAGCTCTCCCATACAATATTTTCTCGTCTGGGTCACACAAAACATAAAACACACATGAAATATGTATTCCCATAATATCAGTGACTTTAACCACAGTAACCCACATACTGACTTACATTTTTTTTCTCTCCATGTCTTTTTGTTTCTGCAGGTAAAGAGTGCATTGAAAGACGCCTCATAGCTATGCAATCGGGACTCTGACATCAAATGAAAGCGGCATTGTACTCTCAAACACAGTCATTTGCTCCCTTTCACATTTCCAACGAACCAAATCTCCACCCACGTGTCATGGATTTCACTTACAAATGCTTCAGTTTGAATAAAAAAACCAAAAGACTGAACTTTCACTGAAGGGTCTGTGCTCTCCAAATAGGGTGCCATTCATCTCGAGCTTTGGACAGTAGTCGCGACTTCACTGACGCTGAACTTGTACCGGCGTTGGACATGATGCACATGATGTGCTTTGAAAGAATGACAGCGCGCTCGTCTACTCGAGAGGACTTTGCACTCTGCACTGAACACGGCATTTTTTATTTTGCCAAGAAGATGATTCCCCTCGCTAGGCGTAACACATGCAGGAGCAACTATTTCCAAGTAGCCCCATACCCACACACAGAATTTATCTAACCGTAAATAGATAGCATTTTAGGATGGAAACTTGCTCCTTCTACAGATTTGCAATACTTCACTCTATACACAAAATGTTATCTTTTACCAGGATGAGTAGCTGGAGGGAAAGTACAGTATCTGCTGTACACAAAGAGGGCAGTCATGTTCTTAAGAAGAGTTTCATTCTCATAAAAAAGTATGTCTGTCTTATACAGCTATATTATTTCTGTTTCCTGTCTTGTCTTATTGTTACTTGCTAGCTGAAGGGAAGTATAAATCTAGTGCTACATTTTGTGGCTGGAAGTGAATACAAGCTCTATTACAAAAAAAGTTGCCAAAATTAATTTAAAAAATGTTGTTTTATTTATAAGTAAGTTTTTATTTAAGATTCACTGTAGATAAAATATGGAAGAAAGAACCCCTGTGTTTGACACTCAGTCTATACTTGCTTAATTTCCAATCATTGAAACAATTTCACTCTTTTTTTTTTCTGAATGGTGGAAGATGTTTCAGAACAGACAAAGGAGGGTGCACAGAAAGCACTCACTACTTCACTTCTACCTGCAATATATAGCTTTTAAATTCAAGATGGACTGAAACCGGTCTGTCAGCATTCCTGATCACAATCATATTCAAGATACTGCAGTAACGTAGGACACATTCTGCAGGGCTCACAGAAGCTGATATGCTGTTGTTGCTGGTCATTTCTTCACAATATTCCATATTGTATGTTTATATGTCATCAGTCAATCCCGTCAGGAGTTTTGCAAGTATAATCACAATTGAATGTAGTGCTGCCATGAGAGGAACAGCATTGTTATAAGTGAAAGGTCTGAATGTTTTTGCACTGTTTAAGTACTGTATAGGAAGGTTTTGAGTGGAACATGCTGAACATGTCCCGTTTTTTGTATATACCGAAACAGATTTACTAATTTAAAGATTTCAGCCTCCATACTTTTATTGCAGTTTTAGTTTGATCTTAATTACTGTCCAAATGTAGCTAGCTTAGATGTGAGATTGTTGACAAAGAGATGGTATAAGCTATGAACCCTTAGGAAGATTTATTTAAGAAGAGAAGAGACATGATACATTGCTTTACACTGCAAAGTTAATTTGCATTGGTTGTGTCTACTTCAAAGTAGAAGTGTGTTTGATCTTGGTGGTTGATCTTTGAAAAGTGTCCCGATTTGGAATGCTAGTTGAAAATGTGTGTTGTTCTTTGATTGACCTGAACCTACATCCCAGTAGAACTACTTTACTCCCCAGAATTGTGGGCGAATGGACCCTAACATCGACTTAGGGTTCTTTTAAGAGATGCCTGTGTGCATGCTTGCATGTCTGAAGTGATGTACCCTCTGCCAAACCAAGTACTATTTTCTGTCCCGAAGGTGTATTTTCCTCTGCATTTTTTTTTACATTGAATTAAGCTTTTGAGTCAACAAGTGTATATTGTGGGAAAAGCAGTCGATATAAGGGCCAAGGCTGAAGGTATCTTATGCTAGATTAAAAAGTCAACATGGTAGCACAGTCAGTGGAAAAGAATGGAGGGACGTTTTGAAGATTTCTCTTACTTTACATTAAATGTATTTGCTTTGTGGCCTTTTGTATTTTGTCTAAGAACTTTCTCTGAAATTGTTGCAGATGTTGCTTTACTGAAATAATTCTGTGTGTTTATACTATTTGTATGAGTGTACATTCCTGGTATCAACCTATCCACAGACAGACTGTCTCTTTTACAGGCGCTTTGTTTAGTCAGTATGTGGTGCTGATGTCTCAGAAGTAAGCAGAAACTGAAAGGTGATCTTTGCAAAACAGATGCAAGTGTCTTTATTTAATGTTCCTCTGCAATTACAGCTATCGACCATGTGCAGCAATCAAAACAAGAGTATAGTGGTAGAAAAGAGTAAGTTAGCGCAAGAAGTGGGCATGGAGAGAACAGTACTATACCACCTATACATTTCCAAAGAATAGGCCTTCTGCTTATCTTCCATATTGTCTCTTACTGTTGCAATAGAATTTTAATGTTGTCATGTCCATGACAGCCACACTATCTCAGTGTTCCTGTGTGTGATGTATCCTTCACTGTTTGAGAGTTGGAACATTAATAAAGTAAAAGAAATGATAATTTGTCTTATGAAGATGTGTTTGCTCCATGCTGTCTTTCACACCTGTTATGGTGCTTTAAGTGTTACCCAGGCCCAAGTCCCTTCAGAATTGTATAGGGATCCTGTGTACACCTGTAACTAAACCCCTCTCGACAATAAACCTCACCGTCCTCTCCGTGGCTTGGAAGATCCAGGTAATGCAGTAATAAATGATTATTAATGTACGTTTGACAGCACCTTGTTTTTCCTAATTGGTTCCATTAGACTTTAGGTGCTACACAAGAGAAGTTGCCAATGTAGTGAAAGCTTGTCTCTGCGCTGACCCATTACAACTGCAGCTAAAACCAATTAAACTGGATAATAGGGACTTTACATTAGGTCTATTTAAAGAAACACACACATTGAATTTTTTAAACATATGGCATAAATTTACCAGCTGATGATTTGTTCAAAACATACAAATACTGATGTGTTTTTGATTTTTCACAATCTTAGAATGCCGTTTTCATCCATTACAATTGGTAAAAAATGTTATTCTTTTATTTCACTTCATTTCTTTAGCTTTGAAACCTACTGTAAAATGGTTAAATAAATCATTTGCAGGCCCTCAAAAGCAAATAAAAGACTTGTGTTGAATCTGCCCATCAGCTTTTCCGGGATAGATCCCGCCCCTAATTGGGCTTAACCAATCAATTGGTTATGTTTGAATGCGTTGCCAATC